>JAQNCA010000009.1:5023059-5055294 GCA_029783725.1 Acanthurus tractus
ACTAACTTGAAACACTAAAATGTACTTATTGTTCCGGGTGAATACAGATTTGTGGTTCAGTGGTTTTTGAAGCAGCTGTGCGCTTGGCTTTATCTGCATTTCCCGTGTCCAGGGTGCCACCGTCTCCTGCACGAACTGTGATTTTCATCTCATTTGCTGGATGAATAACAAGTTACCAAAGTGGAGAAACATTGTTGCTGGTTTCGTATGACCCTGGTGGAGTTACAGAAGATTCAGATGCGTGCATCAAACTAGTTGGCAATGTCAACATTTAACACATCTTGTTGCAAACCAATAGGGTGGTGAAAACTGACGCCATCTTGCATACACACAGTATACACAATTATATGAAAAAACATGTCCCTTTCCACGTTAACTGTAATATGATGTGATGTGACTGAAATGATACTGATTGATTTGGTTGATGAGGGTGTTGATACCAATCTGACATTTTTTTTCTTTAATGTGATATTACTGATAGCAAAATATATGGTATTTATATGTTCAAGTTTCTTGTGCAAAGCTCAAATATCAAGAAGATTTTTTGTAAGCTATTTTTGGTGGATTGATGAACAGCTGTCCAGTGTCTTTGACTCAAAATTTACATTAGTTTATATTGTTCAAGTGTGGACTGATAAAGACACAGCAGCTCTCCAGGACTGTTTTGAGTACACAGCCTGGCACATTTTCAGAGTTGCTGCCATCCAGGAGAACCACATCAATCTCTGGGAATATATGTCAATAGTGACACCATACATTAGCAAATGTGTTGATAATGAGGTGATCACTAAGACTAAAACAATTGTTCCTCAACCAGAAAGCCTGGATCAATGAAGGAGTGAATGCTCTCTCTAGAGTAAAAAATAACTGTCCTTCTTCAGGTGACATGGAAGCATATATAACACAGCCAAAATGGGACTGAAAGCTGGTGTCAAGGAGGCAAAGCGGGGACATCGGCTGAGACTGCATCAAGACCTAAACTTCAGGTTCAGTAAGTTTTAAACTCCCTCCCGTCTTTCCTTTCCCTTTTATAAACAAAATGTTACTCTTTAGCCTCCAGTTAGCTTAGAATGCTGCAGATAGGCTTATCATTGATTTTAACAGATGACATCATATCACCCTAATACTGGCTTCTCTCCATCGGCTTCCACTCAATTTAGGATTGATTCAAAGCTTGGGTGATGCCTGGGTCAGGCCCTAAGCTACATGAAAGATATGCTGAGTTTCTTAGTCATCTGTCTCCCATTCTTGTGAACACAACATACCCAGACAGCCTTGAGGAAATTTCTTGAAATCAAGAACAAACTTTCACTTGGACTCAACGATTGGATTTAGGTGGCCAAAGGTCAGTTTCACTGTGACTTTGTTTGCCTTGAGAAAGTTTCTTTTAACTTAGAACTGTCATCCACTTGGACATAAGGATTATTTGTTGGTAAAAGTTTAAAGCTCAAGACCACTGTGACCTCATAAACATGTTTTTGGTCATAACTAAACATATGGAAATGACAATATGACAATATTTGACACATACTGGGGATGTGAGGTGGTGTAGGTGGAGAAGGCTAAGAGCATGTGGAGACTTAGCAGAAGGCCCCAGAGTGTTGGTTAGCTCAGAGAGTTGACAGAAGGTGTGCTGGGATTTCTACACTGCCACTTTATGGACTAAAACGTCAACTAAACAAAGCCAGGTTCTATGGCACTTTTCATTCACTGATCTCATGCATAAACAACAGAATGTAGATAGCATAGTAACCTTCATTAACTTGTCACAGAGGAGAGAGGTGGTCTCTCAGATGTCAGCACATGACTGAAGGCAGCTTAATGCATTATAACAAATGAAGAGACACCTCATGGAGCTTTGGCGTTGCAGTTATACATCATTTACTTAACTCTGTTACATTATGTCCAATAGCTAATGATGATATTTTGTATCCAGGAGGCATACAACCATGATGTGGCAATTCTAGTTATTGCTTTTTGTTTTTGATCACTGTTCTCCCTTTAATTTGAATCATCATCAATTTGTTCTTATTTCATTGCATTTATTCTTTTTGGTGGGTCTCTTGATGTCATTTTTGCTTAATTTTTTGTGTATTTATTAATTTTATATTTATATTGAGATGTTCTGTTTTTGTTCATTTATATATTTCATGATTCTCTATAACTTTGTGTTATAATATTGTCTCTCTGAGTATCCCTCTTTTTGTTTTGTCTGTCAAAGCATTTTGTTCACATTATCATTTTTGTTGTTGTTGTTGTTACACATAAATTGTGAAATAATGAATCAAGTGCTCCTGAGCCACTGCCATTCACATCATGTGAGGAAAAGCTAAAGTTTAAGATTGTTGCTTGAAAAGAAAGTGACAGTTTCCACAGTTTTCTATTACATAAAGACACAGCAAGTTATTAATGCTAACTTTAATATGACAGCATGTTAATTTATTTAATGTTAAAGATGTGGATTACTTGACTTTTTATACCTTGATTTCTTTTTATTTGTTGAGAAGAAAATAACTTCATCATACACAGGTATGGAAATAAATTATGACATTAAAGTCAGTTCTCATTAAAATTTCAGTGATTCTTTATTTCACTGTTTACTCAAGTGCAGATGGCACTGTTACGTAAACCTCTCCTGCAAATCAGAATCCCTCTTATCTATTTGTTCAATGGGACACTTTTAATTGAAAATTCGCTGTGTTGTATTTTTAATGAATATTCTGCCAGTATGCAGCTGCTCCATTACCAAGCCCTCCTGTGGTAACTTAATGTAAATGCAGAGGATCTAAAAGCTGCACTGGGTCCTGCGCTGGGGACATGCAGACCTACTAGAGAGAGAAACCATTTACATGAAGACACAGAGGAAATGCTTTTCCCAAATCCAGTGACAAATGACAACCAAGGACAGTCAACAAAATAAGTAAGATCTTTCGTAATACTGCAGAAGTAGCTATAGTGACATAAAGTTGTGATATGCTTAAGTTAACATTCTGTGTGTTATATGACATTATTATATAAAATATTCATGAGTTGTTGATGTCAGGGCAGGACTCCTGTGTCTCCTGGGGCACCTGAAAGCACCGCAGCTGTCCACTGAACACTTTAGCAGCAAAGTTTTCTCTCAGACTCCAACCACCTCTCCCAGCTGTCAGGAGGATGAGGAGGACAAGCTCAGCAGCAGAGGTGCTTCAGAGTTGACTAAGAAAGTAAGAAAGACTCCTGTTTAAATTATGTTAGGATCATAACACTGCTGGGCAGGGCAGAGTACTTAATCTCCTCTGTTTGTAGTGATAGTTTGTAAGTCTTAGTTGAAAAACTACAGTCTAATGCTCATGTGCTCTTTGTCACAGCTCAGTAAGCATTTTGTCCAATTTCACTTAAGGTTGATGTGACATTTTAATATGATTGTACATGAACTGAAATATTTTTGACAAGCAGCCGATGTAAAAGTGTAATTTCTGATTAGGTTTTGAATTGCCTAAAGGCAGTACAGCCTAAAGGGTCAGACAGAGTTTATGAAGTGACATTTCAGTGGCAGGGGGAACTAATGTCGTCTATAGCTCCAGTACTGTCAAATTTTAAGGTTATTTAGAGTGCGACAAAGGTTTTTTTTTTTAAATAGTCTCTGAAATTAGCTTTATAGTTATTATTTTTATATTTAGATATGTTTTTTAATATGGTCCTTTTAACATTCCACTCTTGACTGCTGCCTTGAGTACCACCAGTTTGTTCATGTATATGACCCAATTATGATGTAGACAAGCTAAGGCCATGGCCTCAAAAATGACTGAATAGATTTTTCTGACTGGGTCACTTCTATTTTTGCCACAGGAACAACATCCCTTTGATTTTTACATATTTGATAATGCTGCCATCTTATGTTTAAAAATGAGCTACTACCACTTTTTTAAAAAATCACAATTTTGGTAGCTGTTGATCCAATTTTCTTTGATGTTTAAAATTTATTCATTTGGTAATTTACTAAAAGTGTAAATGAGTTCAGCTTTAAATTTGTATGTATATTATTTAATATTTATTTATTGCGGCTACAAAAATGCTCAGCCTGCCGTTCAGTTATCTCTGTTATCAGACTTGATCTTCAGTGACCTCAACCTTCTGCTTCACTCTTACAATCACACAAGGCTGGCACTGTTCCTGAAATCAACACTTTGATATATAACACTGAAACTTGCATTACACAATCATTTTTAACAGGACATTTGGTCTAGCATAAATACAAATAGCAACAGGTATTGACACATTGCTGATAATTTTATAAAATTCATTTCTATCTGGCATGTGCTGGCAGGATGAGACACTAACCTGCTTTAAAAATGACCCAGTTTAATTTAGGAGTTTGCTTGAATCAAGTTTTGTCATCATCTTAATGCTCCCATATCACACCACACTATTTTTAAAAATGAATGGAGACATATCACAGTCATTGCTTACAATTTTATTATTCTTATTTTCTCATTGTCAGATAAAAGCAGAGAGAGAGGAGCATAATATCAGAAACAGCGTGCAGCTTTGGGGTTCCAGTCCAAAGCCTTACGAGAGAACTGTCTGAGGTGAGTATATGTTAACAATACAGGGCAGAGCCCACCGTCATAAATGCTACATAACACTGTCCATATCATAAACAGTCACAATAACGGCTGCTGTCAGCTTTGTGACAGTTAGCCTAGAACACATTCATGACACAGTTATTCTGAGGTAAGCTAGAGTTGGCTAGTGTTGTATTGAGCAAATAAACATCTATGCACTGTATATCTATAGTGTCGTGACTGTGTCACATTCTGTTCCTGTAAGCACAGTTTATTCTGTAGCTCATCTCTACCTGGCATAGCTTTGGCATTAGGAGGTAACATGGTAGCGCCCTGTTAGGGGCTGTTTGAGAACAAGTGTCTTTTGTCCATTTCATGAACATTAAGGGAGTAACTCCCAAGGCTGTGGGCCAGTAAATACAGGGGACTACGTAATGCAGAGTTTAAGTCAGCTATTCATAGTTCAAGTTTGACAAATAACAGTTTCTATATAGTGCTAATGTAATTTAAAGGAAAGCACCCACAGACGTGTATAGTCTCTGGGTTATGTACATGTCTAACGCAGGTACAGTCGGTTAACTCCCATCTTTCGATTAGAGTGAGATCCACTTTGAAGTGCAGCTTTGCAGTCTTACAAACTTACACAAGCTTAAGCTTTAGCTTATTCCAATATGAGAGAAGGTGCTTGTAGCATGTAGAACGATGCATTAGGATTTTTGATCACATTGGTTTTAGCGTTCTTTCAAACGTAAAAAACAACAAAAAACAAAAAAAACAAAAACAAACTGTTAGTAGACTTGTGTAACTAGTCTAGCTTCACTGGCTGAGTTGAGGATTGAAACAGACATTGAAATGATGATTGACTACAAAATTGACCAAACAGCATCATTCAGTCTCACAAAGACAGATGACAAAGAGATACTATGATACATTGCCCTAAGCTTGTTTTGCTAATATAAAAAGGTATAAATAACACATCCCGTTTTGGTTAAACATTTTTTAAATGAGGAAAAATAGAGATGAAGATAACAGAGCATATGCATAACTCTTCAATGTCTTTATCCACCATTTTGGGATTACCTGAGATTCCAGCTGTCCCTCAGGGCATTACAGATTTGATAGCAAACACACTCTTTGATTTATCGACTGATTACATCAATCGACTGATTGAGGTTAGAGTCTTAGGAACCAGATGGAGTCAAACATTCAAGCAAGTGGAGGGCTTTCGTATCATCATCAACTAGATTCTTCATGCTGTACTTTATCCCCACACTCAGACATACCTGACCTGCAGGCTCAGCACATTCATGTCACCACAGTCCAGCAGATAACCACTCTTTGAAAAGGCTAAAGGAAGGCATGTCGCAAAGAAAAAAGAAAAGGCGTAGCTAAAAATTGGTGAGGCATCCTTTACATGATTCTCCCTCTAAGGAACTTTAATACCATCTTGGAATGCACTATATATTGTTATATATATACTGTATATACTCTATATTGCTGTTAATATAAGCAGGATTACTGTTGATAAATACAGTGGCCTCCTTACCATTAGAGGCACCTCAGCAAGCTTCAGCACCCTTCCCCGTTAATTTAGGGTGCCATGTGGCCAGAGGCCTTAAATTGGTGAAGGAGGAGACACTTAATCTTTTCCTATTTCATCTGATTAAAATTAAAAATGATGATCGTAACTCCACCAGCTTTGGTCACTCTTCATCCACAGTCTCCCTTTTTGAATCCTCCTCCTTCTGATCCAGGACCTGAGGGGTGGGGCTTGGCAGGGCTGCAACCTCTGTGGTAGCCAGTGAGGAAGGGTCTGGTTGGTCAACAATCCTGAGGGAAGATGTCTCTTCCTGTGGAAAAGTTTGGATACAAAGTTTAGATCTCCACTGAGCGAACTTGCCTTTCGACACCTTCCAGAGATCAGAGACGACGTGCAAAATAACAGCCTTCTAAATGAATATGAGTTTTAAAGTTAACACAGAGTGGCCCATGTAACAGCTGTTACAGCTATAGATATCTACATCCAGGGTGACCTAGTGATGCTGCATATTTATCCCTCCAAACAATAGTCTGTTTACATTTGATGCTGACCTTCAACAAAGTCATACTGTCCTCACACTCAAAATGGTAAATGCAACAGTGAATTTTCTTATTTTGCAACGATGACAGACAAAATTTATTCCAAATTATGGATATTACATATTATATCCACAGTTACACATTTTACTAGACCCACCATGATCTCCCATACAATGGCAAATAGGAGAAAAAGCCGCACATTTGGCCTGCACGACTAATAGGTAAAAAAGAATTTAGAGTTGTAATTGGTACGAGATACACGTTGTTCTGTGCAATCCTTGTTTTTCACAAATATCTACGACAGACTTGGCAAGTGCAAAGTTTGGCCCACAGAGTCACTCTTCACAGACCTTTCTCTAATGGCAAAGATTGCCATCTAAGAGCCCTTACACTTACTCTGGCTGCATTGTACAGTGTGTGTGTACTGGTGTCAGGCCCCTGTGTAACAGCCAGATGAAAATTTACAGCAGCCAGGTTAAATATGTTCCTCTTTCAAGGGGAGCTCTGATTTTAAGATACCATAGCTATCTAAAATGTTTGTGACATCTGGTTTAGAGGCAACATGTTGACTTACTGGCTCTGAGAATCGATGATTCACCTGATCGGCAAACTCCTGCATCTCTCCCTCCTCACCGTTGGAGTGGCAGCTTGGACTTGGCACCTCAATTCCATGGCTTTCCAAAATGGCAGCTTCTGGTTGTGTTAGAAAGACACTCAGAGGTTAGAGATGAACATAATATAGGAAAGAACATAGAAAAATGTATATGGAAATTTGCCACGAAGGAAACAAACATGGCCATATCCACCTTCTACTGACTGAGTCTTTTTTAACCTAAACTGAAGGGAATATCTGTTCCTTCATTATTTGTACACATCTGTCACTTCATATGAACCTATTAAAAGCACTTGGGATGTTAAATGTCACAAAGCTAATAGATGAACAGTGACAATGTGCAAGTTTTTGAGTACTCACCAATGTTCGCTCTTCTCTTCATCTCCTTCCGCCGGTTGGCAAACCAGTTGTACACCTTTAATGCCGTCACACGCTCAAACTCGGATAGCTTACAACCTGGGTAATTGAATGCACATCACTTATAGTTTTAGAGAAAATGTCAAAACCACAGGATCTAAATAGGAACAGAATGCTCAACTATCCTGTAGGAACAAGTCAAGTTATGAAACAACTAACTTTAATTAATCCTTTACATAACTAAGGATGAGAGAATCAGTTTTCAGTTTTGCTGACGTGTTGAGCGCTGCATGATAAAATGCATGCTGCAGGTGACAGTTAATCCTTTTATTTGTAATCCAAGTAACATCTCTTGAACATCATCAGCACCTTGGCCACATACATTTTTATGACCATTGGTGTGACAGCTCATTTGCAATTTCCTGACTCTCAAGCAGAAGCAGCTCTGTTTTAGATGCCTGTGATCCTTGTTAACATGACCAAATTTTAATTTTAAGGATCATCCCCAGAGATGAGATTTGTGTCCAACCCAGAGAACAAACAACAGTCACTGCAGCTGACACTTGTCACTAAGACCAAAGAAGGTTCATCAGGTAAGGAGAACAACAAGAAGCTGGTAGTTTATTTTGACATTCACAGGGGTGTGCACCATGAATTAATTCCCCAGGGTCAGACTGTTGACTGAGAGTCCCACAGTGACATTTTGGGGCATTTGAAGGAATACATTCAAAAAACATGAAGCCAAAATAAGGTTTGGTCACTGTGTCTTAGCTTTTGAAGACCCAAGTTTTGCCTCCATGATAAAACTGCAAAAAGTGTTACACAGGTGCTTATGATGATCAAGCAATGTAACTTGGAATACATTGACATTTGGAGTACTAATACACCTGTTGCATGTACAAGACTTTGCAAAACTCTGTTCATCGCCACCAAAAGTTTCTGAAGTTTTTGACTGCACCTTGATTTGAATTCTGCATTTACTCCACAATTACTAAGGCGGACTTCTCTGCTTGGCAGAGGGACAAAATTTAAATGCTTACCCTACAATTGTTTCAATGTGCCTTGTGCTGAATATGGGGTTGCTAAAAGCCTCCTGTTTAATAACTTAGTATTCATATTAAGGCTACAAATAATTAATTTCACTAGATAATCATTCACTTTCTAATAAATCAATCTTTAGTTCATACAATGTGTCTAAAGTGATTTTTTGATCTTATCAAAAGCCTAAAAGTTTGTTGTATGCAATTTACAACAGTATGAAACTAGGAAGGTTGCCAACATTAACAGTTAAGGCATAGAAGTAACGCTGCATACCAACATGAGGGCTGACAACTTGACATAAATTTGTGGGGAAAAAAAGGCTTGATACATTTAGAAAAACCTCTTGGTACCTGGTTTCTGAATGACAGAGTTGCAGGCATTGGCTATCTCCTCTCGCTTCGCTTCATCTGGGTACTGGTTCTCTATGAAGAAACTGTAAGAGACACCAAGTTCAGTCACACGGCTGCAGGTATATTACAAGATGGCACCAGTATGAGCAGTGCTACCCCCCTCTTCTCAAATAGCTAACCCTATCTCCACAGCACTGGAGAAAGGTCCTTCTGATTTAGGGGAAAAAAAGGCTTGTTTGTATTTAAATAAACTGATCACATCTTCTTTGGAATTGCTAGGCCAAGAATGCAGTAATGGAGAGCTTGGAAACATTAATATACAGATAGCAGAAAGACAAGAAGATGCCAACTGACGAAGTCACCCAATGGAAGGCTTGTACCCAGAGTTTGCATCTGGTGAGTCAGACTGGTCACACCCTGATTTCACGCCTCATCCTTTTTTGAGTCTTTGAATTAAGCTTAAAAAGATTAAGCACAGTATTTACACAGTAAATAAGCATCAAGAGTGGTCATTACTGTAAAAGAATAGATAAAAAGATGTATTAAGTGGATTTATCTCTGCAATAAAAGCAAGATACAGTCGCATTTTTTCCTTTGGCTATAAATCTAAAGATTCTCTGGTAAAAACTAAAATTCATATATCAAGGTAAAGATCAAAGGAACAATTAGTTTTCCCCCCCTTCTCTCAGTTTTCTTCACTTGTGCCTTCTTCTCCCTCCAAGGCTGAAAAGAATCATTATCTCACATTGAAAAACATACAAGAATCATTTTCATACAGCTCTTTCCCTCCCACCCTCTAAGTTGCCCTATCCTGTCCACACTCAGGCACACACACTATACTTCATCTTCACCTCTACTGTATTGTCCTTGGGTCTAAACTAGCTCATAAGGATCAGCACTGCAGTAGAATTGCGTAATCCAGGGCCATTGCTGGTAAATGTTGTCTGAGGGTTTGTGTGGCCTTATTATTGTGAGTGCCCAGACTGCACACTGTACTTACAGCAGGCATGGAATAGAGAAATCAATTGTACACAGAGGGTAGGACTGTGGAGGAGGGCCTACTCCTCTTTCTCTGCATCCTTCTGTGTTACTGAGAAGACTGTCTGGGACAAATATGTTACAGAGAAGCAGAGACACAATACACCAAATGAAAAACAGCATAATAAACTGACTGGTGCTGCTCTGAACTAACTGAAGAAAGTCACTATATGAAGGCAATAAGGACATTTCACGCTGGGAGGGTTATTAATATTAACAATTGCCACAAGCGATGCTGCATTCTTGTCATATGTAAATATGAATTGAATATGACAGGAATGCAGGATAGAAATATATGAAAACCCTCTGAAGCTATAGAACACAAGTTTTCTAAAGAACTCGGTTTGAAATGCAAAATGTCACATTGTGTTATGGGGATTATATTTTATGCGAAACACAATCTGGTCTGCAGACATTACTTCTGAATTAATTTTTTAAATGTTTTCCCTCAAATGTTCACCTGGTACTTATTATGTCTGAAAGTGCCTGCTTTCAACTTTTTGCATGAATTGTCATAAACATTCCTAAAGACTCATATCATGTTATGGTTGTGATTGTGTCACGTGAGTTTAATGCAGTCAGTAAGTTGTTCAAGTATTAATCTCAAGCAAAGAGGCAAAACATTCACTTTTAGTTCAGACTTCTCAATAGTGAGAATTTCTTGCTCTTTGTCAACTTTAGCTCTGCTTTCAACTCCATCTTTCTTAGCATGCTGGTATTGAAATTTACATAGTTTTGTCGCACATTCTGTCATTGGATCAAGCACTTCCCTGACTGACCACTCTCAGAAAGTTACAGAAAGCATCACACCTCTCAGACGCAGCCATGGTTCCTCACAGGGCTCTTTGTTGAGTCCATACATTACTCACTACACATATGACTGCACCTGCTAAAAGCAACACTGTCATCAAGTTTACAGATGACATGACAGTTTGCACTCTTATCTATATCCTCTACACATTTGTAAGAACTGTGTGGGGAGAAGTTCTGAATGTTCAAAAAGCTGATGATATTGCCTGGACTATCAACATCATGGCCATTGTCAAGGAGGTCCAGTAGCTACTTAACTTACTAAGGATCCTCCAAAAGGACAAGCTGATTAAGAAACAGCTGGTGTCCTTCTGCTTGAGCTATTGCATCTCTATATGGTTTGCCAGCTGCTACTCAGCTAACAGGAGAGCGCTCCAAAGGGTCATTTTCACCACCCAGAAAATTACAGGCTGCCTACTTTATTCCCTCAAAAAATATTTGCGACTTCCACTGCTTCAGCATGAAGTCTCCTGAAAGACTTATCTTACCTTTGACATTAACTCTTTGAGCTGCTGCCCTCTAGAAGGCGCTACAGGTACATCAGATCACGAACAAGCATGGCCTACCAACTGTGCAATTCTACATGGACTCAACTTCTTGCACAGTAAATGTGCCATTCAATAAAAACTTGCTGACTGCTTTGTTGCCTTTTATTGCTAATTACTTTCCTCCTTTCTGCTTTCCTTTTCGCACTGTCAAAAACACTCCATATGTTGTGCAATGAATTTAAAGGTACTCGTTAATTTATTCATTCATTTACTTTATCTGTGTAAATGTAAGCTGAACACTTTGGGTGTCAGAGCTTGAATGAAACCAAACAAATGATTTTGGAGTTTGTTTGAACTTGAAGAAATTGTGATTATGAAAGACAGTGATTCATGACCACTGTTTGACTTTCTGCAGACCAACAGAAAAGATGACTCAGTTAATTGAGAAAACTAGCTTCACTTTTTCAGAAGTCAAATTTCCTTTTAATATACAGCTGAATCAGCCTTCAATTGTTCCAGAGTTTTTCACTGTTGTTGTTTGCTCACCTCTCCATGATGGATTGGCACTCCTTCCTCCAGGTGAACCTGCTCCCTCTACGCAGCCTCAGAGGCCCGCCCACCATCGCTGCTCTGTCGCCGGCCATGATCCCAGTCCTCCAATCAGGTTCTTCCTTCACCAAAGACCGCATGGATAAGGTGGCCCCTGAAGAGAAGCACAAACAACTCAAATGTTGACAGTTTATAGAAACAAAGATACTGATCGTGTCTAAACCTCAGCTGTACCAACTGAACAAAAGCAGGGTCATAGATAAACACTAATTAACTAGTTTCATTCAACATATACCACAAGTTACTGCAAGTTCACATCTAAGATCAGGCTCAGATAACAGAAATTAAAATCTTGAAGGATTTTGAAATCAAGCTTCATCGCATGCACAACTTTATCAGTGTTCCTTTCTCTAATCCCAAAAACTGCACAATGTTATAAAAATCAGCAAACACAAGAGAACAATGCATCACTTCACATGATCTTATGGGGAGATGTAAACAAAATGGAGACTGACTGGTGCAACAACCTACTGTAGGAATGCTTTGAAGTTAAAAAGAAAAGACAATCGTAATATGAAACCGAAAGACACTAATGCCGTTCAAGCCTACAGCGGACTAATTAATTAAACCAGATAAATTGATTTTATCCAACCAGAAAACATATGACACCAAAGCTGTTTGTCTGTTACCTCAATATAAGAATTTAAAAATCTCAATGATCTCTTTGGTACTTTTAATGTTAATCACTAAGGCAGGATGGAAAATAAGGGCATTAATGACTAAAAATAAACAGAAGTCTGCGACAAACTCCCATCTTGGCCAAAAAAATGTACAAAATGAACACGGAGAGGCAAATTCAGGAAGAATGGACTGTGGCGTCCGATAGCTCCATTAATTGTGCATCACTTGCAACCTCTGTCTGCCCTGTCTCAAGGTCCAATTCACCAAAAAAAACCTCCACAAATGATATTTCAGAACATATAAGCCCATAAAGCTTTTCACTTGCGTTGAATTGGACTTGTTTTCTGATTAACCGCCATAATTCACGTGGAAAAAGAACGTAATGGCTACTATATACTCATGTAGTCATGGATGCAGGTTAGTCAGTCTAGTGGTTTTTGATGAACTGGGGTTGAGGTTCAGGGCCAATTTTGACAACTTTACCGCAATTTCCTATATTTATTAGATGATTATTTGATGTCAAATGCCAATATTTGTATGCATTATTTTAGTATTTAAAGATATTTTTTTGTACAGTAAATGATTTAAAGTTCTTATTTTGGAGTGTGTTTTGTAAACCACCACAGACCACCAGTTTAAGGCATCCCTTCCTCTGGATGCTGTGACAATAAAAGTTATTAGAATACGAATGTCAATATATTTTTTTACATCTGTATTTATGGACATTACAAATGCCAAGATGACTGGGAAGTCAAGGTGAGACACCAACAATGTTCTGAAGATGTTATGATTTCTAGAATAACTGTGGCTGTAAGCACAGGTGTTTGTGAATGGACTTTTTGTTGCAATGATGTACAAGTGATGAACAACCAAATCCATGCATGTTACCTAACTTAAATACTTGTACATAACACCTTGACACGATTTGCTTGGCAGCTTAGTTCGGGGTGGATTTAACTCTTTGTGGGTGCTTACTAAATTACAGTGTCTTTTGTGTAATGTATACATCTTTAGTTAAAGCAGCACAATCCTTTTGTGATTTCACCGCAGAATCCATTCTGTTGTATGAGCAACCGTTCTCATCTGATGTGAAAGCAGAACATAATCACAACTCACCTCTTCTCACTAACAGTAAATGTCCAACACAAAGCATTCGTGTTTGTTTTGTCTTAAGTGTAAAATTTGTAGTCCGTCACAGAAAATGTCCCTGTGGCTCTTCAAACATCGCCACGATAACAGTTAATAAAGACTGACTTACATCTGCAGATTAGGAGCAAATTTTAATTTACATCTTAGGTACACTGCTATTATCTAACTAGAGCTTCTGAAGGGGTTTAGCCAAGTTCAGCTCTAGACCTTTTTAACACCACATAAATCACAGTTTTATACCTGTTTCACAGTCATACCTTGCAGGATGATGCCTCAGAATGATTTATTACTAGTATATGTAGTATAATAAAGTAATAGCACTATAATTAAAGTGATGCAACCTGGACTCCGGCAAGTGGCAGAATATAAAGCTGCTTTTGCAGCTTTGAAGGTACAATCCTGTAGCCTTTTTTCAGCATTTGAGACTGTTGAAATGCATCCCAGGCTGACAAAGTAGCTACAGCGTAAATGGCATGCAGGTCAGATGATGTGCTGGCATTTCCTGTGGCAAGCTGCTGAGGCCGGGGGGGCAGGGAAGGCACAGTTACCTGGCTGGGCCTGGGCGGCCGCGGCAGCAGCAGTGTACCACGGTAGCAAGTGCATCAGCAGCTCTCTCTGCCTGCTCCACACGGGGTTGGGGTTGAGGTTGGTGTTGGGGTTGGGGAGGATGTTGGGGAGGCTGCCACTTGCCCCTGCTACCGTCCCGTCTCTGTCCCCTCCCCTGGCCCTGGGCATGGGACTCACGCTGTGCTGGCTTTCACTCCACCTCAGCCCTTCATTTGGGACAAAACCAACGGTCAGGCAGGCCACAGCCAGGATCAGATTATAGACACCAGTTTTGGCTCTTTAATTGGAAACTGAAAGTTAACTGGGTTAACTGACACGCTCCTGTAGACCTGCCTGGCAGTTCTCAGTCAAACTAAATTGAAAAAAAAAAAACCCAACTGTCTTCTTTAGAATATACTCAAGATGCCAATTTATATTTCAGTTGCCTGACAACACAGGTACTTTTTAGATTCATGATGGGCAGGTCAATAGGAGCCTTTATCAGGAGCAAAGCATCATGGCCTCTGGGAAAGTTAGTTGTTGTTAGTATCACTGTTAATAATCTGCTTGTTAGCCATGTGGGAATGAAAACCAGCACCAGAGTACCTCCAGCATCAGGGCTGAGAACTACAGAGGAGCTAAGGCAAAGCTTGGGTGGGCACAAACAGAAATAAAGGATTAAGATGAAGGGAGGCAGCAGGGTCAGCAGATGGTCCACCGCCAGCTTTATTATTCCAGAGAACCGTGAATGAAATGTGTGGCTTTTGGACAAGATTTATTGAGAATGCATGCTGTCTGACACAGACCAATACAAGCTATGAACACCTTTATCAGTTACTCATTTGGCATGCTGTTTAAGACCAAACCAGAGTATCTATATCCCTGTATCCTTGGACATGGAGAGGTCAGCACCAACCAAAGCTGTTACTCTAGCCTGGACAGACAAACTGTATTCATCCACTGAAGTTTCAATTCCGAATCAGAAGCCCTAATATTATTGATTAGCATCTCCTGTGACAGGACTACCTTTATCATTTGTCTTTCCTCTGAAATTATAGATTAGTCTTGTGTCCTTCATGACCTCGCAGCCCTCGGGGACCAGGACAGAGTTAGCGTGATGGATTAAAAGTGTGTGGGTTTACCATGCAGAAAGATGGGAGTAAAGAGGGGGTCAGATGAAAGGGGGAAGGTTTGCAAAGCAGCACTTCACATTCAAGAGAGACAAGAAATAATCTTTTTCACCTGGGCCTTCCTTTCTGTATTATCTAATCTATAATCTATTTTCATTAGCCTGACATTCAGCCTTGAGGCGCTGATCTGCACTTCGTAATTAGTTTTCCCGTCTCTAACATCCATCTTTCCTTTAATAATCTATAATCTTGTGCTCTGTATTAGTCCGATTCTTCACTGCATCTGAACTACAGCCCTTGTAGTTTTTCTGTCTAACCCTGCACCCCCCATCCTGTCCCACGTCTCACCTGGGTTATTCCTCTCCAGCAGGTACCAGCGGTAGAACGCCCTGCGTTTGGAGTCGCTCATCTCCAGGCCTTGCTGCAGCAACCACTGGGAGATGTAACTCTGGCTGATGCCTGTGTGCCAGAGGCAAACTGTGTTATCTCAACACTTTAAAGACATTGATTTATTTCATGGCGTACCAGCATCTGTGCTATTGAGATGGGCCATGAGCCAGCTCTGAAATACTCCTGTTAAGCTAATGAAGCCATTCAAACGTCAATGCTTTAATTAAGGACATGTGATCTGGTGCAATACATTTTCAGGGAAATGGTGGAAAGAAGTTTACCGATATGGACATGCTGCTACCTGAGTACTTCAGCATTTTTGCTAAGAAGTGAATCCTTGGCTGTGGAGGCTATGAACTTTTATCTGCCTGGTAAGATATAGGTTGCTTTGTCAATACCAGCCAATCAGCTAGCTACTGCATTGGTCTCCATGTACGACAGACCTGGGCAATGTACGGCCCACAGGCAGGAGCTGGCCCACATGATGGTTCTGCCTTGCCCAGATGGTCTTAAACAAACTTTGCGTTTTTACTTATAAAAACTAATAAAAAACCACAGCAGAAATGATACGCAGGCCAGTGTGGTGGTGAGGCTGCCGATTTTCTTTTGAGAGGCCTGTGTTCTGTGAGTGTTATTCACCTCTTTCTGTCACAGATGACACTGATGCAAGTGATGTCTGGACTCTGATCATCATCTGCTGAGGCAGCTGAGGTAAGATAGAACTACTTTCACTTTGTTCATGTGATGCGGTCAATGCTAGTTTAATATGGACTCATCTGCTTCAAATAAGTGCTAAAAAATGGAAGGTCGATGGCAAATGCAGAGTGTTTAAAATGTTATGAACTGCTAAGTATGTTAATGAAGTTTGCAAAAAAGCTGTTTGCTTATTTGGCAACAAAACATAGACTGTAGACTGTGTAGAATACAACTTGAAATGCACTTCTCATTGTAAGTTTTTCTAAATAAGATGAATTTTGAGATGATTTCTCTATACAAAATGTGTTAATACTACTTTTTAAATACCTATTTGCAAGCGTCCAAAAACAAGCTTGTCTATGCTGGAAAAGTAATAAATCTTTCTCAAACTCTTAAGCCTGTTTTAAATTTTATTTAGTGAATAAGCCAGTTATGTAAGTAGTGGCTTACAAGCAAAAATGAAAAGTTTGGCACATAGTGCAGTGGAGTAATAACCTAACACACCAGGTGGTTTGTTCCAGAGAACTATCTGGACAGACTTTATTAGAAACTGTTTAGTTAAGGTGGCTGGCACTTCCATATTAACACTTGTCAGGTGGCTGGACAACCCATCAGTCTGTCAGTCAGTCACAGGCTAACATCAACCAATGAGTTCAACACGCCTTACGACAGAGTAGAAGAGTGCTCCCAGTGGAGCCAGTTGGTAAATCAAACTCTTGGTGAAGCCAGTCAAGGAAGGAGAAACGAACATGTTCTGCACTGATTAAAGCCTTCAATGGCATTCTTGGCTGTTCTTTCACTGAAGAAGTGCTCTAAAATTCTGATATAGCTGATGCTATATGGCACAATCGTCTTTGATGTTGTTGATTTTTGAGCAAATAGTTGCTTTCTCAATGGTCTTCACACCTAAACGATGAAAACAGCTACCAGTAGTTCCTAATTAGGACACTAATTGACCTGAGACACTGTGATTTTAAAATATGCATCGCTGGAATCCTGGCAAGATGGGTATGCGTAGAGAGTCAAATTCAAATCAATAGATTATCAAAGACTGTCCCTTCATTTCAGCCCCATATATAACTGCAAGGTAATAAAATCTAACATGTATCCTTATAGCTGTTTGTAGTAAGTATTAACTTTGTAAAAAGAAAAAAGACAAAGCAGCAGAGTACCTGTAACTTGGCCCACGATTGCCTGAGAGATCCTGCGATTGTTGAGGAAAGTTTTGATCTCCTCTTTCACCAAGTTGCTGTCTCTCCTGAAAAAAGCAACAAAAACCCATTGTGGCATTAGAACCATTACACGGTGGTTAAAAAACCCCAGCCTTTGCTCTGACTAACCTTATTCACTGGTGCTTCTCTTTTTTCAGCCATCCCCAAACACCTGACCTGAATTAACTCCACTAAAATTCTGGAGAATAAGCCTGCACCTCTGGGGACGGGAGCTGTCATTATCTGATGTTATAATAGTCTCTCTTTGTCTCTACCATTCTTTTGGTCTTGCTTTCCAACTCATCATCGCCCAGCTCTCTGATAACACTAAGCTCCAACATCCTCCCTCCCTCCCTGCTCACCTCATGTACTCCTCCACCTTCTCCTCCAGGTCCCACTCCTCCTCTCCCATCATGTCGTAGCTGAATGACCGCTGAACTGCCACACTGGGAGGGTACAGGGGCGGGGGTGAGGCCTCATAGCTGTTGCTGGGGGACAGAGCAGCGCCATCAAGGCCGGAGGTCTGCGTGGTAGCAGAGGCTAGAGAGAGCGAGGAGGAGGAGGAGGATGAAGAGGAAGATGGAGCTGGAGCAGCCGTGGTGGGGGTGTTGTTGGATGGGGCGGGTTGAGAGTCACAATGCGTCGGGCGGTGGTCTGGGTCGAGCCTCTCGAGGGACTCCAAAGCATGGATGATTTGAGGTTTGGTCATGCCAGAGAGACGCAGGCGCTGCAGGAGGTCAATCTGTTCGATGGTGTAGCGTGGCTCCACCTCACAGCACTCCATCCTGGCATCTGCATGTAGTGGCAGTGTACACAAAAAAGTATGTTTGATGAAATGAAACACGGTACCAACTTTGGAGGGAAATAAGGACAAACTGCGGCCCTATTAATACAACAAAACATTTCTTACCAGATAAACAGCACCCCAACACTTCACAAAGTGTTACCAAGGCATACACTGCTATTTTTATCTCTACTCAGCACCTTTGCCAGGCCTTAAATTTAGATAATGTGTCGCCAACTTTTTCAGAACCTCCAGACAAACTGATAAATGATGAAAGGATTATTAATAGATGAAAAACCCAAATAAAAAAAGACACGCAAAGCTGAATTCAAACGCTACACTTTCTTTGATGTGGTTCATTTGTCTTTGATACAACACTTAAATGCAAATATGACTGCACAATTTTAGTTATGCTAATGACAAATAACTTTGAGTAAGTAAAGGACTGGTTTACAAAAAAAAGAAAAACAGACTGCATTCTCCTCTGAAGAACCCTTGGGTCATTCAAAATTTTGGCACCCTTTCAGACACTTGGCACAGACACTTGGGGCTAACCTTGCTCCATTTGTCCAGGGAGGAATTAATGTAAGATCACCCTGGCATACATAACCTAACATCAGGTCCACCCAGCCTAATCATATCCATCCATCTATCTTTGCACTTTTTTTTTACCTGCCTGTCCTGTGCAGGGTCAAACAAAGCCTAGCTCTAATGTTCATCATCATGATATGAACAGTGTGATGATCACTTCTAACTCCTGTCTTGCAATTTGACATGACCTTCCTTACTTGAAAAGGTCAACATTCCAGCCAACATAACTAAATAAGTTTTACAAATTACTGTTGAACGCACTTTTCAACTCGGCATCAGTATGATTCGTTGATTTTACACACAATAACTTGCATCAAATTCACACTGCGAAGCTGCAACAAGCAGAGCCAACTTCCCATAAAAAGTTGATCTTGGTAAATGGGACATATGCCGAATTTACCAGAAAGACTCGATGATCTCTAACACGCCTCAAATCCAATCTTGTCACCTATGTGCCTTTGTTGATGAACGGGAAAAAGTAAACTTGTCAGATTTTCGTATAAACAATTCGGTTTAAAAACTGTGTTTACAGAAGAGACGGTCACCCATCGCATCTTCACTAAGAGTATCCCTGACACATAACACTGCTATTCTGGGTTCTTTCTGTGCAAAACTATAACATTCAAAACAAAGCAGCAAAGTGGCTTCGGCTTGAGAACTAAATTAAACCGTGTCCCGTCCCTGATGATATCTTACCTGATGGAGGGGGCGATACAGACAGGCGCCCCGGGAGTGGTTCAGTGCGAGGGGTCGCAGCGGGGACACACCACTGTCGCATGGCTCAGCGGAGTTCAGCTCGGCTGGACCTCTACAGAGTCAGACAGGAAACTTGCTGCAGTGTGGTGCGGTTAAGCTGCCCCTATTAGCATGCTGGCAAACCTGCAACAGCAGATGACTCGCTAGCGGGATATGTCGGCTAAGCTAACACCGTCAACTCTGGTTGGTTCCCATGAGCACCAGCCTCCCATCGATAGCTGCTTGCTACCTTGTTAGGTTAAGTTAGACTGTATCAGTCCATCAGAAAGCGGAAGTACAGCAAAATGTTTCAAAATAAAAGCTCTTTCATCCAAAATTTGCTTTTCAAAAATGTACGGCTTCTCTAATAATAACAATAAAAATAACCTTTTCACCTTTTTTATTTTCACAAGAACAGACAGAACGGTACCACGACCAAAACTTCCCATCAAATCATGCATGGGGATCCACAGTTGTGTTCAGCATGAATAGAAACCTATAAACAATATCGTCCCGACTAAAATTATGGTTCAAAAAAGTTTATTTGCAAGAGAAAGACTAGTTCATAAAGCCACCAGACAGTACCTTAATGATGGTGGTAAACTGGGCCAGAGGTTATTAGTAGCCTGATTTACAGTAATCATTACTTAAAGTTGTTGTTTAAGCTTGAGCGCTAAAAGAACTTTGTCAAGTAGAGTAAAATCTATAGTAAAAGATTTTGGACATGTCACACATTATCACGATTTTGCAAAAAGCTACGTTTTTTGTATAAATTTTGTCGCCTCTACTAGTGATGAAGTATTCATGTGAGCAAATTGCGCTTTTATTTTGATGGACATTTGGAACATTACATTCGAGTCTGGCCAACTAGACAGTACAGTGTGTATTGTCTCGGCTAACAACTTATCTAAAACTTACACCGGGGTTATAAAATTACAACTATTTCACATTGGTTGTTATTTAAGAAAAAAAGCCATGCTCTACGTGGTGACAAACAAGTATTTTTGGTGCGTCAGGTCCGAAGGGTGGGAGACAGCCGACTGCTAACGAGTTAGCTCGCTAGCTAGCCAAGTGAGCTAATAGCTAACACCGGATTGTCCCACCGCGGGGCGCTTCTCTCTTACCTCCCGCTGCTGTGGGGAGACAGCAGCAGCCGGCTGGACGGAGGAGGAAAACTGTAGAGAAAGTGGCGGTCCACCCAACCCCACCAAAGAAAGTAACTCTGCGGTCCGGAGCCGACGGGGAATTAACGAGCAGTGGGTGGACAGTGCAGGGTCATATTGTCTTTCAGCTATGCAGTGGGGAAATAGTGTATGCAAATGTGGGGAGTCTGTCTCCATTTATGACCCCGTCACCCGATACCACTGTCAAGCTAGCAAGAATTATAATTATGATTTCCGGTTATACTGTACCCTCTAGAATTTACATAGCTGAATTTACACATCAGAATGTGCCATAATCAATGTAAAGTTAAAATTTTGCTGGATTAAATTGAAATACCAAGTCTGCCCATACGTATATCTATTTTACAAACCCTTAGTGGTAGGTTAGTCTATTTCAAACAGTCAAATAGTGTTTTCTTTTATTTTGGGTAGTCAAAGAAAAATGGATCTCTGAATCTGTCTACCTTGACTGAGCACCACCCAGCACTTAAGTGCGTTTGTTAGTAATTACAGACTGCCTTTCACATTTTCAAACATATATTAAATAAGTTTATTAAAAAAATAATTTCACAACAATAACAATTATGATGATGAATAAGCAATTATAATATTATGGGGGAAACATTTCCGTGCCATTAAAAAATACAAACATTTTTCAAATCTTTTACATCAATGCATAAGAGATCTAATGACATAATTGTATAACAGTCTCATGGGCCACTTTTCTTAAATCAGCCTGCTTTTAAGCCGTTTATGGTCTTGAAAAAAGTTGCATAAAGTTGGTGTCTGTATTGGATTGTCACATTTCCAAAGCTGTTCAAACATCCAACAAGCAGTTTTGATTTAGCATCCTGGCAGCTATAATTAGTGTGTAAGCATTACTGATTTCTGACTCCAATGGATTTAACCACAAAACAAATATAACTATGCCAGTTGCTTGTGCACTAAGCTTGTAACATTTCTTTAACCACAACTTTGAATTAATTTAAAATTAGGTTAAATTACTTCTAGTTAATTTGAATTCAACTCACAAAGCCTTAACATTTGCTGACTGACAGACAAAATAGTTGCTACAGAACCTTTTTCACACCTTTTCCCTTACTTTTAGGTTGTTTTGTGTCATTTGTATCCACATTGTGTTGGAAAAAAGAAAAGAGTGCTAGATTAGCTAGTTTAGAGGGCAACAAGGGTTCAGACAATGCATTTTAGGAATGCTGCCTGCTGGAATACTATTACTTAAACAACACTGAAATTCACACAAAAGAATACAAATTAAATATTCAACGAATGCATGTTCTAACAGCTTGAGTTAAAAGTGGCTTTAGTGTCACTACTCAAAAGACTTGACATGTCTTCATTTGCCACTGTAATCGCTTGTGGCTTTGGGGGCCCTAAAGGATGCTAAACTCCTTAATTCGATGTCATGTTGGATAAAACCATTGTTGATAAAACTAAGAAAACAGTCTTTTTTTCACAGTAAAATTAATTGACTTTGGTGTGACCCTCCAAGCCTCTAAAGTCTACAGTGGGATGATCAATCTCTTTACAGCAGGTGGGTTTAACCTACACAGCTCACCTGTTCATGCTTTTGCAGTCATGTGATTTGGATGATTTCTTGGTCTCATAAGCTTGTCAGCATTTCTTATATTTGTCTTTCAGGTCCCAGAAGGTTCTCTTGGGCCTCCCTCTTTCTGAGGCTTTAGACACGAGCACCTCAGTTGCATCCCTGTGTTATTGTACCTTGCAGACAGCCTGCTTGCAGGAGAGAATGAATATCAGTTTGTGAGTAACCCAATATACTTATTTGATCGTCCAGCTTTACACAGACAATCTGGAATCCATATACAGACCAAACCTGAAGAAATGCCTGATTCTAGCTGATGCAGTTGTATTATTCTTTTTCCAAATGGCAAACGAGCACCTCATCAATGCTGGATGATATGATTTGAAATGAAAGGATATGATATGAAAGCTAAATCATAGAGAAAACAGGGCCAAAGGTATCATAACACTGAGCTCCTTTGCCCCTCTAGAAGCAAAGTAGTGTAAAAAATATTTAGTAAAGAAGTATTTAATAAAGAGAGCTGCTCTGCTGTGTTAATGACCTCATAAAGGTAGCTGGTTCTGACTGCATTGTGCAAAGATATAATTTATATCAAAAATTTAAAAAAAGAAGAACAAAAAAGAAAAATCTGATTGTAGATGAGCTTTTTCTTTACATTTTCACTCTAACTTAGAGTTAGTCACTGCTCCCAGTCTCTATGCTATGCTATACTGTGTTTGCTGGTTGTAGCTTCATATTTAATAGACAGATGTTACAGTAATTTTAAAATTTTCATCCAACATTCACCAAGAAAAAAGCATGGAAGGATGTATTTTCCAAAATGTAAAACCTTTTTCTCATATGTGTTGAATAGCACAGGGCTCATATGTGAATCAGTATGTAGAAATCTCTCTGCCTCTCTCGTTCCCTCTCCTCCCTTGTAATAAAAATGTTTGCCATCACCAGTTCCACTAGTGACTATAGCAGAAGAATGAGCCTGTGTTTGCTTTGTTCAGTATTCTTCCCTCCCCTTCAACCTGTGCCAAGAAGGCAGAAGTAATAAGTACTATATTAAAGAGCCTTTGTGCTTTGCCTAGTTCAGTTTGTGTGTAAGCCGTCGGTGTGTGAGCGCTCAGCGGAGTGCCCTGCCACTTTTTTTGGGTATACTTGGGGCTTTTTTTTTTCAAGGTGGTCCAGCCTAACATCTAAAACAACACCATGAACTGGGCCTTTCTTGAGGGCCTCCTTAGTGGGGTGAACAAGTACTCCACTGCATTTGGTCGCATTTGGCTCGCCATCGTTTTCATCTTCAGACTTTTGGTCTTCCTGGTGGCCTGTGAGAAGGTCTGGGGTGACGAGCAAAAGGACTTTGATTGCAACACCCAGCAGCCTGGTTGTCACAATGTCTGCTACGACCACTACTACCCAATCGCCTACACCCGACTCTGGGCTCTCCAGCTGATCTTTGTTACCTGCCCGTCCCTTCTTGTGACGCTCCATGTAGCCTACCGAAAAGACCGTGAGCGCAAGCATCGGCTGAAGCACGGAGAAGACTGTACCCCTCTGTATGATAACACCGGGAAGAAGAGAGGAGGTCTTTGGTGGACATACTTCTTTAGCCTGCTCTTTAAGATAGCGGTGGATGCCGTGTTTGTTTTCCTGCTCTTTTACCTCTATGAGGCCACATTCTTCCCACCATTGGTGAAATGCAACGAAGACCCATGTCCCAATGTGGTGGACTGCTACATTGCCAGGTAAGAACACCTCCTAAACTGTTTAAGATCCTGTGAAGTCAACAGCCTCTGACTTTCACTCTCTTTAAAGGAATCAATAAATCTAACTCTCTAGTCATCTGTCTAACCTGTGACCATGTATTTGACAGGCCCACAGAGAAGAAAATTTTCACCGTCTTCATGATTGGGACCAGCTTCGTGTGCATCTTCCTCTCTCTTTGCGAGATCCTCTACCTGTGTGGAAAGAGGTTCTGGGAGTGCTGCAGAGGACATCCGGCTAGACAGAACTCCTTCATTATGACCAGGACTTCTCTGGCCAAGAGGGAGAACTCATACAACGAGTCCATCTTGAAGAAGGAGAAGTCAGAGAGTTCAGCCCCAGCGTACAGCATAGCCGTCTCCTGAGAGACTCGGCTCATGTTAGTGTTGTTATGAGAATAGAACAAGAGAAAAAGTCAGTTTTTTACTGTTGGCCAGATTTGCTTACAAAAATTAAAAGTTTTAAAGAAAATGTTGTTTACATGGGTCATGTCCCTGTTTTTACATCAAATTTGAGTCAGTTTTTGTCTTTTATTACTGTTGAGCTGAACAACTATCTGTTTTTTAAAGGCCTGTGATCTAAAACAACTGGCACACACTAAAAGTGATTTACAGTATGTTGACTATTTATATGATTTTATGTTATGAGATTTTTGTTTAATCTGTGTAACCTCAAAATAAAATTGGTTTACTTTACTGAAATGTGAGTGCTGAATTGTGTTAAAACTGTGGCAAATTCTCTGAATTCTCTGAATGCCATGAACTAACTATGATAACGTATGATTATATTTCAATGAAATACACACCCATCTCATGAACTTTGCCAGATATTCCTGTATTAACTCCCATGTGAAAATGTTTAAAAATCTTACATACATTTTAAATGAATTATCTGTGCTACGACACAAAAGGCAGACACAAATGGATGCAATAGCATAGAAAAAGATGGTACATTACAATATGTTTATACATTTTTACAAAAGAAGATGGTGGATCACAAAATGTTCATAAGTTCATGAGTAAAATTGCAACGTGACGTACCCAAAGGTACATTTTAAATCTGGTTGCGGATGGGAGTCACATTATTGACAGACGCTGATAAAATCTCCACTCCTACATTAAGCTCCAGACCAACCTGAACCTTCACATCCTACAGTCATTCACAAGACTGAGAGTAGATTTGTAAAAAGAGTAGCATAAAACTGAGCGCACTAATAGGGCTCAGACTTAGCATTTTACCTATGAAAATGAATATGGTTTGTTGAATCTGATGTTGATATACTGGCACTTCATATCTCAGGTGTATTTTAGTTCCAATGGTGCCTGAGTGCTTCTGCAAACAAAAGCTCGGTGGTGGTCCTGTTTTATCCCAATTAATCAAAGGCTACAAAAAACATATATCCCCACATCAAATTGCAAATAACAATTAAACCAAGTCACTTACTGAAAAACTTTTTCATCATAGTGTAAAAAAAACACTTGAAAAAGGAGCTCTAGTGCTACTTGTTATTAAATATACTTCATTATTTTCATTCACTTGCACAAAATTACTCTTTACAACTAATTTCCTCATTCTTTCAAATCACTGATTTTTGTCTTTAGCTCTTCTGGGATCTGTTTTCACCTTATTCACAAACTTCAATAAGAGCATGCGGTCACAACACAACTGGCATAGTAACAGGGAGTCTAACAGTCCCTGTTCTTGAAGTGTTTGACTTAGCTAAGTGCAGGTGCCATGATAAATTGAGGCTGATAAGAGGCAGTTGGAGGTTTAAAGGTAAATTCTGGGTTGATGCCAGAGGTGGCCACACCTCTAGATTATGGCCAAGATCTGATTCCTGCACTCAGTCAATATCAGGGACCCACTGCAGGAGAGAGGTTGCTCAAAGCCTGCAGAACACATTCCCATAGTTTATTTCCCAGAGAAGAGACGAGATGGACTGAGCGGACAGCCTGTTTTCATATGGTAAGCAAAGAAATTCTAGTCGTGTTTTTGTAATTTTATGCTTTGGCTCAGTCATATTCAGTTTTCAGACTGCAAAACAAGGAACTTGAAATTTAAGCACTTATTAGTGAATGTGGATTATTACATTCAGAGGTAGAATGAGTAAACATTTATTGAAGCACTACTTTCAAGCTTCAGCTTAAACTTCTCAAAAGGTATAATAGGCTGAAGCCAAGTGTTCCGACATACTATGGAGGGTTTTCTGTGTTGAACAACTGTTTCATCTATTATTAAAGGCATCTTTCTTAAGCGTACACAACTTTGTAGGCAAATGAAAATGCTTTTAACTCTAAGATGCAGAAGAGGGGATTGAGGTTTCACAGCTCTTAAAGAACAGTTTGATCAGAAGGAGAACTCCTATACTAAATAGGTGTAGTTTTTGTAATATTTCACTGCTTAAAAATGTGAATTTCTCTAGTCAATTGCATAACTGTATTTTTCTTTATTGTGTTTTAGCTCCCCAGAGTCTAAATTTCTCCTCTGCAAAATTTTAAGACAGACTTTAAAACATTTAAACTCTTAAGAAGCCAATCAAAGCTGAATCCATGGATTGGAAGTTTCTCCAGGGTCTTCTTAGCGGAGTCAACAAGTACTCCACTGGCTTCGGTCGCATCTGGCTATCAGTGGTTTTTGTTTTCCGGGTGATGGTCTTCGTGGTGGCTGCTGAGCGAGTCTGGAGTGATGACCAGGCCCACTTCGACTGCAACACCCGCCAGCCAGGTTGCAAAAACCTCTGCTATGATTACTACTTTCCCATCTCCCACATTCGCCTTTGGGCTCTCCAGCTTGTCTTCGTCACCTGCCCTTCCTTCATGGTGGTGCTGCATGTGGCCTACAGGGAAGAGCGGGAACGCAAGTACCGAGCCAAGCACGGTGAGGACACACAGCTGTATGACAACCCAGGCCAAAAGCATGGCGGCTTATGGTGGACTTACCTACTGAGTCTCTTCGTTAAAACCATATTTGAGATCGGATTCCTCTACTTGCTCCACTACGTCTACCACAGCTTCAAGCTGCCCAGAAAGGTCCAATGTGATGTCAAGCCCTGTCCTAATGTGGTGGACTGCTACATATCCCGGCCCACTGAAAAGACCGTTTTCACCTACTTCATGGTGGGAGCGTCTGTCGTGTGTGTGGTGCTCAACATCTGTGAGATTTTCTATCTGATTGCTTCCCGGATGGTCAACCTCAGACATCAAGGGAGTGTCCGCACCTCTTCAAGGAAGGTCCATCCTAACATGGGCATTGATAGATCTTTTAAATCAACTTAAAACTCAGTATAGGCAATCAGAGTTTCTTCTTATGCCTCTAATTTGGTTTACTGTAAGATGATCCTTTTTAAATTGAGGGTATCACCATTTAAACAGTGGTTCTATATATAATTTTGTATCTTATTTGAATATATTGTACTGAGACACAAACAGTCCTGTGCTGTGTTATGATATTAGAGTTCTGTTTTCACAGTGTAATAAATATTTAAACACAGAAAGAAAACCGACTCAGATGAAGTTACTGATCACGTCGACCTGAATGGCCACTTATAGTTATGACTGCTGTCATCGTGACAATGACCAAATGTGCCCCCCCCCCTTCAGAAAAGAAAAAAAAATCAATAAAAAAATTCAAAGTACTGAAAACTTGAAAAATCTGATTCCTCCTACTTTAATGGTACCATTTCTCCACCTGGTGGCACTGAAGGCATTCTGCGTTGTTGAGTGAAAGAGATGAGGCTTTTATCAGAGTGGCCTCACATTTGCATTTTTTTTTGTAAGGTTTCGATTTTAATACTTTGGAAAGACTTTCAAACACACAACTGACACCTTTTTTATCAGTATAACACTTCAACTACATGTGTACACACTTGCTCTGCGGGGTAAATATTTAAAATTGTGCTGTTAAGTCCCAGGCCCAGATATTTTCTCAGGTTTGTAGGTGTTGATGCTGAAAGTCAATCTTATGTAAATCCCCACTTTTTACTACACTGTTGTATAAGGCATAAACTACCCCCCACCCCACATAAAAAAACACAAAAAACACAAAAACCATAGAGGTGCTAACAAGCGCACCTGTGAACTTTTGCATCGTTTGCGTCAAGGTTTTCGGAATTCCACAGGTCGTAATTGGCATCTTTGGTTTCAAAATAAAAGCATAACCTGTATTTTCAAAGAAGAAATAATCGCTAGGAATGCGTAAAGACACAATTTGGAAGCTGAAAAGGTAGGTGTGAATTAATAAGCCTCGTATTAGTACAAAAACACAAAGAAGATGGGTCTGAGCATGGTCCTCATTGGTCATGTTAACTTCCTTTTCATTCACTTAAACAGCAATCTGTCCATTTCTCGTCATTTTCTGAACTTTATTCTTCTTCACGCTGTTGCCCTTAAAAAAAAGTAACTAGATTTAAAAACTCCTCATAAGGCCGCTCTGATTGTATGACATCAAAGGTATGTTCAGCAAACTTAATAAATAATACATGCTTAGATAAGATAAGATTTTATTTTGAAAAATATTATCAGGAGTGTCACTTTCTGTGCGCAGCTGACTGACTGCACTGCCGTACTTAGTTTGGAGTGAAGAGAGGACACGCTGATAAGATCAACGCATTAACCCACCGTCAGATTAAGCGAATGGTTACCTAACAGTGATGGCCGGTACAGGTAATACACATGACAATGAAGTGTCTGTAAATGTGTGAAAACTACAGACATTTGTTTGTTTTCAGCTGTCGCAGTGTTTGTCTGGGTGTGGTAGTGTGGTGGCACAGCGCTGGTGATAAATTCTTAATAAGTTGAAACCATTACAACAACGCCTTTATCAAAGTGAGCTGTTAAGAGATTAAACTGATACTGATCATTTCTTTCTTTAGAATTTAGCCACAAACTGTGTGTAAGGAAATGTGTGTGAATTAAAATGTGTAACTCAACCAACTAATCTCATTAAGTCGTTTTTAATTCTGAAATCTAAAGTAAGAGTTCATTTCATGAAACATGAGAATGAAGACAAGTCACAAGTTTTTCTTTAGTTTTTTTAAAAAAAAAGTTTCTACTTTAGACAGCATCTGCTGTGCTTGGTTTCTGTGTTTGGCCAAACTTATTTTGGGGTTCATTAAAAAACCTCACTGTCATGCATGAGCAGCTGTTGCCTTTGTGTTTTAGTGGTAGTTCTAGTTTTAGCTTATTTATTCTCATTGCTCCAGCTTTAACTTTATTTTCAGTAAATGTAAAATGTAGTTTTATTCCTTATTTTGTCCTCTGGTCAGCCCCATGATGCTTGTTCTGGGCAGCTCCAGTCTGAGCAGCTTGCACTGTACTTATGTGTTTAGCAGCTAATCATTAATTCAGCTGACATCTCTGCAGTGGTTTTGACCTGACTCTTGTGCCTCTAATCGATAGAATGAACAACATGAGTGACGTAACATTAGCTAAAATTGCTGTAACTCTTTGTTTTTTTATTGAGATTGTTCAAATTTCATTGCCTGGAGCATTAACTTGCTTTGCTTCCTCTGATACATCCTCAGGAGTGTGTTGTGCCAGCCTGGAGGAGCCCAAGGCCCTGATGAAGATGGGTCTGAGCATGGTCCTCATTGGTCATGTTAACTTCCTGTTGGGGGCGCTGGTGCATGGCGTGGTGCTCCGACACATTAACCTCCATAAGCAGGCCCGTGCCCTGGAGTACGCCATCTCAAATGTGGTCGCTATAACATCCGGCCTCTTTGTGAGTACATAGACAAGAACTATCCAAACTGATCCTATAGCAGTTTTGTAGCATTGAGAAAAGATTTTGATTACATATATTTAAATCAGCCATGGAGTTCTGGGGGTTTTACAACTTGATCTGCACATTGTTTCCATTAGATTAAAAAAGAGCATTAAAAAAAATCATTTTAATTTCAGTGCTCTCTTCTGAGTCAAGTCAATGTCAAGTCAGAGGAGCATCCATTAGAGCTGTGGTTGCATCCTGAAAACCACAAGATACTAATGCATCCACTCCCTGAGAGGACTGTATACACTTTCTTATTAGCTAATCATTATTGCAACAAATTACTCCTTGGATTTGTGGCATGAAAATATCTTTATTAGTGCATGTCATTTATTTGCATGGGAAATGTATGGATTAAAATTTTTAATTTCCCTTTAAAAAATGCAGGAATTGTCATGTGGATCCATTTCAGGTTTCTCTGATTATCTCAAATTGACAATTCCAGTCACTAGTATGACTAAAATGTCAGGGTAAATTGTCATTCTGTGATGTTTTTTTTTTCTTTAGGCCTTACAGAAACATTCTTTTCAAACTTTCAAAACAAAACACTCCAGAGATACTTGGAATGCTTGTAATAGTGATGGCACAGCTGTTGTTTTCAGAGAAATCCTCTTCTGACTCTGTCCCTGTGTTGATACCCAGACTGTCTCACGACTGGATGAAAAATATGTACGATCAGACATCTGATCATTTTCATTTTCCGGTCATTCTGTATTGCATCTGTCATCCCTTTCTCCTGCATGGTGGCCATAATGGTTACAAATTTGACTGTTCTTTAAATCACTTCTGTCTTGTCTCTGCAGGGAATTGTTGTTGGCATACTGGCTATAATCCTATCTAAAAACAAGAAGAGTAGAGGCCTGGTTAGTATCCCTTATGTCTTTTGCTACTTTTTCATGTGGATATTATCTGGAAGTGATTAAAACCGATGTTAATATGACAGGAGTCTATGTATAGTACATTGTGACAGTGCTGCTGTCAGTCCTTTTCCCTGATGTTCTCTCTCTCCGACTTTTTTATTGATCCTTCTTTGCTCTGCCAGATCAGTGGTTTTAAGGCACTTGCTGCTAATTTCAATCTGTCTACCTGCTTTACACAAACACTTTCTTTGTTTTTGATATTTCCGAGCTTTCTTACACTTAATTTTCAGCTACTGTCTTTGTCTTTTGAGGCAGGAGACATTAAAAGCCTCTTTGAGCTCCTGCATGTTGCCTCAGGTGTCTGAAAGCAGCCGTGCGGAGCGGGAATGGTTTCCTCCCTCCTGGTCGTGCAGCACGACTTCACCTCTGTTTGCTCAATCAGCTGTTGGGCTGAACAGAATGAGTAAGCCCTGGCAAACCTGCTGTGATAAACCACTCCCCATCTCTTTTGTTAGACGGAGTAACTGTGAAATGGGCAAGGCACTGATGAGCAGCATTTTCACTCCTTATCCATCCCGATATCGTACACAGTCATCTTGGCATCACGAACCAGGAGAATTAGCAATTGCAGCACTCCCTTTTTAAAAGTTAGCAAGTCATTTGTTACAAAGGCTGGCTAATACAGCTGTAATCTCCAAAGCAAATTTCCACAATTTGATATCGTTCTTATCAAGTTTCACCTGAACTCAATCATCTTTGCAAATGGATTTTAAAGGCCAGCAACCTGTCTGAAATCAGGTCTCACCTGTTCAGTTATTACACAAGGGTTAGCTGATTTGCAACCCAGGAAATCTGTCATCATTGTGCATAACTGACAGCCTAAGTTTTTTATTGCTTCTTACTGTGATTCAGGATAAGGCTGAGATTATTCCATATTTTTCTTATTATCAACAAATTTCACCAAAGAACCCAAACAAAGAGTTCCACGCCCATATTCGCTTTGCTGTCATATAAGACCAAGAGAAGTCTGAATCCCCCCCAAAAATTTTCCACTATTTTTGCTCATAAATATTACTTATCAAAGACCAGAATTTTAAAATTGCAGTTCCATTAAGCTGAAAAGCTCACAAAAGACAGTCAAGGATAATATTTGTCAAAATTGATGTAGCAATGTGAAATAACATGACTTTTTGTCTCTAGTATAGGAAGGGAAAAATCCCCAAATGCTGGATGCCCCTAAAAACCTTTCAAATTCAACATCCCAAGATTGTAGCACAAGCTTTTCATTAAAACTATAAGTCCTTAGCCCAACCAAGGTGACCTCATCATAATTATTTTTGTTAGACTT
>JAQNCA010000009.1:5055394-5067073 GCA_029783725.1 Acanthurus tractus
AGCACAAGCTTTTCATTAAAACTATAAGTCCTTAGCCCAACCAAGGTGACCTCATCATAATTATTTTTGTTAGACTTTAGGAAGTTCAGACAGAGCAGTTCTCCTGATGACAAGAAAACTAATTGCCCTGTGTAAAATCATTGGAGTGCCCCTTTTCGCCTCTACTAGAGTATGTTAAACTAACAGTGAACTCATCTTCACTGTCATTCTTTTAGTCATTATGTCCTGTACTTTTTCATTAACACATTTTTGTCATGTTTTCATTTTAACTTGATTTTTTTTGTTCAGTTTTGTTGTTTAAATGTATTTTCCAAATCTCATGCTGCCCTAAATCTACTATATTTACTCTCTGTATATTGATATTGTTTATTCTTTGTGTTCTTTTTATCTATTTTAGGTTGCATACGCCCTAGTTTTCCAACTGGGGGCATCAAAGCTTCATCTTATCAGTAATCAAGTTTTTAGTTGTTGATGTTTTTTCTTATCCTTTTCCTCTGTTTCTTCCCCAGACGTGGTCACTTTTCACGGTCAGTCTGGCTGCAGCTCTCATGGCAGCAGCTTCAGCCATCGGACTTCTCGTGTCTGTAGTGAGGGCCATCATTCATGGTGGGCGGAGCCTCCTGACTCACTGCCGCTTCCCCGATGCCATTGGCTACTCCAGCGTCACCAACGAGTGTCCTTTTGACCCCACGCGCATTTATGTGAGTGTTACCACCGATGCTGAGATCAAGGCATGAACTGTGATCTTTCCCTCATTGGCTGGCTCTTTCAACAGCTGACCATTGTCACTGCGGCGTAAACACAAAAGAGTAGTGTGTGTGTGTGTGTGTGAGAGAGAGAGAGAGTCAACACAGTGTGGGAGAAGGAGGGAGTGTGAGGCTGGGTGTCTGTCTTTCCTGTCACTCAGTCAGCCACACTCTGCAGCCGGTGGGCTTGTGGCAGAAATGCTGACCCGACCCTGTCGCTCCACTTCGGGCTCCATCCAGCTACAGAGTGCTATAGATGGACTGTCAGACGTGCTCAGCCTCACAGCTGCAGACGCACATCAGCACGACTTTGGCATTTTAGTACAGCTAGTATTCTGTGATTTGTCAGTTAAGTGACCTTTGTCTTAAGCTGGATTTATACTTGACGCAGAGGTTAATGGCTGTGCCTCTGTAGATACATACAGCGTAGGTTTTGATTATAGCTCAGATTTCAACCATTCATAGCACAAATGCTGCATTAGACGGATTTACAACCCTCTCAGTAATTGTGTGTACATTCTTTCGTTGACTTCATGATACAGAGGATTTGTTTGACTTGTCTCATAATTGAATAGAAAATTGCTGTCATGCACTGGCTGTGTTTACAGTAGGTTCTGTCATTCACTAAAAATGATAAAAACCGCGGAAAATAAAAGATATCTAACCAACCTGTCAAAGGCACAATTAAATAGGTTCACTTTTCCTCACTCAGTCACTGGTTTTACTCCAAGTCCTCCAATTCAGGGTTTATAAGCAGCATAAAAACATTTAATGAATGGCTTATAGTTAGCCATGAAGTCTGATTTGTGTCTATTTTATGCTTTTATTAACGACCGAAACTCCTTGGGGCAGTCATTAGTGAGGGGTTTCTGTATTATATTACACTTATTCTGTATTATGTATCTGTATTCCTAATCAGTGACATGGAACAAGAATTGCTGTAAAGAAAAATGTCCTATCATGAGAAGTTATTATGTAATTAAATTAATTACAACAGTAAATACTAAATATTAAATATATATCCCTTAAATATATATTTTTAGTGTTTTAAGCTAAATTATTTTGCTTTGACCTGACTTTAGAAAACAGGGCTAAATCTTTGTAAGTGTACATATTAATTTATAATATATATATATAAATATATAATATATGATAAACATGCTTTTTTCCACAAGGTAGTATGTTAACTGACCTCCTTATTAGATATTTTTTCTACTTTTCTACAATGCCTAACTATTATTTGCCAAAAGAACTGCTAAGGAGAAGTTGCTTTTTAGCTATATTGGTTGCATTTGCTGTTTATTTACTTGAATATTGAGCGGTGAACTTGATCCCTTTAAACATAAGAAAGTAAATTAAAAAGGACTTACTGGCAAAACCCCACAGTTGCTTACAAACACCAGAGAGCTTCTCAGCCCCTATGAGCTATTAGCTCAGCTACAAAAAAAAGGTACCACACAGTAATTTTTTACAAAGGGCCATGAATACATGTGCTTCTCGTGACTGTCAAAGCTCCAGTGGACTCTCTGTACTTAAAACATGGACACAGGTTAGTTTTTTACTTTTACTTGAATGAGGAATTGTTGGTATTATTTCTGGTATGTTTATTTTTTTAGCTTTATCTCTAAATAAAGTTTAAAATGCAGAATAAAACTGAGGCTGAACTCATATTACACCAGATTTTTCCTGTAATCAGTAACTGAGTTCAGACTCAAAAACAGGACAGAGGCAAATATCTTTGTTGTGGACCGCTGAGACTGCACAACATGCCATCCACTCGAGATATCTATTAGCTAGGGACCTTCAGTATCGTTGCCGAAGGGTGCATTACATCACCTGAAAGAGTTTTGGACTTCTGTTTCAGGTAGTCATAGTTGCTTAGGGGCAGTAATGATGGTTATGCAAGGTCTGCTTTTTGTGCTTCCTGCATATTTCATCAGGACTTCCAAAGAAAGCATAAATGTTCATTCTCTTTGTAGTCTGCCTAACAAAAGGCATCTCCATTACTTTGAATTCCCCTTGTACATTTTTACTTTGATACATTCTGTTCTGCATATTTTATTCATAATGCCGGCTCTCCAGTGCCTACTGAAAATCCCAGATCCTCTGCTGTGTTTTTGCAGCACTCCACAGCCATCTGAGAAAAAGTAGGGTCATGTATGGCGTTATTACACTGTAGTCCGGATTCTGTGAAGCTGCTCTTGCTTCAAATTGTGTTTCTGGTCCAGCTGGCGATAGCTACTAACTCCTTCTCTATCTCTCCCCAGAGTACCACTCTGATCCTTTGGGTGCCTCTGATTGTGACTTGTGTCATCCAGATGGTGTTTTCTGCTCGATGCATCGCTGTCTGCATTTCGTTTCTAGGTCTGCCTTGCTGTCCTAACAGGAAAAAAAACAGAGACTTTGGCAGAGCGGTGAGTTCTTGACTCACATACACATTGTGTTGCCTAAAAATTTTAATAATTTAGCCGGTCCATAAAACCATTCTTAGTAAAGCAAAATATGATTGGATTCAAACACTGTCATGAAATAATTTCTCTGGAATTTTGTAGATAAATGTGGTAAGGCCGATTAAGGAAGCCGCTCCTGCTCACTATTCTGAACCTCCAAGAAGTTCTAATGAACCTCCAAGAAGCCATAATGAGTCTCCAACATGCTATACTGAACCTCCAAGACGCTATACTGAACCTCCAAGACGCCACAATGAACCTCCGTCACACTATACTGAATCTTCAAGAAGACATAATAAACCTTCAACACACTATATTGAACCTTCAAGAAGCCAACGCAAACCTCCAAGGCGAAATACTGAACCCCCAAGACAGCAGCACCAACCTCCTCCGCCTCCACAGCATCTTCCTCCTATGCATCGTAGTCTCCCTCTCTCTGAGAGACGGCCTCTTCGGCAGCAGTATGGACAAAGGTCAGACAGTCAAAGGCAAGAAACGAGGGTTGGCAGCCAGCAAAGGGCGCCTGAGCAACAACAACTGTTGGAGAGGGGCACACTGGAAAGGTCCAGCTTCTGGATATAGCCATATTTGACATGTGAGAGCTTCTTGAAGATTAAGAGCTGTAAGGATACACTGAATGTCTAGCCAGCAAAAGTGCTAGGTCTAGCAACAATACTTGGATTCAAACTTCAGACTTACAACCCTATTTTCTTGTCAGCTCGTCAAACCTGTGAACTGGCAATGTTTTATTAAGCAGTGCGATGGACCTGAGCTGAAACTCAACAGAGTGCAGGATCCCAGTTATGTCAGTGTGTCTGTTCTTTTATCTTTGTACCTCTGAGTGTCAAATTATTCATATCAAGAGAGACTGATAAGGCAGATCCATCGAAATGAGGACATGACGCCAATCCTTGCTTGTACAAGGACTTTTAAAGAGTTTGACATTTTGAGAATTGCACTTTCTTGCTGAGAGTTAGAAAAGCTCAGTACTTCTCCTTAATATCTCTGTGTTAGCACATGGCTAGCTCAACTTGGCATAAAAACTTAACGATGGGGTAAACTGCTGGCCAGCTGTCCAAAGTGACAAAACACCTAGCAAAAACTTTGAAGCTCAACAATCAATGTAAAGTATTTTATTTTTTTAATCAATACAAAAAGTGAAGTTAAAAAACCCAACAAATTGGGGGTTTACCGGTGGTTACATACTAAACTGTTTATTGCCTGGGAGCAGTGTGAGTCTTGTTTTCATTTTGGGAATAGCTTAGCTTACATTAGCATGACAATGAGAAACAGCTGGCTTAGATCTGTCCTAAGTTCAGAAATACACACTTAGCAGGAGCTCTAAAGCTCACTAACAAACATGTTTCCCATTTAATTTGTTTTATCACTAGCAGAAAGGTAAAACTAAAAAGTTGCAGGTAAACAGGGAGTTTTCGTCCGCAATGTTTGTCAAGGTGATAACAAAACTGTTTCGGAGGTCAGTGCCTGTCATGGAAAATCAGTTAAAGTAACTTTCCATAAACACATGATTTTTTTTTTTTTTTGAAGAATTTTTATTTTTTTTCCTCTTGCTTTTTTTAAAAATAAATTGGCTTGCTGTTTTTCCCCAGATTTTAGTTTCATATCAATTGATGACCATCTTTGTCTCTAGTTTGATATTTATCACAGAGACATTTAAGCATTATCATACTTCTTGTCTAACCCTCAGAAAGAAAAATATGAAAGCGCATTTCCTATATATCAAATTAATGTTTTGATGGTTTAGTTTACACATGTAGGCATAGTAAAGAAAGGGACCATAGTAATGCATAAAGGCTTCACAGGTGAAGCAATGTATGAGTGTGTGTGTGGGTGTGTCTTGTACTTGTTGCAGATTGAACCTCTGGTGTGTGTTGCCTGTTTGAGTTGCTGGCAGTCAAGTGTGTGTGTTCATTTTTTCTGCAGCTAGGTCAAGAGAAACTGATTGTTTGTATTTATTACAGAATTAAATAAAGTTTTTATTCACATATATGGAGTAAGTGTGTGTTTTTGTTTATATCTGGACTCTGCAACCAAAAGCATTTTAATGGATTGATGTCAGCAGCCAGTGACCTGACAGGTAGGACTGGTTACACTCAGGCACACATGCAGACATGCTGACAGGTTAGCACAAACACATTCACCCATGTTCTGTCAGTCGTATATTGACTTGCAGAGTACCTTGACAGGCTGTATCTCCTTTATGACAGTTATGGAAGTTGTTAGACCAGTCACCCTTTTGCTTTTTCAAATAACGAGAAATAAAGAAACTGTCCACACCCCAGCAGCTTTGAAACATTTATATTTTGCTTTCAGGTCCATCGGAACAAACATGACATCCTCATGTGAGGTTTTCATGCAACAGAAAAATAGGAAGGAAAGAAAGGGAGTTTAGGTAGGAAGAAAGAAAGAAGTAAGTGTATATATCCAACACAAGGTGCCAGTTCATCAGAGGCAGTGAGAATAGAAAAAGGTTAAACTGTAGATCAGGGTAGCAACTGTTATTCCTTATCCTACCAGCAGAAGGCAGTGACACTATAGGATACCCAAAGCAGAGGTGTGGCTAGTTGGGAAGCTCCTGTGCAAATGTTTGGTATAAGTTAACCTCAAATCAGTCTTAATGTCGTAGATACAGCTGCACCAGCAGACCCCTGAGACCCTCACTGGTAGTTCACTTTGCCATCATTGCATTCAATATGCCAAAGCAGGGCAACATACATATTGATTAAAGCAATTTTCATCTTATGTGACAGACAGAAAGGCAGTGGGTGAACTGAAGCCTTTCTGAGGCCTGTCCAAACCAAATTTCATGGGGTCGCTAACACATGAAAAAAATCTGTATTGCAATGGCTTATTTCATTTTGCCCCAACAATGGACTTTCTAACATGTGGAGAATAGAATTGTAAAAGATACGCTCGTTCCTTGTCCATTTTTACTGAGGATTGGTTCGGGAAGGGACATCCACAAAGTTAAATTCATGGATTGGATTATTCAGGGCTTTAAATTACCCCACTGAAAAAAATATTCAAAGTTAAATGTTAAGTGTTTCCTTATAAAAAATAGGGAAGTTTTGGAAAAGAAAGAAGCAAAAGCAAAAATCCAACTTCAATAGCCAAAATTACATGCATTCATTCCACAAAATACTCTTGTTTATGTTATTATAATAATAAATAGATATTTCTCATGTATTGACATGCAAACAGTTTTAAGAGCTATCTTCTTAAGGTGGAATTAATTTTAACTGATTCATAATTTTGGTCAGATTTATCTAAAGCAATACATGTATTTAAACTGATCATATGTTAAAGGTGTTAAATCTGAATCTGAAAAGTAACCAGAAACTACAGTAATAAAAACAGTAAAAATGACAGAAATGACTCCTAAATGTAACTGAGTACAAGTATGAAGTAACATAAAATCAAAATACTTTAGTAAAGTTCCTGGCTATTTAATCCAGAATTTGAGTTAATGCATTTAATTACGTTTCACCACTTTAAACACCAAAAACACATATTCATCATACCAATACAACATCAGCTTTGAAAAGTAAAAAAAAGTCAGTCTAACTAATATGCATAAAATCTATCCCGCAGTGTTTTTGAATGACCTACAGTTAACATGCTCAACTTGATTATAAGTTTAAGAAGCACCTCTGGTAAATTGAAAATAGTATTTTGCTCCCAACTGGGACTTTAGTGATAACAGCAAGAAAACACTCTTCTCCTAAAAGAAGGATTTTCCTTTGAAAGTCAAACTAAAATGGGTCTATTGGTATCTACACCACACTGTTTTACTTTTTTTTCTCTTGCCATGGTTCAACTTCCTCACTTACAGAATTTGTGCTGCGTTTAACCTCCGAAACAGAAGATGGCAATAGTGATCTGACAATGTGAGCCTTAAACTGTCAATCCACAGGAGTTGTGCTGGTATTGCTGCAACCAGTAGCTGTGTTTACATGTGCACTGTATTTCAGATACGAGCTTTTATTCTGAAGCACTTTTTACTCAGTCAAGGCTGTTGTTTTTTAAACTCTAACATGGTACACTTCAATATCTTTTCTTTAATTTAAATTGAGGAGACTGATTTGATACACATGTTGAAGTTTTCACTTTCTTTGTGCTCCAAATATTCATTCAAATGAGAAAAGTCTCAAATATTAATTAGTGATTTCTATCAGCGCTAATGTAAACACATCAATGAAACCATAAGCCTACTTATCAGAACACGCATCTTTACTCCGTGTCTACCTCCTGAAATATGTCCCTTCATCTAACTGCTCTGTAAGCAGACTAATCCAGGAGGTTATAAAAGCATTCAGCTAGAGAGTGATGAACGAGCCCTTAGTGAGTTCTCTGTCTGTCAGAGGAAAAGAGAGAGAGAGAGAGAGGAGGGTGGGAGGGAGTTTGTCCCAAAGCAAGACAAATATTTTATCATTTCTGCTCGGTATAGTGCTGAGGAGGCTGCAGAGCTACAAAAAGATACCGCTGTGCGTCGACTGCTCTTGTGTCTGGTTTGTAGGATCATGCAGTATAGTGTCAGGTTACAACTATCTTAAGTTTACTGCTCATTGTTAAAGAACTTTAAAATACTTACAAATTAAGAAACAACACAACATGATAATACTGTAAAAGTTAGCCTCAAGCATACAGTGCATATTCACATGCACACACACACATTCAATCCAAATGCACAGCCGTACTTTATAAACACATGGCGGCTCAAACGATGTGTGCTACTGGTGTCATAATCAAATGCATTATGGGATCCCTTATTTCACTAGAGTTTTACACAAATCCACAAATCCCAAAGAGATCAGTCTCAACTCATGTTTTCACTTTCCGTCACTGTAAACTGGAATATGATTTTTAACAACATATCAAAGTAAAAGCACAATAATAAGAATAAAAATTAATAAATAAAAGAACATAAAGAAGGGAAACAATATTTACAAATGAAAAACAAAAACATTTAAAATTCAAAAAAATCAACAAAATGGCAGAACATTAATCAATAAAAATCTAATGGGATCTCAGGCCTTCTTCTTCTCAGCGAAAGATCATAAAGCATTAAAATCCCAATAATGCCCCACACAGCCCACCTCCAACCCCATCACCTGTCCAGATCAGACCAGGAAGCTACGCTACATAATACTGCCTTTCAATGCCAGTAGGTGTGCACCATACATGAAGACAAATCATATACATAGACGTACAGTATATACATGATATACAGTACATGTGTGTTGGAGGACAAACTGAGCCATCCCCACCCTGCAAAAAGCATCCACACTTTGTCACCAGCTCCCTGGAAACCTGATTCCAGAGAAGGAGATAATCAGGAACATAAGCGGACGCCACTGTTGACTGATCATTTAATATATATGCATGTCCCTTCATTTTTCCCAAATATAAAAATGAAAGCAAAATGACAGAGATGACTTTTCTTAGCCTCCTTAAAATTCCTGCTCCATCCTTGCACACCACAATGAAAAAAAATAGAAGATGACATGAGAGACGAGAACCATCATGCATTGATTTGAGTGACTGTTTCAATAGCAACAGAGAAGGTGAGGAAGAGAAGGTCGTAGCAGGGTGGACGGGTTCAGAACTGGGAGGCCGAGCTGGGGTCACACTGGAGTAGCCGGACGATGGAAGGGTCGCTTTTGGCACCTTTGATAAACTCCTCCAGGGACAGCTTGCCTTTGGGAAGAGAAAGCCAGACAAAATGGTCATTAGTTTGAAGGACTGTTACCCCTAATGAAGGCAGAAATAATGTTTGTTTGAATAAGGTCAATGAGATGTCAACATCGGCTTTCATACAGTCATCTGCTACCTCCATCTCAAGGGTTCTTAAAAGGAGGACTGATAGAGTCACGTGCCCCCTCCCACAGCATGCTGAAGAAGTGGGATGCTAAACTCAAACATGGCAAAGAGAGAGGTAGCTGCATGAAGGCCAGTGCTGTCAGCGCTGACTTGCAGTTTTCAATACATGAAGCATAAGTCTTTGTCTATAATTACTCAGAGTTTAACTGCTTGTTTAACTGCTAGAGTTTGGGTAGGAATAATTGGTAAAAGTTAGAACCTGAATTTTTCCAGTATACTTCAAACTTTCTGAAGCTTCTGTGTTTTCTGTGCCAAATATTCAGTCAAAGTTTGAGGCTTGCAAAACATCTCAATGTGTGAAATATTTCTATGTGCACATATATATGCATTACTCCTAAATATGTCAAATGCAAATACACCTGGGACATGGGATAGGCACCATGCAGGTCTGTGGAAAATATACTTTAGCTCTGTTGTGAAATTGTCTCTATATGTAAAGGGAGGTAGGTTGACAAGAAATCCATTGATTTACCATAAACAACAATAACTACCTTGGCCAAAAGACATGCATCTGGTCTATGAGCATTTGTTGGGTGGCATAATGTATATTACTGATGGAAACATAAACATTTGTCTAAGAAGATGATTATGTTGCATTGAATGCATTCATGAAACATGAAAATTGTCCTGTTCTGCTTTTGTCTCAGTGATAAATTGAAAGAGCTTCATTTTCTAGTTTTCTTCTAGTTGTCCTTTTTTTTTTACTGGGAACTGCAAGAGTTCGTTTGGTAAGAAAATTGTAAACTTTCAGCTTCTGACAATTCCTTTTTTGTTTTTCCCCTGCTATTCAGTATAAAATTCATTTGAATTCTTCCCAGTGTGTAAAAGTATTGTTGATGTTGTAACTGATGATGTCTTTCTTATGTATGTGTCATATCTTCTGTTGGATGAAGCCTTTTAATCTTATGATCTCATGAGGGATGGGCCAAATGTTTGGTATGACGTTAAGTCCTATATTCTCACAGAATTCTCTAGTTTCCAGTAAAATGAGCACATTTCAAAGATTATCTTCAGTAAGCTGTCACATTCATCCTTCATTCTTCACTCCCTCTGCCTCTCTACAGCATGTTCATCTCTCCATGTTGGCATTTCCTCCTCTCACCATCATTATTGAGGTCCATTTGTCTAAAGATCTTATCCGTCCTCTTCTCTGGCGTGGATTCATCCTCTGGCATCTTCATCACAGATGACACCATCTTGTAGATGGCCTGACAGACGGAGCGAGAGATAGAAAGAAAGAACAGACAGGATTTGGTGGGTTGGTGGGTGGGTGGGTGGGTGGGGGGGGCAAGAGAAAAGAAAGTGAGTTCAAGACAGCAGGGACCCATTAAGAGGTCTCAGCAGGAGAGACGTAAAAACACAACTGAACTGAAAAATAATGCCGCTGTGGCTTTCAAGATGCTGATAAACATGCTTTTCTAAAGTCCACATGATTTGTTACTCTTGGCGCTAAGAGCAGCTCCCTGGGCAGCTTTTCCACAAATACCCAGCCAGGGTCTGCGTTGCTAAAGAACCACGATCGTACCACAGCGACACAGATAGTATATGCCAGCATAGCAGGGAGGGCTTACGAGCAGAGCTTACTGTATTGATCTAATACATCTTTATCTGTTGACTGATGCGAGCACCTCCCGTCCCCCGCTGGCATTAAATTAACCTCTGCAAGTGAGCGCAGAGAAGCACAGAGCATCAGCTGGCTTCAGACACGGATCTGCAATCAGCTTGCGTGCCCATTAAATCTTCACCAATGGGAGCAGAGAGTGCAAAACTGATTGTAGATCAGTGTCACATCAGAACCCTCAGAAGGGTCGGTAGTTTGCACGAAATGAGCCTTCTGTGCTTTTGGGTAAGACACATCAGCTCGTAAGTCAATCTCTACCACTTTAAAGTACAAGTTCATAAATTTCTTCACAAAATGTCAAACATAGAGGTGTTAACTAAAAATTGAAACAAATTATACTCATTTTCAATTTTTATCATATAACTTAAACAAAATGACTCAGTTATGTGACACAACGAACAGAACTTATTTCAAAATGCATCAACCAAAATATCGCTTAAAAGAATAAAGGACAATGAAAATAGAATTTTTATATTGAAAATATTAATGAATTAAGTAATGTTAAATTATATTTGTCAATGTCAATAACTAAGGAAGCCCATTAGATCCAATTAAAAGTTTAATTAAAAATTAATGTTAGTTGAGTGAATGAACATTTTTTTCTGGTGCTGAGGAAAACAAGTCATCTAACAAAGTGACAACAGTTATTTTTCATTGTTCCACAGATTTATTTTATTCCTCTACATATTTCCCTTAAATATTCATTCAGTTTGTTATTTTGTTATGTAATATGTTTTTTAGCCTACCATTTTCAGTCCATGTCTGAACAATTTTATTTTTTTGTTTTATTTTTTTAATGTGCAAAGGAGGAGGAAATTTGTTGGCATTTAGGTAAACATGTTTTTTATACTATTTTTTACTTTCAATCTCCCCCTCTCTCTCTATTTGTTGTACAACGACACAATGGGCTCCTCCTCTATCATCCAACGGTGTGTAACCTCAGTGAGTTTAATCCCAGTAT
>JAQNCA010000009.1:5068523-5080231 GCA_029783725.1 Acanthurus tractus
TAACCTCAGTGAGTTTAATCCCAGTATTCTGCATACTCAGGGATAAACTCTGGTTAAATTTAACTTGCTAATCCATGAGAACCCAGCAGGACACGCAGACACACACACACACGCACACTCACACCGCAAATACACACATACATACACATCCGCACATAGAGTATACAGTAAGATCATTATAACTTGACATATAAGTCTTTCTATTTGTTCTGAGTGACAGGATAACAAACCACACTAATGTAGTTCTGTACTCAGCTGTGTCCATGATAAATGTTGCCTGTGGCAATAATGCAGTCAGCACATTAAGTGTCGACTAAAGCGCGCTTATCGGTGCTTGAGCCTCCTTCACATACTTTCACAAATGTATTAACTTACTCCGTTGAAGGAAGCATTTATGATAAGCACTCTCTTTGCCTTTTACTTTGAATGCAGAATTATATAAGATTGCTCAGTCTTAATAAAATGCCCAGGTAGGGGTTCTTGGAAATTTAAGGGTGCAGTGACAATGCTGCAGCTTAAAAAATAATTTTAAAAAAGCACAGTCAACCTCCTAGGGAGGCAAAATTTATTAAAGGTGTATGTAAGTTATCAACCACACCATTTTTATTATTAAGCAAAGCTGAGTTTGTAAACTAGGAGATTTATGACATTAATTTGAGAATGTAGGATCCAAGTTTATGGGTGCTTGACACAAAGTAGGAACTGCAAGTACAAGGTAATTTATTCAAGTTTTTTAAAAGTGAGGATATCCTCGCTTTTGCATTACAAACTTTATATGGTCAATTTTGACCATATGTAGCCATGCTATTGTTGTGGTTGGTCAATCACTTCAAACACTCAAACACTTCAATCTAAGCCCAGCTTCTCATTTTTTCTTATCATAACACCTAGTAAGGTTCTGGCTCTCTCCACATTCATTTAGATGAATAGAGGCCTCATCTTGCTAGCTTAATATGGCTGCCCAGAGGTTTTCCTAAGGTGGCTAAAGAGTGGCGAGACTTGCTCATAAGGATTTTTTAATTGTCCAATACAAAGATGCTTTGTATTTAAATCATTGGAAATGTAGCATTCTCCGTTAGCATTTGCTCCTATAATGGGGAATAAAAGTCAGAATAATTTAGCTAGTGCTGCATAGATTCGGACCATTTTCTCTTCCACTTTTGTTGTTTTTGAGTCCCTTAATATTATGAAAGTTAAATACTAATTGTTAAAGTGACTCTTTAAACATTTCTTGTTAAATATGGTAAATAGTATGGTAATACAGGTTAACTATGATATGTTTCGTTGTGCAAGTAACTCAATCCATCTTTTGGCCACCAACAAACTTCATTACTAAGTGTTGCCTGCTCACCTGTACAATCTCCAGCATCTCCTCACGGCTTATGTACCCGTTTCCGTCCAGGTCATACATGCTGAAGGCCCATTTCAGCTTCTGCTCCAGCTTGCCCCGTGATGTCACACTCAAGGCAATGATGAACTCCCGAAAGTCTATCGTCCCATCGCCATTGGTGTCGAAAGTTCGGAAGACGTGCTCAGCAAACTTGGAGGCGTCACCGTATGGGAAGAAATTGGCATAGATTTTCTTAAATTCTTCCACATTCAGGGTTCCACTGGGGCAATCCTTCAAAAAACCCTTTAGGAAAGACATGGAGTGAGACAAGGGAGATAATTAATCCTTTATTGCTTTCTTTCAGTCTCCAGGATATGACAAACAAATCCACTTTAACAGAGCCACATAAAACCTTTTCTAAGCCATCGAAACAATCAGGAATCAAGTTCCTGTGACAAAACCTCAACTAGTAAATGTTTCCTTCATGTACTCTTCATTCTGAACAGAGTGGAAGTGCTTTTTATAAAGGATTTAATCTTGAATATTTGAAGGCACTTCTATCTTCTTTTCTATGTCACATTTGATAAAGCAGCTTTGTGTCGGAGAAGAAAAGGAGAGTAAATGTCATGACAGTCTCAGTCTTTGTTCAGCAGAAATAAAGCCCTTTTTCACAAAGGTCTCTAGGATTGTGGCAGCGAGGTGACAAAGTAATTGTCCTGACTCCAATGCTAAAATTACTTTTTGATCATCAAATATCGAATATTCTCACAAGTAAAGATGTAAAGTCAACATAGTTCTGTATCCAATAAAACTTTTTCATTGGGAGAATCGTCTTCTGTTAGGGAACATTACAACCTTTAGCGAGGCTCGGATTTATTGCCAATAATTCTGCAAAAAAAAGACAAGCTGGATAAATTCTCAGAGACCTCAGGCACCTCAACATCCTGTAGACTATACCAAGCAGTTTATATGACATATCCATTATCCTGAAGCTGTTAATCTGCTGAAAGCAAACAGCATCATGACCACTGTCAGTGTGAAGAGACCCCAGGGTCAGTGAGGCTTAAGTCACAGGCCGGGGAGGTGATGGTTTAACATGTACAGCTCTTATTTAGGACAGCTCACACAGCTGTTCCATAGGTCTAATCCATGCTTTAAGCCATATAGCCAGTACAAAAACACACATATCCATGCACACTAGATGAGGTCACGGGGTTAGGTCTTAATGGACTAGGAGTGGGTGGTGATCGGCCTTGGACAGAGACAAACATGGTCACATTTAAGGTCACTGGACATAATGTTATCGGCTTACCTCTAATGCATATTTTCAAATGTAACAGTGCAATGTGACTCATTATGACTTGGATTAAATTAATTCTAAGACAATTTCTGTAGTTACTAGGTTTTGATCTTGACAGGTGTTAATGAAAAACTTTTTGTTCTTGGTAAGACTTGATTAAGTGTTAAATTAGCTGACAGGTGTGCATTTTTTTCAGTGCTAGCATACTGTTGTCTTTCAGACTTAATTAAGACACACACATTATCCACAAAATGTACAAAAACTTAGTTCTCTGTTGATTAAATGGTGATTGAATAGTCCCTGCAAACTAACTGACTTTTTTAATATTAATAGAAAAACTTCAAAGATTTAAGATCCATATGAACGCCTCAGCCATTAGCCCACTGTAGATCACTGTTTGGTTAAAAGGCCAGTACTTTAAAGAGGTTCACTTTCAATTAACCCAAACATGCTTGAACTAAATGATGAAAGTATTTCCCTCAAAACTTTCATCATTTTTTCCGACAACAGCTGTTTCCATCAAACAAGCTCTGATTTACTTATTGCACACAAACCGCCCGGCAAATAACAGCTAACAGACTAAACTGGTGCAAGGCTGCTCAGGAAATTCCCCTTTTGGTGAAGAACAAAACAGAGCATAAAGGAAATTAAATACTATGATTTTCCTTGGCAACAAACACAACTACATGTGAGAGCCTATGTTTCTGTAAGTCTGCTGGGTGTGTTGACTGGAAGCTGTTTGCGAACAGATTTGCCACAGTAGCATTATACGGTATGATAAAGTTATGTTGACATCACTTCAAAGGGACCCAAAATCAAACAAAGCGGGTCTGAGTGAAAGAAGCAGTGCCACACTGTTAATTACAGTTACACAGAGTCCTGAGTACAACTCCTGATAAGGCTGTTGACAGCAACATGCACTGACAGTGACTCTCGCGGTACGTGAACAAAATGAATCGCTCAGTGTTACATAATTTTACATATTTTAGACATTTTAGGCAATGAAAACGGCTTTTTGATATTGAAGAGGGTCAAACAGGAGCAAATTTTACACTACTTTGTGAACTGCTGGGTTTCTAAATCTGGAAAGGGATCAAATTTTGTTGCCGGAGGTTTTTATCTGTGAAGTAAGCAGTAACTATACCTGCAAAACAAATGCACTAAAGAGTACAATATTTCTTCCTAAAATGTGAAGCACATAAATATAAAGTAGCATTAAATGGAAATACTCAAGATATGTACAAGTGCTTCTGGTATAGTATGTAAGCAAAAAGTAATTTGCTACTCTTCTCTACTGAAGTACAGCAGTGCCATGACCATGAATTTTTCAGACTGTATTTGCGTCCACATACCTTGTACCACTCCTGCAGCTCGTGGTCGGAGAACTCAGTATTCTCCCGGAGGTCCTGCAGCATCTCTGGCCGCAGCTTGCTGTTCTGTTTCCCCATGGCAACGGGACGGGACTCTTGGTTTCCTTGACAACAACAGTGACTATAGCACTAGCCAGGCCGCTTTTCACACCTGTCAATCAGAGATAAAGACACAGGAGGTCAGCAACAATTTAACAGACAGGAAGATGACCTTCTGTGACGAATGTGAAGTGAAACACAGTTGGTCAGCAAACAGCGGCATGTCACAACAGATAAAACAATAGGAGGGATTAGAACGTAGCAAAACTGGAAACAGGTGACTGCCAGCAACGGTTGAAAGAAGCAGATGGTTAAAAAAGAGGATTAATCCATTACCAGCCAGCGGCAACACAAAGATATTTTGATTGTGCAAACTAAGTCATCCAGCAAAAACAACATTGACAAACTGACCACGACTGTCCACTTACTCAATGACTCTGAGTTTTTCAATTTTTCAATAAAATCAAAGCGAGTCTTGTCACACCGTTGTGTCCCACTTTGCTTGTCACGGTATATTATGCAACGTCGTGAGTCCTTAAACTGCTGCATCACATTCGCAAAACATTAAATAATCCAGAACACACCCCTGTGACGTCAAGCGCTAGCCCACTGATCACATTTCTGAGTTTATCTGACCAGCTGTGTGTTTGTGTGTCAAATCAGCTGCATAGCGTGTGTGTGCTTGTGTGCGTGTGTGTGTGTGTGTGCATGTCCAGATCTCCTAATCCTCATCTCAGCTGGACCTGCTTGACAAAACAGGATTTTAGTGATGTAACTACATAATAGGCTGTCACTACGAAACCAATCCTGTAATTTTTTAATTTAAAATGCCTTTAAAAAATGATCAGAGCAGGTTTAAGGGGCTGTTAAGAGGATTATTAATTGTTATATATTAACTGACTTTGGAATTTATCATATACATGATTTGAGTGGTTGTCATTTGGTTAAAACATCTCATAATTAAAAAAACATGAAACACTTCCCTTAATTTACAACTTAAAGGGGAAATTCAAGAATGTTTTTCATGTCATGGTTGACGGTTTTTACATGAACCTTTTGTCATTTTACCCATTAATATTATGCATCTGGGGTATTTTGAATGGGATTTTAAGAGGCTACTTAATGAAGTGTAAAACATGAAGCTGTTTCCAAGGGATGATATGCACTGTTGAAGGGGTTGTTAACTTCTTAGCAATCCTTGCAAAATCAAACTAAATTATGCGTAAATGCCTATTAAGACTGACCCAGCGTAAACTAAAACCGTGGTGTTGCAGGTCTCTTTTGGAGTACAAGCAAAGTCTAAGCCTCTTTTGAAAAGTAAAACTTTTATTTTATTCCCTCTATGATACTTTTACTAATGCACACCAATGTGACACTGCTGTATACTGTAGCAGCCTTGTGTAAAAAAGAAAAACTTGTGCTTGTTAAGTCTGCTACCTCATACAGCTAATTAGCTTCTGTTCAACTATCAAAGTTGTTGCCTGTGTGTGTGTTTCTGTGTGTGTGTGTGTGTGTGTGTGTATGTGAAAGAGTGAATGGTGATTTAAATTACAGTATCATTGGGGCTTGTCCACCTCCTATGAGATTTGGCTGACCTCGCTGACCTCCAGTCTCTCCTCAGTCATGCTGGGTAATTACACCAACAACTTTGTTTGTGTGTGTGTGTGCGTGTGTGTATGTGTGTGTGAGAAAGTGAGAACAGGCGCAGAGCTGTTTGTGTTTGCATGAACTCGAGAAAGTCCAACAGTGTGTGTGTGTGATGAACATGAGGTGGACCGCGTGGGTGTTGCAGGTCTCTGTCCCTCCCTGGCGAGAGTTTCACATGCAGGGAAATAGAACCCACACGTCTGATCATCTCTTTCCTCAGCTAATAAAATTAGACTCATATTAAGCCCCTCAGCCTGAAGGCGTTACACTAAATGCTTGCGCACTGACAGTAATGCTTGCAGCCAATTTCCAGGCTACTGAAGAGAGAACTGCTGCCATCAATTATGATTTCCTCCTCTCTGTTTGGTGACTGGTGAATATGACACACTCTAAGGGTTTGTAAACATTATAAGAACCCTTTACCATGTGGTAAAAAAATGCAGCTTATTATATAGGGTTGATTTGCCTGAGTTTTTCTACTATCATGCTTGACAAATGTGTCTTGTGAAATTTTTAATTTTCCTTTAATATCTACATGTGACAATCGGACACCTTGCCTTACATTTTACTGTTAATGAGCTACAACTGCTGCAAGTCTTCACAATTGTAACACATAATAGGGTTTTTCTCAGTTTTTTTTTCGATCCAAACACCACCAAGCTCACTGACTCTTCAGCACACCACACAATCAAGGGACAAAGGGAGACGAAAATTAATTTCTCCTCAAGCGGTAATTGAGTGTCATCAACAGAGCTGAAAGCTATACGTGAAATCAGTAGGTCTCGCTATCAAACCAGTAATTTGTGTGTTTCAGTCGAGCAGGCAGGGAACAGACTGAGTGCGCTGCTGTGTCTCAGATGAGTGTTTGGAAAACACACCTGTCATGCACAAATAGATGCACACACTTTTCCGTACCTGCAGAAATTAATAATAGCCACCCACGCTGACGAATTGTCATTTTAAGAGCATAGCCACAAAACAAATACAGTACTCCTTTGTCTGTGTGTGTGTGTTTGTGGGTGTGACTGTGCATGGGCGGGTGTGTGTGTGTGAGGGTCTGTATGTGTGTGTGTGTGTGTGTGTGAGGGTCTGTGTGTGGGCTGGTGGTGTGCAAAAAGAAAAGCACTGAGCAACGCGTGAGATTTAATTGGCGAGATAAAGGTTCTCTAATTAGAGCAACTAATGCTTCCTGGTGACATGCAGACATCCAAAGCAAACCATCACCTTAATTGGCCCGCAGCTAAAGGGAACAAAGTAAGTGAACAAACAGAAAAAGTAACTCATTCACAGACAGAGCAAACAGAACATACAGGGCTAATGACACATTCAAGGCCCATGTTAGGTTGTGTATTTTGGATAACAGAGAGTTTCTATCATTATTTGGATTGTATCCAATCGTAGCCCTAATTTCTGTATTTTGTCCGCACATAAACACAGTTTAAGGTAACTGAGACAGATGTTTTACAGTGTTTACATATAGACATGTAGGAGTTTTCTGCTTGCCATTGTTATTTATGTCTGACATCAGATTGGGCGCTTAACTTGAGGCAATGCAGTCTTAATGCTAACCTTGCCATCAGAACTTTCTGCATGTTAGCACAAAATTGTACAAGTAATCATAACTATTTAAAGAAACTAAAGTATTGAGAGTAAGCTGCAGAGGTCACTTCATATTCCAACACTACCTAAAAAGAGTCGCAGCTGCCAACTTTTTTAGGTTTTGGACCAGAATTCAGGATCTTAGTTGCACTTAGCCTAACAGTAACAGCTTTTTTTCTGATTATACATCAGTTGTTTAGGTGTGCCACGAATAAGGCTTCAAAAGTTTGGGGGTTTTGTATTTTCTTTTAAAAATTTACTTAAAATGGAGCTTGTGAGAAGGGAATGTTTTTTTTTGTTTGTTTTAGGAGCAAAGAATTTTTAAAAACATCCATTGCAAATGTGGACTGGGATCAGAGTAATCCAGTCCAGCCATGAAATTATAATTCTTATCCTTAAGAAATAGTGAGGTCAAAAACATATCTCCCTCACCCAGACTTTGTGCGGCAAGTAAGTTTGTTGTGAGTTTGTAATAGTATTGTAATTACAGATAACAACAAAATAAAACAGATTTGAATTTTTGTTAACTGAAAAGCTTTTATTGTATACTATTTGTATAAAATGTGATTGATGTCATCTCATAGATGAAGGAAGATTCCATTTGTGCTTGGTTCAAACACAGTAAAAGATATAATACACTTCTTTGATTTAAGAGGCAAAGCTTACATATTTTAATATACTCATCAACTCCCAACAGTTGAAGTGTTGTATCATACTCTAATCCAAGCTTCACTGTCATTCTCTCCTCAGTGCACATTTGACCCAAGTGACAGTATCTGCAGGTGGTAATCCAGTGATTAGGCATTGTCCTCCCATAAAGCTGATGACATCATCAGGGTTATTTTCTCAGATTTAACAAAGCTCCTCCAGAGCCACAGAAGACAATGCAACCATTTTCACGGGCTGAGCAGTACTAACCATGACGAATAAATTGACCTTTATGTGTAAAACTGCTGGAGTAAAGAAAGACATTTTAAATGTCATATAACATGTGACATTTAACAAGTAAGACATTCCCCACTGCGAGAGTCTGATGTGCCGCTCCCTCAGCCAGGTATGATAATTGGTCCTTAAATGACCCCAGGATGTTAGGTCCTCGTCTGAGTACCAATGAGTCCTTTTCTTTATCTCCCTTTCCTTTTTATCTATGGCATTGCAAGTTCTTAAGCATCTTCAATGAATGTAATAATGCAAAAGCAAAGCTAATTGTTTGGTTAAACGAATGTTTCTGAATTGATCGGCAGTTTATTAGTGACCTGGAAACAATTATAGATTAGTATAAGTTGACTTTTTAAAGCAGAGAACAAGCCAACCAACGCTGATGTTCACTAAAAACCACCGCTAATGCTAATCTAGCCAATAGCTCCCTAAAAATGCACAATGGTTAGTTGGCTTACAAGTCGAGGACAATGAAAAAATAAACACTGTAAATACTACCAAGCTATGCCTGTTCAATCTTGCTGTTGCATAATTTGACCAGAAACACTAATACCTTCTCTAGATTACTGGACCTCCAACATGGCTGCTGGACGAGCTCATCTGACAGCCCTGTAAAGGTTCAACAAAGCCCTTGGAGACCCAAATCACAGAAAGTGAGTGTAAACTGACAGGCTGGCTTCCAGATGTATTTTACAGTCGCTACAACTCTGCAACAAATCCTATTCTAACACGCTGACCTTTTCTCTGCACCAGCCACGCTTTCCCTTCTCTCCGTCTGTTTTTTTTCTTTCTTAAACCCAGATTGACCTGTAAAAGCTCACTGTATGCCTCCCCAATGGTCTGAGACTCACAGAAAAGCAAAACTGTTACTGTCCTCAACACATCACACTTGTTTTAATCCTCCTGTGGCCCCCAAAACCCAAACCCACTTCCAATCCCTTTGTACTGCCCCTCTATCATTCGTCCTTGCATCCAACAGCATAAATCACTAATCCATCTTTCCAGACTAAGTGCCCAGTGCTTGTTAGTTGTTGTCCAGCCTCATCATAAGTCCACACGTGCACACACACACACACACACCCTGAAAACACACACACGCTGACTCTGCCCCTTGAACATCTGTTCCAGAGCTAGTAAGCGGGTCGCCAACCTCTGGGCAGATGATCCTTGCACAGAGGAGAAAGAAGGAAAGACCAATGAAGGAGAGAGACAAAGACGTGCAGATGTGCAAATGATGTAACACCGAAGATAAAATCAGATAGAGAAAGGCAGCTAAGGTGAGAGAAAAACAGATCCAAGGACAAGAGGTGCTCTCAGAGCAAATGGTGATATTGTGGTGGTCAGCCTTTCAGAACAGACATGGCTTGTGTCTTATGAAAGATATCTGTGACTGAAATAGAGAGCCAGCTAGCACCACTTTGAACCTCTCATGCAACATGACCATATTTGAGTCATAGAAATACTGGAAGGAACCATTTTTTAAGGGTAAACCACTGACAATCCATCAAAAATTGGACTTATATGGGCTAAAAATATTGATAGACTGTGCAGGTAGCTTGCCTAGCAGTGGCTAAAAATGACAGCCATTCATGAAACAAGGAAAAGTAATAAATTTAACACAAACCAATGGCTTATATAATGCAAACTAAACTAGGAGATATGCCACTTACAATGCCTGTATTAAGCAGAGTTTTTGTTAGGCGCAGAAACATCTCTAAATTTGTTGTGTTGTTTAACTTGAGGTTTTGGAAGATCTTGTGGTTAGTCTTTCAGAAAACTGATCCTTGGCTCTGTGACTTGAATGTTATGCAGAGGTCACAAACTGAGGCAAAGAATGTGGACAGTGAAAACCTTTGAAGGCTGAATGTAATTTTTATTTTTTATCTAAGCTGCCAATAGCTGATGCCAACACTGTAATTGGATTTTTATTTTTTTTGTACAGCTATTCTATTGCCCAGAAACCCCTCAGAAAGACCTTTTAGCACGACAGTGGACACTAAAAGTAATCTAATTTTTTGAGTTGGGTTAGCTGCCTCGCAAGGAGAATTGAAGCAGGTTTTACAAACTGTTGGGTAAAATCCTCCCACACCAGGCTGAAATGATTTCCCTTGGCATTAAATATATTAAAAGCACACTGACCAGCAGCGGTCAGGGAGGTACTGTCATCATCACAGAGGTGGATAGCACAGGCGAAAATGGCCGGCCAATATCAGGTTTTTAATAAAAGGCCTGTTACAGTAGGCGGTCCAACTGTCGCCGCAATAAATTGAAAGAGAAAGAAATCGGTGCAGAACACATTGAGATGGAGCAAGCAAAACTGGGAAAAGGGGCAGGAGGGATGTGAAAAAGAGAAAGTCAGAGTGAGTTAGAGAAGAGATAAATCCAAAGTCCAATTTAACATTTTAGAGAGGCAGTCTTTTTCTCAACTGTTTAATGTGCTTATAAGTCGCCTTCATATCGCCTGCCAACAGCTCAGTCATTAGGGAGGAAGAGGAATGGAGATAGAGAGAGAAGAGAAAGTAAAGGGAACTGGAGAGAAGGAAAGATAGGCTACCAGGGGAGGGGTTGGTGAAGTGGTATGCAGCACTAGAATAAAGCAGACGAAGCTGGTGCCATGTGAAAAAGCAGCAGATCAAGAAATCTGACAGGCACCATTGATTTTTTTTTCCTCACTCGAGTGTTTTCAGTCTCCCATTGCCTGTTCTCAAAGCGCAGCAATCTGAGAGGCCACCTAAGATGCTGGGCAGTGTATACCTTTTATCCATATTTCTCTCTTTTCTATTCATCCCCCTCCTGTTTTTTGTCTCCCTTACAATTTTTTTGCAATTTTTGACCAACAATTCGCTTTTCATCTCTTGAAACCTTCAACATGGTGGTCTATCACTTTTCTCTGTCACACTGGAGAGATGTGATTGTCCAGCATTGTCTGCATTCTCTCTCTCAGATTCTTCACTTTAAAGTTTGAAGTCTTATTTTGTCCTCATTCCTGTCTCCTATGATAATAACTTTAAATTCTGAAGATGCAGTGTGAGGTGTCTTATGTAGCTAACAAGATACAATATGATGACAAAGTGCTTCTTTTTGAGACACCCTGGTTTTGATTACATGTTGCTGCATTCAGGGACTAGCAGAAAACTCTGACGTTGTCAACTTATTGGTCGTCAGTAGAACAGAACCTCTTTAGGCTCAACTTTCACTGCTATGCAGATGATGTCAAGCTCTATATCTTTAAAACCTAAAGAGATTCACCTCACTGTCATAGTAGATCAAAGGAAAACAAGAGAGAAAACCAGCACATATTCTATATTACACAAATGAGAAAATGAGACCAGGTATTTAGTTTTTCAAAACTTCACAATTAATAATCCGAATTTTTGTTGATTATCTTTGATAAAACTTATCGTTCCAACCGTTAAGCCAACTAAACACTGTGGTGACAAGTCTGACATGACCATCATTGGTTCCTCCTCAATTTCACACACAG
>JAQNCA010000009.1:5095707-5114664 GCA_029783725.1 Acanthurus tractus
ACTGGCTGGGCTTCAAGCCACGTGGAGCATCAGACCTTGATTGATTGGCATCATCTTAGGTGGAGGTCCGCGGTGTTGTGTTTTGCTCCAGGCCGTCCACCTCCAGCCGAGCAGCTGCTCTCTCCGTCTTATCATGGACTTTATCAGACTGGATGTCTGTCGGGCAGCAGACGCCCCTCCCAGCAGGATCAGGGCAGATTATAGGGGCCGGCAGCGTGCATGGGAAACATGGACCTGGTGTCAACCCATGCAAGTCACATCCCACTCATCTCATTTCCCTGCGTATGAAACTACAGTTTAATAGGAAGATGGATTACAAAGCATGAAAACATGATTATTTAGTTCTTATCTCATTCTCACTATTTTCACGGTTAAGATGATGTGCAACTATTGCAGTCCCTCTCTGGCTATATGTGTATGTTTGTGCTCCCATGGTAATAGAATTATGGTTTCTGTAGTTTTTTATTAAGGTGATACTTCACCTATTTGATCTATTTACACTTTAAAAGTTATGAGTCGTGCTATAGAACCTATAAAAAACAATTGTGTAATATCTGCAGGGGTTTTGTCAAGTCTGTTATAGACTGCTGTGTCGTCATAGTTACAGTATGTCATCAGGGTGAATTTGGCTCTGGGTTTTACAGAAACGCTGCATCACAGGCAGAGGGCTGAGGTTTCAGAGAGGAAGGGATTTATGAACCAGGGAAGGTCTAATGATTGCATCAAGTGTGTTGTAGGTCCAGTGTTTTTAATTCAATCTCTCCTTTGTGAGTGATTTAAGAACTTGTTTTGCTGAATTATCAAAGAAACTTTAGTGTTTTTGTGTTTAACAATCCCAATGATATTGATAAAAGGAAACTAACATTGGAACTGACCGTGAAGAAAATACTTGTAGGCAGTGGGTCAATGTTTCTCTGACGGCGCTGATGCTCACAGCATCTTATAGCACCAGGTTCGTACTCGACAGTCTTAGCAGTTGCTTTTAGAGTCTCATATAGCCACAGAAAGGTTTGCATTGAGGTACAGCTGCACGTAGGTTGTGAGGAGGCACCTGAATGCACCAGACCAATGAATGCTCCAGCCCTACTTTGAGGTATTACCACTGAACGGTAAACTAAAATCTGTTCCCTGCAAACAGATGAAGAGAGAAATGGGGAACTGACGGAATCTGGATTCATATCCGATCAAGGCTGCCTGGTTTTATCTGACAGTTTTATCTGAGATTTAGAGCCTGATGCTTTGCGCCGGACTTTCATTTGCACAGTAAGTACAGATCAAGTGGTGGTCATTCAAATTCAGATACAGCGAACAGTCCATCAGCTCGCAACAGTAAACCCATCCTACATCACGTTCAGTGTGCATGCTTTTTCAGCTGAAAGCCTGGTGTGTCTCACACAGACGCTAAAGGGAAAGTCATATTTCTATATGATGCAAAAAGAAAGACAAAGCATTGGCATTTGAAGACCCGGGGATGAAAATGGGTTGAAAACACATATTGGTTGAATTTCAAAGGGCTGAAATCAAATACATGAAACTGGTTTTTGCTTTGTTTTGTTGTGGGATTTTTTTGTTTTGTTTTTTTTGCAAATGCAAACTATATTTTTATTGTTTATTTTCTGATTTAAATATGTCATATTTGGAGTTCTTAGGATGTAAATGTCAACTACAGTTGACTTTATTCAGAGCCATTGTGCATATGTCTGTTTGTGTTCCCAATTATAGCTGTGTAACAACATCAAGCTAATGCAACCACTATTTCACACAACGAGAAGAGAAAAATACACAGACAAGTCAATCTAAATATTCTTACTATCTATTTTGGTCAGAACGATGCCTGGTATCAAATCCATAACAGCAATCAGCATCATTCATGGTGATAGTGGATCAGAAGAGAGTTGTATTTGTCAATAACAGCAGAGTGCTAAAGACAAAATGTAACCTACAGTAATCTCATTAGGGACCAACAGAACCATTTCCCCTCCATTACCAGACCACAGAGCCATTTTACAATAAGTCTTTTATGCCCATCTCTTTGCTTTTCTCTCAACCATTCCTCCTATTTTTCTGTTTTCCTTTTTTGTTTCTTTAACATAAAGCCCTCAGAGTTCTCCTCTGAGAAAATTCCACCGGCCTTCCACATCCGTCATGCTGCCAGATGATGTACAAACAGCAGGCCTCCGTAGGGGGAGTTAACCTGACCCGGGTCCCCGAGGCCGCTCCGGCTCCACCTAGGTCTCCGAGCATCAGGAGCATTCAGAGGTTTTACTTGTCTCCCTGGAAGGAGGGAAGGGCTTCAGGAGGCTGAGCCTGTGTGTTTTCTGTCCACTGACCACTGACCTATGTTCGTGTGACAGAAACCTTTAATTCAAAGGGACTTTCAGTCCGAGTACTTATGTATTCCATGCACTCATGCGGCCAGAGACATCTTGTCAAGGATTTTCAGCAGCGTCACATGAGAGCAAGGTCACCTGTATGAGCAATATTTGACCGTCGCTGCAGTATGGAGGACAGAGGAATGAGTACATTGCAGAGACAGGCATGGAGAAGGATGGGAACTGAGAACCAGCGTCAACTACATTGTTTCAAATTGTTCGTTCCTCTGGATTGAGTCTGAGCTTATCAGTCCAAGTTATGCTTTAATGGTGAAACATGGTGGGATCGATTAAAATAATCTTTTCATGCAACATGGGCCCAAAATTCATAGTTGTATTTGAATCACGCACAAGTGCCTCCGCTCCCGAACTGCGCAAGCACGTCCGTTACAGAAGATAAGTATCGTGTTTTTTAAAAACTAGTGCATCGCCGGCAGGCTTAGCGGATTTTTTGCTGAGAAACAGAATGAAAATGAATGCTGCATAAATCTCTCATTTCATGCAGTTTAGATGAGAACAGACTTCGACTCAAAGGTAATAAAACAGCTGCACTGAAAATCTGAAAATCTATTGGTTTACTTTATTTCAACACGCAAAAATGATAAGAAATAACTGAATATAAGAATAAATGAGGCACTGGACCAATAAAGATCAATACAATCTCATCAGTCCCCATCGCTGTGCACTGAGACAGTAAGAAGTGAAACTGAAACCATTTTCCTTTCCATCTGCATCACAAATCATGGACTCATTAAACACACCTTTACTAACACGACTATCAATTTGTAGGTGCCCTATGCCTCATGCTTACAACCTCTGCTGTGTGTATGTATACAGGCTATGAGTGTGTGTATGCAGGAGAGGTGTGCACAGGAGCTGGGGTGACTGAGAGAGAGCTGCTCCAGCACACATTTATCTTCTTATGTAACAACTAGACTAGCATTAGCACATGCAGCCTAAACTCTGCCTCCACTCAACAAACATAAGCAGCAGGATTCTGCCACTTTTACACTCGTTTCAAACCCATCTGAGCAGCTTTTTCCACACACAATCCCCCAAAACACAAATCAATGGGTTAGGACTGTTCCTCCGCCGTGCACCACATTCTCATTAACCCGGGGTCAGATCCAGTGATGGCCACCTTATCGGATACTTCACCGCTCTCATTATTAGCCACTCTTAACAACAACTGCAGACCACACTGCCAACCAGACCCTGTAACTGTCACTCATGTGACTCCTTTTAAATCTTTCAGAGTGGATGACAGGCAACTTTCTGCACGAGTCCTCACTTCTTGCTGCGTAACGAGAAACGGGACAGTGACCATTTAGATCTGAAAGGATTACATCAAAGGCAAGCGCAAGCAAACGCTGAGTTGCATTTAAAAACGTAGATGCAAATGTATCCTCTCAGCGTGGCACGGCTATCCAACTGAATCAGGCAGACAAGAGCTTGCCTACTCGAGAAAAAAAAGGAGAGTCCGATTCCTGAACACCCAGGTAACAGGTGATAATGAAGGATGGCATGTTGTTTATCCCAAAGGCTGCTGAGCCCCTGCATCTTATTTGATCCTGACAACACAACTGTCAATGAGCAACAAAGGCTCTACTCTGTCTCCAAGAGGGATAAAATGATCAATCGCACATGTGATTCAGTAGATGCAGAGATAGCAGCAATATGACAATGCGGGTTAACTAAGCAGACCACAAGCTACATTACAGCCACACCTATTGGTGAGTTAAGCTGCTATAAATCCAACTAATGTATCATCTAAGTGCAAAGTACCCAACCGAAGACTCATTACTGGAGGAGAACAGTCTGGTTTTCACATTTCACTCAGCTCATGTTATATGAGCCATATTTTTCTTGCAAATAAATCCATTTATCTCTAATGTCACATTCAGATATCAATGTTCAACACCTCTTTTTTTTGCAACAATGAGGTTTTTGGAAATATAATATCTTCATTGGGAGACTTTCCTCTGCTCCACATGTGATTGTTTTGACTGACTTAATTTGCGCATACATTATTTTTGCCATCCCTTGAAGTCTCTCTGCCACCCCCCTGCCACCCCACGATTTCTCTAGATCCGCCCCTGCCGGGGCTATCATCAGTAGAGTAGAAATAAAGCATCAAGTAGCAGGATACAATGCAGTCTCTTTTTCCCCCTTTTCTCCCTGTCCTCCTCTCTCGGGGAGATGGGATATGAACTCCCCTCATGGCTCTGAAACAGAGGATGAGAAGAGGAGGATCTACAGCACCACCATGCGCATCCATCCTCGCCTCTTGTCCCGCGTTAAGATCATTCATAAAAATGGCAGGCCGATACCAATATTATTCTATTGGCTTTACCAAAGAGGTTACACATCCTTTTATTGTCGCGTTTAACTCGATTTAAGCAGAAGGAAGCGGACAAGCCCGAGCGGAGTGCACCGAAAGAAAAGCAAAACATCTGTCTAAGGCTCATGCAAATGAAGCACACAGCGGGGGGTACACGGGAATGTTTTCACACCACATACTGTTGGCTGAGCTCCACTCGGCGGTGACACCACACCGCCGAAATACGCACCGTTTCTGCGGGTAAACAAAAGCGTCTGCGCCGCTTTTAGACAAGTCGAATTCATCCTGCCAGAGGTAGCACTACGGGAAAACAAATTATAGACGATATACTACACATCTGCGATGTAAGCGAGTGTCGATCCTCTTTCTTACCCGACTAAGCCGAGGTTCAGTCAGTGTAGGGGGAGAGGAAAGGTGTCCCTGCTCCGGATCAGCGGGGCCGGTGTGCGGGACAGCCGGGTAGAGATGCAGTGATGCTCGGCTCGGTCCTTTCCTCCGGTGCTCCTGCTGAATAGTGTAGCCGGATCGAGCGAGATCTTCGTCTGCTTACTACAGCTGCTGCTGCTGCTGCTGCTGCACACTCACACGCATCCACACACGCGGATTCACTGGCTGAGTGAGTGACTGAGTAAGTGGCCCTTGGCTACAGAAGCCGAGCCCTGCAAACCATGTTACCGTGCAGGCGAGAGGCAGCAGTGACGGTGCTGCGGCGCGGAGCTGTTGGTGCTGCTGCTGCTGCTGCTGCTGCTGCTGGCGTTTCCTCTCCTCCGGGGGCCCGGTTTGGAACGGGACAGCAGCGCGGAGAACAGTGTGTTGTAAGTGATGAGCGCCGTTGGAGTGGATTTAAACGGGGGGATGGTTTGGTTGGGATTACGTGGTAGGGGTTTAATTAGACAGCACAGCGCCCATTGGCACCGACGTTGCGCACAGCCCTCCCCCTTCTCTCTCCTCCTCTCTCTGTCTTTCCCTCTCTTCCCTCCGTCCTTTACACAGCGGATAGATGTGCGCCTTTCTGTCAATTATGGCGCACCATGCTGCGTGTAAAATATTATAGTTCACTGCGCCACATCTGTTTTTTAGTGATGTTTTGAGTGTACAGGAGTCATTAAACGGAACATACATTTAAAAATATATAAATATTACTCTAATCTTCTGTTATGTATTCAGTGGGTAAAACGCTGTGTTTATTATCCAACACGTAAACAGTCTGTGGCTTTGGTTATGCTGTGATAAACATGTTTATCTGTTATAGGTTTGTCCTCTTTTTGAATGAAAGTGAGAAAATCATGCTGTTATGACAGTCTGTGGTATATAGCTTCATCTTCCGCTCAAATTAAAAAGGCACAGAAGTGATATCTGTTTTTGTTGACCTGTAATATCAAACAAAAAAATGGCTTCCTGAGTTTCAATTCAAATGTAATGCAAATCTAAACAAAGTTTCCCTTAGAGAAATGTGAATGTGCATTCGTATTCACTACTCTGCTACCTAACCAGTCTCAGAAATGACCTGCTGTCATCTGATAATTTAGCCTCTTGGGGCCCAGCCAATGTTTTCGAGCTTCAGGTACAGTCAGCAGATGTCTTGGTAATAACGAGTATCCGGGTCAAGACTTTCTCTTCCATGCACCAGTCATCATTCACAGCCCTAATAGCAACTTGAAATGCAAGGATGGTAACCTTGCAAGGCAGCTGGACAGCTGAGATTTCAAGTCTGAAATCCCACAGGTTCATCTTTATTTGGATCTGTATATGATTGTACAGCAATTTAAACAGCTAAAATGATAATTGTTTTTAGCAAACGGGTTTTAAGATTCAATTTCGGTCAATTAGTTTTATCTTTTTTGATATCCACATTGATTGTCTACCTGCACGCAAGACAACTTAACTGGTCCTCACACCTTGAACCACTTAGGACTGCAAATGGTAATATACAGATATTTATTTATAGAGGCACTAATTTTAATTCTCCAGTCCGTTGCCATGAAGCCATCAAAGAGAGGGAGTACAACAAAACATGGATGTCTCAAGAAGCACCGCTCACCATTCAAATGGTGGAAAACACAACGATCTCAGGAAACAGTGAGCTGTGATGTGACTTTTTGGTGTAGTGGTCACATTTGGTATTGCAATGTTTAATTTTTAGCTTATGCATAATCTATCTTAACGCATGGTAGCAGGTTCTCTTTAATACATGCATGTGAAAATATTGCAGAAAATTAAATAACTCCACCAAGATCTGATGTCATTTCCCACCATTTCTATGTGAGCATGGCTGAAGCTGGAGATGTTTCAGTCAGAGTTTTGATGATTTGTTTGAAATTAGTTTTTTCCATTTGCAAAATCTGGACCTTTATCAAAAAAATTCTGGTGTTTTCCATACACATGCACATTAAAATGCAGATTGATGAACACTTACTGCTTCATACTGTTGTAAAACAACTCTGTTCTTCATATGGAAGCACACACACACACACACACACACATCACGGGTACATCAGGAGTGAAAAAGACTTCAGCTCTGAGTCAGACATTGAACCGTCTGGATGTTGGCGTTGATGGAACAAGCCATTTACCATCCCTTACACACACACACACACACACTCACACACACCCACACCCACATATATATACTCTGGGGTTTTGTCATCTGAGCCAGACATCAGCCGTACTCTGTCACACCTCACAGAACTTGATTGAAGAGGACTCCCCAGCCGGTAGTCTCTGGACCAGGCTCGGTTGCTCGCTGAAGGGACGGCTGGCCTGTGTGACCAGCTCCACCCCTACAGGTACATCAAAAATGGCACATTCCTCAGGGAAACATGTAAGTGCTCGCAGCGGCAACAATTTCCTGCGACAATACTTGCCGTGATGGATTTTAGATGAGGAACCTGAAGCAGAGAGGTTTCAAGTAGGGTCAGGATCTTAATCAGCCACTGCGGTGTGTGACGATCATGTCTCATTAGCCTTTAGTCATTTAGGCAACGTGGACTCCATTGACGTGGCCAGTGTGCGCGCTAGCTCTCCGGTCTTACAATGTAATCACAGCATCACAGTCGGTTAATTGCAGCTCTGTAAAGACTGCAAAAATAGTTCTGAGGTGAATAGGACGATTGTGAACACATGGTGGGAACTGTTACAAAATTCAGAGTTGTGTCTGATAAAAGGGAATAGTTTACAAATGAATGTTATTGCCAGGATATCACAGACTGGCATATAAATGACGGAGAGGGGAAGGGATCACAGCAGGGTCGGACAAATCATATGCAGAATGAGATGCTGCTGGCAGACAGCTGAAGAAAAATCGCAATTTTCATACACAGCATGAGTTTAATATCATGTGCAAATGATCTGCATTTAAAGTCTATGGTCAGATGTTTGGATATTGTACTTAAAGAGGAAAACGTGCAGCATGTGACCTCTTGACCTGAAGGAATGAAAGAGCTCCTGTTGCACAGAACAAGCTCCGTTTTTTTTTTTTGTGTGTGTGTCCTGGTGTTTTCTCCGCCCACACCTTCACCGCTCTCATTGTCTCACCTCTCTGTTGCTTTCCCTAAGAGTGAGACGGGGACAAATAGCTGACTCAGCTTTTGCTTATTTCATTAGTTGTTCATAACTGTGTGGCTCTCTGTCTCTCTGTCCTGTGAATGAGGACGCTGATGTGATTGAATTACGCCCTGCTCCTCTCAGTCCCTCTCTTCTCCCTCTCTCTCCTCTGTGGTTTGTGTACTGTTGGCACTTTCGCCCCCCCTCCCTTTGAGCCAAGGTTCAATGCTGTTGTTGCACTTTCTCTGTTCTTGCGTAACCGTGCAGCAGCGGTCATGTTGCGATGCATCCTCCATCTCCTCTTCCCCAGGCGGGATGGTCACTGTGGGAAACAGCGGCCCAGAAAACTGACCTTCATTTCAGTATTCTAGAAAGACTCTTCTGGCTGTGTGCGGAGCCTAACTCCCCGAAGGAGAGCGTCATTAGACCTGTTCGACCTTTTTTTTCTTGAAGTAGGATACAGTGTTGGGATCTGCTTTAGACAAAGGCCACACACTCAAATCATAGCAGCCACAATCAGTTAATTCCATTATTTATTGATGGGAGTGTTTTAGCTTTCTGCCTTCTTCAGTGTCATTAACCACTTAGAGACACACAAGTGTTTCAACACAGGAATTCACACGATTGGAAAGGATGCAGTAGAAGTAAATTAAGTGGGGAAAAAAGTGCTGTCTGATAAACAACCTAAAAGAATTCAATTTAAATGCTTTTCACTCATTTATAATGCAGTAATATATATTCTAAATACTAAAGCTTCTATACAAGGACAAACCTGGCTTATGTTGACATACATAGTCAAACAATCCACAGATTTCTTGCTGTTCTGAATGACCTTCAGTGTCAAATGAAAGCGCTTACCCTGACCTGTTTTTAATTTTAGAGGGGAACTCCAACGATTTCATATGAATACTGACTATAACATGTTACCTCATGTGACTGACATGAGTCACACAGGTATGTCTTTCCAAAAAAATATGTGCACATGAAACAGTTACAAAATTGCATCTATATGGTAGTCATTCCTTCTGTCAAAAAAAAAAAAAAGTTTGTTCAAGGGGTATTGACATTTAAAGGTCCAGTTTGGGGGATTTTGCGGCAATGGGTAAGTGACAGATTGCACCTGACTGAATAACCCCCCCACCCTTAAAGGCACTTTGGAGAATCTGTGTTGCCTGCACAAAAAATGAAAGGCCCTATTTCTGTCCAGTGTTTGGTTTGTCCATTCTGAGCTGCTGTAGGAACATAACAGTGCAAGATGATGGACTCTATTTGCTGCCACAAATATCCTGCAACTTAAGTTTTTTATTTATTGATTTTATTTTATTTTGAGTTGCATAACACTTGCCTTGCAATTCAAAGCTAAATTAGCCAAAGGATGTTTTCTCCACTGAAGGAAGAACTTCAACCAACATGTTAAAGTCAGCTTTCTACAACTCCCAACGCTAACTCCGCACTAAACAACAACACCTCAAGCTGCAGGTTTATTCTTCATATTACCACAACCGGATATTTCTCCTGTGGATTACCATCTAGTTGTTCAGTCCATGTTCAGTCCTGCAGGCATCACCATCAGAAGACTTTCATTACTGAGATGAAGTGCCCGCGGTTTATTTTTCTCTTCCCAGTGCGCTGCTGCAGTCAGCAAGAAGCCAAACAAACACAGTCATGATGCATTCAAGGACCTGCATCCAGGTTATATCGCTTCATGGCAGTTGTGTTGCTAGGAAACAGCTTGAGTTCATGTTTATTCCCGCCAGCTATTGACACACAAAAAAACCCACTAAAAAAAGGTAATAAACTTAATCCAGTTTGCTTATAGCAAAACTTTTTAACTAAATTCTGTGGTTGTAACTAACAGGTGGTGATAGTAACTATACATATATCTGTTATCAGACCTGTCAGAGCATTTTCCACTGCATTCAGTTGACCCAAGCTCTGTGACATGTGGAAAATCCATGAATGAGCGGGACATGTAACTGGATATTTGTCTTTTCAGGAAGCACAATGGCAGCAGTGCTGTGAGCCTCAAACGCATTTCCAGTGCAGATACAAAGCTCAGCAGGGGAGCTCCTCCTCTGAGAACTGAGTGTTCAATAAAGAGCAGATATCATTTCAAGTGAGAGATGGTTGATCACAAATAGCCAGACTATGTCCCTGTATGTGTATGTGTGATCACCCTTCAAACCGACACACACAAACGGAGTGAATGTGCTCAACTGTTACAAAACACAGAAAAGTCAGGTGGTTTGCTCACACAAGTTTGCATGTTTCTCTCTTTTAGGTCACAAGTAATCTCCTAAATACAATTCAGTCAATGCACGAATGCAATAATCGTTTAGATTATTAATCTTTACACAAAATCTCCAATTTGGTGCCTGTTCTTGTCAGTTCAAGCAGGGCAGTCAACTACAAGTCCTGTAAAATGGCTACAGACTAAGGTGAGGTGTTCAGTTTTTTTTTTAATTTTCAAGGTCAGGTAAGACATCACTTAGGCACCACTAATGCCATGATTTATGGCAAAGGACATGTTTTTACCGCTGCGGTGTTCATTTCAATCTATAAGACCTCCTGTTGGAGCTCACCTTTACCCAGCTGGCCTGGCACTGATTTGCTTTGTGACATGCTGATGCAACTGCAGGCAAAGAAAAAAAATGCGTGTGGATCAGTGCTGTTGTGGGTGGAAATGTGCAAAAGAGTGTGTCTAGACCTGACAGCGGGGCTACTGTGATTCCTCCTGAAGGTTCCTGGAAATATAAATTTAACTGAAGCCAGAAAATACAGTTTTTCTAAAACATGAGATGATATACTGACATCTGCAGTCCTGGTGAGTGATGGTGGAAGGTTTTGGCTGGCGCAAGAATGAATTATTTGGAATGATGAAAAGTTTAGAAAATTGAACATCTATAAATCAGCTCACTTTCGTTAGAAGTTGTGTCTGTTGTGCCTTTTGTTCACTATGTGTGAACAGAGTGTCTTATCACGCAGCCTGCAGGCCCACAAAGTAATGTAACATAGTTATTTAAGATATCCTCCTTGTCTTTGAAGTAGTAAACTATTTACTCAGGCATGCTAATGTTTGTAGCTTTCACTGAAGCAGACAATAAATACTATAGTATAATTACTGTATTAGCTTGTATATGCTGAATACTATAAGTTTATGTTAAGTAAAATTTACATGTTAAAATTACTGAAAATTGCTTTATCTTTGTTATATACGGTAAAGTTGTAAACTTACATCATTCCAAATATTTCCAGCAACGTTCAAACTCAAAGAAATATTGATTTTATTCAAGTTAAGTAAAAGTGAGTAAAGATGTTAACTGCTAATATAACTATAAAACCTTGTGTTTAGCAAAGAATTTAACAAATGCCATGATGCCACAATTCTGCATGATATCATCAAACTACATCTTTTGTTTTCAGGGTTTGGATTTTTGGGTTTAGCAAATGCAACATATAAATATTGCATGTATTAGAATACTGTAATGTCTTGAAGAATATAGAGTATTACTCAAATTATAATGACTGTAGTTGAAGGTTTTATCTCTATGATGACTGCTGTAGTTAAGGTACAGACAAAGACAAAGACAGGCTACTCCTCCCAGCAAATAAGCAGCACGAACATAATGTTCAGCAAAGTTTTATTGTAACATTATTCAATAAACTGCAAAGTACATTACCAACATATGTTAGTCTGCTAAATATATTGAAAAAAAAATCCATCAGAGTCTTGGCAGTGTGCATAGCGTTGATTTTGTTCAGCACTGTCTAAGTCAGTCTGGTATTTTCATCAGAGGCTAAATTTGAGAGTGTGGATTTAAAAACTCACTGACCAGATGATCTGTCAGGGGGAAACCAGGCTTCCCTCAACAGCCGTCCACTGTGTGACAGTTAATCCTGCAGCAGCTGATATCACCTGTGTTCAGATAGGGATTATACCACAGTTATTTCTGAGGGAGGAAAAAGGGACTCTCTATTTGTAATCCCGATGAGAATCGTCCCTGGAAGCTATTTCACACGATTCGTTTTTAAAATATGCAAGCACTTCCTGTAGCAAGTCGTGACTATGTGACACACAATACTGCTGTAAATAAAACAATCCCATTTGAAATGTTGGAAGCAATTAAGAGGAGTAGTGAATACATAATGCCTCTAGGAATGAGTCAGAGTCCAAAATGGCAACAGCAGTTCCTCTTTCGGTGATGCATAATTCTTCTGGGCTTGGTTTCACAGACTTAAACACTCGCGTCCAGCCAGACTCAGGCGGCTAGTTTTAATGCACCCAGCAACTCTTACTAATGCTTTGACTGCACACTGTAATGCTTCCACTTAATCTCCTTTGACTGTGAGGAGAGGATGTTCTCACCTGTAAGATCAACACAGAGAGACTTAATAAACGTGTAGGAGAGGTCAGGGAGCTGCGACTGAATTGATAATGATGAGTTACTGTCTTCAATAAACTCCTCAGCAACACAGAGATGAAATATGCATGTCGGGGCTCCTTAGAAGGGAGGCTTTAGAGTACATTAGAGTTAAATGAGGTAGCTCCACTTCTAATAAACCATTAGGAAATATTTGTCCTCAGGGAATAACTGGGGTAAGATTGTTTGGATCTCAGGAGCAAAAAAAAAAAAAATCTGATATCAAGTATTGAAGGCACAACTACACAAACATTTCCCATGAGCAGGTCCTTGGAGGTGGATTAGGGGGTGGAGGGCAGCAGATTTGATAAAACAGAGCGATTGATTTTACTGTGGCTAGCTAGCAAAGGTCAGCTAACATAACATAACTAGCTTACATAAAGAGTGACCTTTACTCTAATGTAGAGAAAATGAAGATTGGTGACGATTATATATGTGCTTTATTGTATGAACTGATAGAAGGAAGGGAAAGTCGAAATTTGTCATATTGAAAATAGTTGGAGTTTAGCTTCCAACAACAGACTGTGGGATTCTCACACATACACACACACACACACACACACACACACGTGGCCCGATTACATCATGTGCCCAGTGTTTCTAACTCTGTTTCAATTAAAGTAGCTAGCACAAACCTCAAAATTGGCTTAAAATCTGAAGACAACATCATCTAGTAGTTTGCATATTGATTACATTATTGCGAATTTATTAAAAATCTGTTTGTATTCAGACAGAGACATAACCTTAAGCCATAATTGAAAAGGTAGAAAAATTTAAGCCAAATATTCGCAGTCACCACAGAGAATTTGTTTTTTTAGGTTTATTTTTCATTTTGTACTTCGAATAGAGAGAGGGAAAGAGACGATCAAACAAACTCTTTAAATATTTACAAGCTACCGGAACTGTCAAACTGGGAACAAACAGTGGACTCAAATGCATGACTCAACCACATGACAGCGAGATCAAAAATGTTAACATACATTCAGGGTTCAGAATAAAAAATGGCAGAAGGGCTACATGATGAAATAAAGGCTGGAATGCCTGACACGCCATGGTGCTGAGGCGAACTGGCAGGAAAGGATAGAAACGAAACACAGCAGAGGAGAGGTAATCAGACACAGTTGAGCCTCATTTCAGCCGGACAGGTAAGTACAGAAGCAGGAAACTTGAGAGGAAGAGGAACTGAAACAAGACCAGAGGAGTATACAGACCAAAACAGAAAACAGTGACTTAAATATTAGAAATAAAAAACATGATCTCAAAGCGTGAAAGCAATAGCATCCTAATCCAGAAGTTCATAGAGAGCAAGAGTGAGAGAGAGGTAGAAAGCCAAAGAAATCTTGATTACTTGAAGTTGTAGTTATTGTTGTATTCGGACAGAAGTGGACCCATTTTACGTCACTGAATAACAATCGATGAAAAGTTTCTAAATAAACATTTTAAAACGCCTAAAAACTGTGGCGCTTGTACCAGAGAGTTAAAAGTGAGAGCCTCAATGTGGCGACAGACACTCAAACTGAACTTGAACCTGCAACAAGTTTCATCCTCCTGTCTGCAACACGGCACAACAGGAGAGGGAGAGACCCTGCAGCTGCAGCGCTGTGTAGCACTCCGAGCATCAGGCATGTAAATGGATTACAAAATAATATATTTGCATATATTTCTCACCTTTTCACTGATGGTCTGAGTATGTCACAAGTTAAGTCTCTAAGAATTTGCAAAGCTGTTAAATCTAGTGAGAACTTCCCCAAATTGGCAAAATATCATGTGCCAGTTCTAAATGCTGGAGGGAACGGTAGAATCTTTAGTCATTTAAAAATGCGTGATCAAGCGTCTGTAAGCAGCACGAGGGATTGTAATGTTTTTTATTGATTCTATTGAAATTTCATAGAGAGGTTTGCATCCTCTGTGACCCGCAGGATTTCTGCTTCGGTGGATCTCCAAATGCAAGTCAATATATGCGATGTGCTTAATACAACTTTGCATATTCTGTATTCCTCACGCCTCACTGAGCTGCTCTCCAAAGAAAGAAACAGCTCTACACAAGAGTGCTTTTTCCTCCCCACAACAGTCTGCATCATAACCTCATCATGAAATTGGTAGATGCTCCAAGGTCTTCTAGACCAAGGTGAAACTTCAGTGTTTCCTTTTTCGCTAATGAAGCGGAGTCTTTGGTGCCGAGTAGAAGAGTGTCATCTTTCAGATGAAGGCGAGTGACTGTGCATAAAGCTGCAAATAGGATTGCAGGAGCGTTCATTAACAGCGCATCACCCATCGCCCCCATCGGGATGAAAGTTTCCTGTTATAACGAGGCTTTTCACTGTGAATGTCTTTGGCATTCTGGCTTTGAAAGCACTCTCCTCATATTGTAGATGACAACTCTTGGCTCAGCTTTTACACTTTCCAGTGTTTCTGGTTATGATTTTTTTATGTGGAGGACTACATAAAAACGAGGAAACACATAAACAGAACTAATGGATCTTTGTGTTTTCAGATACGATACGACTGCATATACTGGCTTGTTAAACCCTCTGTCCTTGTGAATGGGGTGGTGGAACACAATTAAGAATTTTGACCATTTGGAGGTATTTGCACTGACTTGAATATTCAGAGTTTGTGTTGCCTAAATATATTTTAGCAAAAAATAAGCTCTTTTTACCCATATTTTGAAGCTTTAAAAGTTAGACTACTGGGCTAAAATATCATTTTAAATAAAAAATATAATAAAAACTTACAAAACAGACTTTTAATACAGATTGCTGTACATTATTAACTGCCATAAAAGCTCTGCCTCGACCAGCTACAACATTAAAATGCATATATATATATACATATATATTACACTTTCATCATATGTTTTCATAATGGATTCTGTGCACATTCTGAAAGAGCAGTGTAATGATCAGTGTCCTCTGTAATGCATCACATAAACAACTGTAGAAAATCATTTTTGTAGCTTAAGATTAAAGTAATAATTTTGTGAGATAAAAAAATATGACATCATGATTCAATTTCTTTAAATTTAGATGAATCACAATAAATCACAGTGTCTCTGAGCCTTAGTCATGTCTCATAATCACAGACTGTACATTGAATAATAGATGAATCCATCTTGATATCAACCATTTGTTAAGTTTGTAAGGTTGGTAAGCTTAGTGTTTAGCATAATGGCTCCAAATTGTTTTTTGGAGGCTGAGGTAAATGTGTAGCAAACATATTTGGACAGGAAGGTGGAGCTGCGGATGATGCATAATGAGCTACAAATGAGTTTGAGTCACAGACAACAAATAGCTGCTGTCACACAAAGTGCAACTCCTTTAATTAAGCAGAATTTAAGCCCTTATATAATTCAAGTGAGTTATATAAAAATTCCCCCCCTGCAGTTGTTCTGAAAGGCGGACGTAATTACAGACAGCAAACCTGTTTTCGTAGCAGGTTATAAACATGTTGTGGAGTCAGCCTCATGTGTTTCTTCAAAAAACACAGCAGTTTGTGGCTCTTTCACCTTGGCTTCAATTATCTGCCCAGAGGTTGCTACCTGCAGATAACAAAAGGTCACCAATAACATGCTAATAGCATAGCTAATGCTGCTGTTATTTTCCATAGCAAGTTCTCTTACTAATAACATTTAGACGTTTTTACGATAACTGAAGATCATTTTATTAAGCTTTTTTTTCATGGTAGTATTTGTAGCAGTGGCTGTTAAGGACCATGACCTGGCAATGAGGACAGAGAGCATCCTTGTGTAATCACTCTATACTTAACTGTATAACTGAGTGGATGCCATTTGTGATAACTGAAGTACGAGGCCTGAATATAAAGTCATGATGCAACCAGAATGGAAAACAAGAGGAAAACGGAGCAAAACTGTATTACACTTTGCAAAGTGCTTTAATGGTATCAGAAGACAGAGATTTAGTATGGTTGAAGGAGATACTCACAGACTGTACACATTATAAATATACTTTACTATCTATTAATAAAGTATAATAGAGAACTGTTATGTGATGAGAAGCACTTGTTACTGCTTCCTGCTCACTGGCGACGTATAACAGCACCACTAATTGTACCAGGGGATTAGACTTGGCTAAATGCCCATGGATGGTTCACAGCATCTGGTGGAGAATACAGCCAGGTTACACAGTGGTTGTGTAACACACACACACACAAAGCCTCTTGCTACAACTCAGGAGATCAGGAGTTCTGCATTTGCCGGCTTAAACAAAGAAAATCCATTTAATTAATGCTAACTAGCCAAAGTGATCAATATTAATATTGTTCCACTGGTCTGTTATCTTTCATCTTCTCAAGGAGCAGCCTTGAAAAACGGGGCCAGCGCAGGGCCCGACCTCTTGTCAATTCAAGGATGCTTAATGCAGGATCGATGTCCAATAACCCCGTACCTGTCAGGACCAGAGGAGACCAATGAGATGAAGCTGAGAGTGACCTTTGTGGTTGTTACAGTGATAAATCCCACAGTGTTAGAGGCTAATCAACAATACAATACCTGACCTGCAAGCACTCACATACAACTGTTGAAATATTAATTCGGATCTCTAATTCTGCAAAATAAATCAAGCTAAACCCAGTTTGATGTTTCCAGTTACTGCCTCCAAGAAGATTTCCCACATAACAAATGTTCAACCTTGCTTTTTTTTAACAGACAGTATTACTTGTCCAGTAAATCAATTGTTCGACAGCAGGGTTTAGATTACCTACAGCTTGGAGGGACCACCCACTCCTCACTCTTCTCCTATCAACTGCCTCGACTCATCTCAGCAGGCAGAGGTGAGCAGGAACAGAAAAATAAAAGTTAAATTAGTAATGCGGCCTTGGCCTGCTGGCATGAGGAGTGAGGGTTTTGTAATATTGATGAGTTGAGTGCAGGGGGAATGACTCATCTGGAGCTTGAGATGAGGAAGGGGAGCGTAAGACCTCCAGTGCAAGGCATGACTTCATTTTTTATTTCGGGATGGCCATTCGACAGATGAACCAACATTTTCTAATACAGTGTTACAGTTGAAATTGAACTGGAATTCTTCTCGTTCTTTGTGTTAGCACATGAAAACAGCAATAATGCTACAATGCACGTTTATTACTTTTTCAGGCGATGATCACTGAAGCACTGGAGGAACACCGTTTGTTTTACATGATTGTGGAATCAGCATCTGAGCATCAGACATCTCAGTGGGTATTCTTGTATTTTTGGCTCTTAGATGTTTCTACAGCATATCAACCATGATAAAGCACCCTTGGTGGCTCTTCCTGTAGAGAAACGTGATATAGTACCACATAGGGTGCCCTACATGCTGAAAAACTAGCTTAAAGAATCCGTATTTAATCAGGCGATCTCATGGAGATTAAGATGTCTTTTCCTAGAAGGATCTAAGAACCAGGCGCTGAGTCAGACAGTTTAACATGAGGGCTCAGCCAAAACCTATAGAGGTCATGAGAGTGCTTAACAAGGCAACATTTTCTCATTTAACCTTTTTCAAGACATTTAAGATAATAATAGATATGATAAAAAGGTTCACATCTTTTAGGGAAAAAAACAGGATAGTTGCTCTGGGGGAAAAAAAATAAAATCCTCCTGTGGAGCCTACATCTCATTTTCTATCTTATTGTTCTCAAATGATCTTCACCATTCTGACACAAAGCACAACAAATGTTAAAATGACTAATTTTCACTCCTGCCACCTAAAAATAGGCAAAAATGTCAGATGCCACCATTTTGTTGCGTAACATAGGAACAGTGGGATTTTGAGACAAACAGAATAACTAATCTACAAACCTATTTTTGTAGCTAAAGTGGAGTTCACTGAAATAATGTTGAGCTGACAAAGCTTTCACTTCTGAATCCATGCCACAGTGATTTGAGCTGTGCTAATTGCAAATCCAAGGATCCCCAACAAAGCCAATTAACTGTGGTCTTCGCTACTCTGAATTAAACATAAGGGCCACAAAAGAATGTTTATTTAAAATATGTCAGACTAGGGAATAGTATAGAAGAATGAACATCGTGAACATCATGGACTTATAATATTATGGGAAAATACTTCATATAACACTTTGCTTTCTGCACATTCAAACACTTGTATACACAACCTCTGGGCTGCTATTTTGCACAATTTATGTAAGTTGTGTTTTTGCATCTTGTGTCATTTTAATGTTTGTAGTTACATATAACTGCTGGGATTTATGAACTCACATCTATCTATCTATCTATCTATCTATCTATCTATCTATCTATCTATCTATCTATCTATCTATCTATCTATCT
>JAQNCA010000009.1:5114895-5142965 GCA_029783725.1 Acanthurus tractus
GTCAAATTAACAATCTCCACTTAATTTAGCATCTGCTTGAAAGCAAAAACACTTATCAAATATTTTTTTAAATAATTGTATATATATTCAGGCGTCAAGGTGTTAAGACACAAACATTTTAGACATTACCACTTCATCTGAGGGTACCACTAAAACACTATTTCAAAGAGGCAGGAATCATGCCTGTTCAAAAAAAATTGGTTTAAAATAGGAGTTTAAACATGTGTACAGATTAAGGGGGCACTTAGATGATACAGATATGAACGACAATTATGTGCACTAATGTTTTTCTCATGTTTTTTTCCCTCAGCTTTCTAAAGCTTGCTCTGTCCACCAGACTAAAATGATGTCTGCAGTCAGAGGAAGCTGAGGCTTTGTGGCTGAGGTTAGCCTCTAAATGCCTCACAAAAAGGATATACTGACATGGTCATACACATCCAACATTGTGTAAGTGTGTGCACCAAATATCTCTAATAGATGACATAACCAACATGTCCAAACGGATGTAAAATGCTACAGGAAATAGCCAATTGATGTATAATAGAGAAAACACATTTGCTGAAATAGTGGCATTAGTGTGTTGTCTTTGTAGAGACAATAGAAAGTTAATGAGGAAACTGCGACTTTAAAATCATTACATTGAATTTTTTTTTTCAGCGGCCACAGGCCTGCTTTATTAGCCCCCAGAAAATGATCAATATGTCCATCCCCAGTAATGATAACTAAATATTTATGGTGCAAATTCTCAGGTGTGGATCTCAGAAATAAGCACTCATACTCTATGACTGATAAAGTACATTATACAATACAGTATCACTGAGTTTATGGGTCTGCCTACAATGCTGTAAATCTGCTGCAAGATCTATTTATGAAACTGCCCGAGCCCAAATGCTATCACACACTCTTCTGAATTGAACACATAACTCGAAGTTAAAAATGATTTCTGATAATTTGCTGATGATGGCTTTGGATTCCGACTGTGACCGAAATTGAGCAGATGATAGGCATTATCTGCTCTGATGTAGCTGCCTCATCACTGCTCTCCATTTATACTCAGAAAAATGGTTTCAGCTGTTACTATGCTACGGCCTTCCTTACATTTTGAAGAAGAGAGAGCAAAATGTCTGCAAAAACTGCCCCGAAAAGTGAAGAAATATTTTGATCATTGTTATTTATTGGTAGGTGACCAAAGTGATACATAGTGATTTACATAGTGGTCTTTAAGTAAACACAAACTCAATGGAGATCAAAATGCATCCACCTATTAAACTTGCCTCCTCTTTTCTCCTCACTGTTAGTTACTTCACTAAGTAACTAATACCATTATGTTTTGATAGAAGAGGTAGAGACACACTGTCACCTGTTGTATTCCCATAATATACCTATAATATTTTCATATCATTCAGTCGTGCATCTGTGCTGCTTCCCCTTTCCCTCTGCCCCGCTTTAAAGAAGTACCATAGAAAAAACCATAAAGCCCTTGTTTTTTGGTCTGTTTTTTGTGTTGATGACAACGTACGTTTTATTTTTGTGTCTTGTGCCATCTGCTCCATCTGCCATGAAGTCACAAAAGGAATAGCAGGAAATCTCAGTACACAGTAAGATCATGAGAAATAGTTCTGACTGGATTGATGATCTAAACCTCCTTAATCAGTGGGACAAGCCTCTTCCATCATCCTCATTTGAGCTGTATTAGTGTCCCAGATGTCAGTAAGTATTGCATTCACTACAAAACTAGCATAAGATAGCAACTAAGATTTACACCAACTGCAGTTAAGTAAGCAATAAATAATTAAGCAGTTTCATGAGTGTGATCACTTAGTAATGCATGCTTTTTTCCACATTTATATGAGTATAAAGAGTGTTAAAGACACACTGCAGGCCTCCTTCCATGCTTTTAATGCACCATAGATGTGACCTTTCAAGCACTTAAGCTCTCCCTCAGTAGATAGTAAATAAACATGAAATTACCATCTTTAACACCCATAATCCAACAGATGCACATGATATACCACACCTGTTATAAATTTACATCCCACCAGTTTCCCCCCACCATTTTTGTCCGATTCAGAAGATACATCAGTTCTTGGACCTGTAGTTCAGATTCATTCATCAGTGCATGCTGTCGTTGTGTGCGTGCCTTCTACTGTCTTCATATTCAGTAATTCCACACACATAACTCAGGTTTGATGTTCACAATCCAAGTTAATGATCTGCAACCTCCAGAGGCCTCCACTATGGATCCTGGAATATTGGATTCTTAGCCCATTAGCATACTAAAGCACGGCAGCCATTTTGCGACCTGCCCCGGGACATCCGTGTACCATGGAAACCAGCAGAAGGTGACAGAAGACCAATAAATGTTGATAAATTTGATGATTGATGGTAATTATCCCGACAATTGGATTTAATGGTTTTGACTCTTTCTTCCTCGAGCTGATTCATAACTTTTCTGCAGAACATTAGTTTCATACTATAAACACACACACACAAAGGTTATTGCAAGTTTTTGAAACACTAATGGAAATTAATTACTGACAGCGCACTATTTTATTAAGGTACTGAGGTAGATCATTCTAATACAGTGTTTGTTATGTATAGAAATCCCATCATGTGTTCCTCTGCATATTTTATGGAAACCTCCTCACTCAGAGAGGCTAATGGTCAATTTGTCCTCTGCTGTTTACCGCATGATTCAAACCTCACAAATAACTCAGACCATTATCATTATTGAGTTTATGCTGATAACTGTCCTCTGAAGACAAAGGATAACATCAGCAGTCATGTGAATTATGACTCTTTTGTTTCTGGAGTCAAAAATGGGAAAAAGCATTAAGGTTGTATTTTACCTCCATATGTAGGAATTTCACATAAATGACTGCACTTCTGCAAATTCATGCTTTTTTGTGTGTTTTTTTGAGTGTCTTTTATACTTAAAAACAGCATTAATTAGATTTTATCATAACCAGGTGTAAAGCTGAGGTTCAGTGCATAGGCACTATACTGGAGGTGAGATTGCAGATTGAGATAATACTGTGGTCAGTATGACAGTGCTCACATGCAGGGTACTAAAAACATGTGTTTGTGTGTGTGTGGCAGCACAGAATGAACTCAGCCACACCCAGAATGCTGCAGGCTGGCAAGCAAGAGGGATTAGAGCTCATGAACCACCCAGCTTAAAAATCTTATCAATCCTATTTACTTATTTCTCACTCAAGGTTTAATCATTATTGAATAATATTTTTTAAAAAAACATTCATTTTAATAAGAAATGAGACAAAATGTAGCTTTTCGTGCTCATACATTAGCAGGGCCTTTATTATGCCTGTTCTTATTCTCAAAAAGTTAGGTTTGCAGATACACAACTTTGCAGAAATTTAATCTTTAATCCAGAAGCATCACTAGGAAACTTAACTTTATCCTAATTCAATTAAACTTTCAGCAGATGTATAGGGGGCAGGTCCATCTATATATTATAATTTAAGTTAAAAATCTCTTTACGACCTCAATTTGACCCCATTTACTATTCTTTTGTTTAAAAATAGATGTTGAGCGTATTGAGACTGCCATTGTGTTTACACATGGTGTTTCTGTAGAAACAGACTTGAATAAGTATATGGAACTCACATATTTCATCATGTTTCTCACAGTGTTTCCTATTAATAGGGTTTTGACTGATGCTCCTCAGACTAAATCATTGTGATTCACCATCTTTTTCTGCAATTCTCTGTGCAAGAGAAGAGAATTAGAAGCACAGTTTTCCTCACTGAACCACCTTCTACATAAAGTAGTTACCTTATAACCACTACTTATATTCACAATACCATAAGTAGAAACATGCATTAGCTTAACTGTGGCGGATGTTTGGTTAAATTTTCACCATAGGATGTTTTGATAATTAATATCCTAAATGTTCAAAAGCCACAGTTGAATAACTTTATTTCAAGGATTTATATATCTAAACCTCAAGTTTAAATTCTCCATTTTAAATAACGAGTTATGTTGTATGCCGCTGCCTTCCTAAATGACCCATACAAGTCACAAATCAGACCCATCAGTGATGTCAGTTTGTGTGTATGCTTGTGTGTGTGTGTTTATGAGTGTGTTATTAGTAAGGGATTACTTAGTTCTGTTGTGTCATGGCGTATTTGTGTGTGTTACACGTGTCCCTTGATGAGTTTTCCTCATTTAGAACATGTGTGTGTGTGTGTGTGTGTGTGTTGTTGGATGGATGCGGTTGTCTTTTGCCTATGCAGCATTTGGTCCTTACCCACCAGCCCCTGCCAAAATATGCATGAGCTAAGAACGGCAACCGGCCCAGAGAGTAATAATGACGTTACTCACACTAACTTGGATTTGACTGGATTAAAGGCTCTGAGAAATTTTGTGTAACTTTGTGTGTGATCTTGTACCTTTGTTATTTTTAGAATAAGCGAATGTTTGCACAGAAATGACGTACAGCATCAGGCAAACCTGAACCATTCTCCAGTCATCTGTAGCTCAGTTGTACTGTACCAAATGGGGCAACTTTTACATTTAAAGTGTTCGACTCAGTCAGCTGAAAGAACAGCAGCATCCATGTTTAGTTATTTTTGTGTCAAGAGTATAAAGAGACTTAATGTTTTTCTTTGATCACGTGAGGTAACACTCATGTGATATTGTTCTTGGTAAAATCTTTTCAATTTTCAAATGTGATTCAATAAGCTTTTGCAAATATTTGTGAAACTGTTAAAGGAGGAGGAATTACTTTATTTTATGTTCGAGTGTTTTTCATTTCTCTTGCCTGTCAAATTAGTTTTTCAGGCTAGACACACAATCTAGTCTTGATATTAATATCCACCGTGACTGCATTATTAGAGCTAATATAGGTTTCTTCCTTCCCCTCATTATATACTATTTGAATTGCTGTAATAAGGTAGACTAATTATAACTCTTGGGTTTTTACTGAAGTTTAATTTGTTTGGGGGAATTTCTCTTCGACGGTGCACTTGTTAGTGCTACGAAAGATATTTTTAAGACATGATCATTTCAAAAGATGCTCTTTTGTCCCCGAAACTCTTCACATTCACATTTTATTTAAAGTTTATGTTTTGGAAATAAATGAGGTACCAAACAGAAGTGGATTTATTTGTTTAGATTTGTTATTGAAGATGTATTTGACATTTAAACAATCCATGTATTGGTGTAAGTGCTCATTTGTCACAGGGTCACATGGGGCTCAGACGTCCCTGGCTAACACTGAGGGAGTGGCAATGTGCACTCTGGATATGTCACCTGTTCATCTCAGGGCTCACATGTGAGCCCTTTTCATACAGAGGTCGCACAAACGCTCTGAAACAAATTCCCTTCTTTATAGTTCCTTTATATTTTTACATTAACCAAACATCATCAGCGTAATGCCGCCCTAATGTGTGTTTTTAAATAGTGTGCCAGCACTGTGGAACGTAAAGAGGCATGAGGCATGTCCCACAACAGTGTCGGCCTCTAGTGTGACATAAAACGTGTCAGGCAGCGCTCTCTAAACAGTAATAATGGAATACAGAGGCAGGTACAGAGGTTTGCTGTGTCTGTCATCTCCTTCTTTGCTCAGGTGTTAATGAGCTCAGGAAACCTGATTATCTTGACTTAAAGACATTATTTTGGTTGCTGTTTGTCTTTTTTAAGTTAGCTGCTTGCTACTGCTAGCTGTTTTTAAGTCCCTTGCCAGCTGCTCACACTTATATGTCATCAAAATCATAAAAGCCCTTTTCAGAATGTTTGTTCTGCTTTTGGCATTTACATCGATTCATCGCTGTTACTACTTCCATTAACAACCACCCTGCCTTTATAACTTTTATACAGAAGAATGAGGCACAATAACTAGAGATATTCTTTCCTTAAAGAGGCTGTGTTAACAGGACAAACAACCATTCATTTTAACATTCCATTCCCCTGCACATCAGGAAATTGAAGCAGGAAACCCATGCAACATTGGTAGGACATTCAAACCAAACTCAGAGAGACCTGGTTCAAACCCAAAACCCTTTGCTGTGAGGTGGCAGTCTGAACCACTTCACATTACAACTGTCCAAATGAAAATCTCCCATTCAAGTCTGCAACCTGAGTATTTTAGCAAAAACTACTCTAAAACAGTCAAAAGCTAGTTGTAAAGACAAATCGAATCACAGTTCAGAAATGTCACAGACTGGCTCGGAAATCTGACAAGAGGGACGTATTGGACAAACACAGTTTCTGAACCCAATATCTTCAGTTCAAATCCAGTCTGGAACCTTTCACATTTCAAACACTCTTCTCTTTTCTCAGTCCTTTGTGAAATATTATGTGCAAAAATTACAATGCTGGTCACCTCAACAGAGTGTGCCCCTGAAAGTGAGGTTTTACAACAAGAATCCTCAGCAAAAGTTGAGTCTTTGATGTAGGTTACAGCAGTGATAGTAGTAATAGTATGTCCTTGTACCATAACAGCTGAACAGAGGACTGCCAGTTTCTTTCAAAGCAACATTCAAGACAGTTGGAGAGGACCAGTGCATCAGACCTTTGATGATGGCCGACCATTTCTTTTTCTTATTGGACCTTCATCAATAAGTTGTTGTAAAAACAATCACAGTTTGATTAGATTAGGCAGCAAAATTACTTGGATAGTATTTGCAAAAGATCATGGCTTAAGTTTAAACAAAAAGGTCTACATAATTGTTAAGTATGAGAAGTAATCTAAGGATATTATGCAAGTTAAAAACAAGTCATCCATCCTATCTGTCCACCTCACCTCCTTCATACCCAGACTTCCTTGATCCTAATACCGCATTACCTGACTTCCTCCTGTGCCTCAGTCATTACTGTTTGGACAACTACAAGTTGGCATCCAACAATAAATGTAAATTCTCAATAATCCTACATGCTCAGTGGACCTATGCAGTCATTTTGCTGGTAAGGATGGGCTGGTTTGCCTGTGCTACTACATGCCTCCATTTCAATCTGGAGTGTGTGCATGTATCCCTTTACACAGTCCTCCCAGCCTGGGCTCTGTGTGGTGAATGTGACACATCAATTATAGATAGGCAGTAATGCACACTTTGCCTGAGTGCGTTCCCAAGTGGCACCATTAAAGATGTGAATATTCTTGGCTGGGCTCACTGCAACATCAATTAATTACTGTGGCGGTTCCTTAAATTCTGGATACCTCTCCTCAAAGTTTCAGTCTCTTCCCACTGAGTTTTTAGAGGAGTGATGAAGAGTGTTGTTAGGAATGCTGCCCAGAATGTGTCAGTGAAAATGTAAAGGATGAGTCGGATCCGGAGAGAGTCGTCTAATTATTGATTCCACGGCCAACTTCTCACTGAGTAAAGCAGATATCTGGGGAAAGAGTGAACACCTGCCCGACCTGCAGCCGTCTGATCAGTGATCATTTCTTTAAGTCCCCAATTTTTTATCTCTTTCCTCATATCTTTTCTCTTGTTTTCGGGTACCATTATAGTTTTTCCTTTTCTTTTTTTTATCAGCTAAGCTAACCTTTCATTCTACCTGTTGTAATGTTTACAAATTCCCTGTGTTATTTGCACCTGATTTTGAATGCACACCTTCGAACTTAATCAACTGATGAGCTTATTTGATATGTAAGTGCACACAGTTGTTGTTTACATTTGATAAGTTCACACTTGCTTCTCTACACCCTTATCTGCATGGACACACAGGAAATTCTTCAAAATTGCAGTGATGATCTCAAAGTTCCCAGACATACCATTGTGTTTCCTTAGGTTTCAGTTGATGGTAACGTATACCCACTTGAACAGACTGACACTGGAATCAGTGGCTCAATCTAATGGTCATGTTTTTTTCTGTGAGGTCCCCCAAGGCCATGTTATAAAACAACGTCTTTTTTTATAAAATGCATCTTAGTTTCCCCTTTTTCATCCCAAGACACTCTCATTTATATTCCAGTTCTGCCTAGAGTTACAAAATAGGCTCTCAGAACTGATTCTGGTTGAGCTGCATTTAAATTTTGACTTTCAGAAAGCTTTTTTTTCTTTTTACCTAAGCAAAGTCAAAACAAATATCTTGATTATCTTGATAAAATTATCTTGATACATATGGGACCCTAAACACCCCATCAAAACTGTATTCTTCTTCTTTTTTGGGTGCACTTACACACATGTTTCTGTTACAGTATGTGTGTGTGGATTTTGGTTTAAAACATCGATGCACTAAGACATCTCAAGTTTTTTTTTAATGGAGTAATGGCACTATTAAAAACATGGACTTTGGTTATTGTGGTACAAAATCAAAGAACTTAAGGGTAGAAAAACAGTCTTGGTTCAGACTTTAACCACAATACAACACTGATTTTGTAATGTTTATGTGTGCAATGATTTTTTTGGTGGATCATCATCATGACATATTTATGATTTTTAAGCTGATATGAAACAATTGTTTACACATCCATCAGAGCGACATTAGCATTTTTCAGTGGTTAGATTTATACAGAGCTTTAATTCAAAGTATTTTGTTGGCTTATTTACAGACTCACTCACATACAGATGGCATTGGTGATCAGTGTCTTGCCGCAGGACACATTGGCGTGTAAACAGGAGGAGGTGGAGATCTTTTCATTGAACCTTGAACTGAGATTTTTTACTGTAACAAGCTTCCAGCTGTAACCAGACACATTGTTGAGAGTTGTGAGGGTAAATTAAAATTACTTGTAGTAAAGTTAGTGGCTATAAAACCAAAACAGTGACCTGAAACACACTCATGTTCCATTGATCAAGGAAGACAGAACTGAACATTAACAGGCTAAAAAACAAACAAACCCACTGCCACATTATTTTAATGATCCTAAATTATGTTCAAGGCAGTTTTTTGTGTGTTCATCTCCTCTGTTTCCCTTGAACAGATACTGGTTGGGGCGAGGCGGTGTTTTGCTTTTTAGCTCATCAGCTCTACCCTCTTTCTTGTCCTGCTGAGAGCCCAAGTGCTCCTCCCTCTCCCTCCTCCTCCTCCTCCCCCCATCTCTCCAACTTGGTTTGTCTCTTCTTCTCATCATCATCACGCTCTCCCACTGTCACCCTCACTCCCCTCACTCTCCTCTGTCACGACTCCTTCAAACGTACCTCTCTCTCTCTCACCCTCTCTCTTCTGCTCTTTTCCCATTCATCCATATTTCCTGTCTTTTCAACTCCTTTTCAAACGAGGCCATTGATTATCCATAATTTGATTTATTTTCCACCCTCTCTCTCCATTCTAGCAAATAGCAATTTGGCCTACAGCTTCAATTATGTATTCTTCAAGTGAATAACGAAGTTTCATTAAGTAAAAATGGACAAAAGGGTAATGTGACTCATAACTTACAGTGTGATAGCTGGTGCAATCTATGGACAATTTTGATGGTGCTCTATATTCTGCATCTACCTTCTGGTGAATATGCACAACATGGCCTCAGGTAGGCTGAAGGCACACACACACACACACACACCCACTGGCACACACACAGACACACACACACACAAACTCAGCCTGCCTCCATTCTATTCAATGTTGCTGTGCAGAAGCTCATTTTGCCCTTTAGCTGATTACTATCTGCTCATTTGGTTCATTTAACATATAATAAAGGCTTTCTCAGATGAACAGCTTAAAAATACACACACACACACACACACACACACACGCAGGCACACACACAGATAGGGATCGGACAAAAACAGAGGATCTCACTCTTTGCCAGAAGTCAATTGTAAGCAGTTTGCTATGGCAACCGTTCTCAATCAAGGCCCCTAAATCAGCCCCTAGGGCCCAAATAGCCTTTAGTTGTCTATCTCTTAAACACACACACACACACACACACACACACACACACACACACACACACACACACAAAATGCACACATATCCACACATTAACTCATCATGACAAAGCTTGAGGACCTTTCATCATCTGGATGTCTTATCATCAAAGGCTTTGTTGCAGCAAGACATTAAGAGTATCTGCTAACTGGTTGAAAGAGGGTGAGATGTTCTTTTTTAAATATGGGACGTGCTCAGAGAATTTCTATTTCAAGCACACTTGAAAAGAAAGAGGAAGTTGTACAGTAGAAGGCAACTTTATAATCTCTGTTTGACGATGACAGACATCTTGATATCTCTGGATATTACCTCAGAATAATTCATCTGTATTTCTCACAGGAACCTGCGAGGACACCTACCCTTCCAACAGATGAGGCCCAGATTTGAAGTGGATACCAGCAGGGAGACATTTTAATGAATTAATATGCATTGGCCCAATTAGCCTCTGTACTGCAGTAATTATCACATGCGCGCACACATTTATGCACTGGAAATCGGGACATCCCATTGCGCAGTTCAGACAAACCCAAAGGATTGTGGGACTTATTTTTAAGCTGGAGGAGGTCAAATGTTTCCGATTTGTTCTCTCTGCACATTAATTAGCTGCAATTCGCATGCGTGAAGGATGTGATGTGACACATGAGCGGTCTGATATCTAATTCCTCCAGGGATGTGGGGGAGGGGCTGGCACGTTGTTGGAAAGCACAACTCAGTTTGTTTAAAACATGCGATAATCGTAATCAGCCAAGTGTGTCAATTAACCCTTTTCTGTTCTTAAATTGGGCTTTTTTGATAGTCTGATCAATTATATAGATAAAAGTAAATTAATTAATTGCTGCTGAAGGAGGGTAAAGAAGAAAATACCTGGACTGCTTCACACTTCATAAAATGTTCTGGGGTACAGCCAAATATTAAAGTTTGAAATAAACTAAATGAGCAATGGATTGATTAAAAGCACAGCAAACAAAACTAAGCTGCACTCTTAAACTTAAAAAAAAAATCTGTAACTGTGAATAAGGGCTGAAACACCCACATGACACCAGAAACACCCACAGATGATTATTAACTTTGATAATTAACTTTCCAAGTAACTTGCCTAGTTGTTCGGTTTCCACCTCCCTGTCTCACTCTCTTTCTCTCACACACACATATACATGAAGTGTTAAGTGTAATTACACTGGATGGACAGACAGATAGTTAGATAAGCATTTAAGATAGCACATCAAAGCAAGAGCGTCTCCGTAGGGTGGAGGTTGGCAGAAATAGACGAGTTAAATCAACACAGAAAAATGAAACAATGTGTAAGAAGTATGCAGATGAATTATAACGAGCCTTAGTCACAAAACTATCAAGTGACATATTCCTGAGGGTTTTTCCTTAGCTTTACTCCCAACTGCCTTAAAATAACCCAACTTTATATTTATACTGAACATTTAAGCTACTAATTCCACATTTGCAGATGACAGGAATTGCTCCTTTTCTGGGTTTAACATTATAAATAAAATTGCTTTTGGGTTTTTGATTGATGGTCGGCAAAAACAAGCAATTTTGAAAATGTCCCTTTTGATTGGTTGAAGTCGTCATTACTTTTTTAAAAACTACTTTTCAGACATTTTTTCTTCTTACATGCAATGTAAAATGACCGGACAGATCTGACCAGGAAATCCTGGTCCTGCATACATACATACATACAAGATTCGAGGATGGAGTCAGTGAAATGGAAATATCTGCGTTAGTCGAAGCAAACATGAGCGGGCAGAGTCAGAGAAGCAAAGACTAGACTGGTTGACTGGCCTTTGGCATCTCTCACACTTTAATTAAAATAGATTGGAGATGGGGAGAAAGAGAGAGAGAGAGAGGAGGGGACTGTTACCATGGAAACTAAATTTGGGTAGATTGAGATCTTGAGTCATCTTAAAGAGGGAGAAGGCTGTACAGTACAGACAACATTTCCTTACTGTTAATTCAATTTCTTGTACTGAGCTCTCTGCTTTATTATTATCATTTTATGATCATCATATATTTATTAAAGTGAGTGTTTTTTAATAAATATTTATTCTTAGTACAGTCAAGCTTGATTTTCCACTTAATTATACAGACTTTATCTAGCAGACTCAATCACAAAGTATATTAAAGGGAGAAATATGTGTGTTTTTGTTTGTGTGTGGATAAATATGCATATCTTAAAGTGTGTTTGTTTACATGCTCACCTTCATTTATGTTTTAGACTGATACATTTACGGTGCAAGGACCTGTGTATATGTGTTTGTGTGAGTGTGGGTGTGTGCATGTGTGTGCGTGTGTGCATGCATGTGTGTGAGAGAGTGAGAGTTTGTGCACGTGTCTGACTGTAGAAAAATGGCACAGAATAAGACAATGCTGCAATGCAACCTGACGTGTAGTTTCTCCACAGTCATGCCAGAGCTTTGAACAACACCCGAAGAAACCAGGAGGCAACTCGCCAGCCATACCTTCTTGTCGCTGGAACCAGTAAGCATTTAGTCAACACTGACTATGCCGTGATCGACCAGAAGCTCATCCCGTGCCAGGGAACCATGTCATTGGCAGCGTTTGATGAACTCTTCGAAGTGCATTTTGTTTTCAGTGTAAGTTACGATGATGCTCTCAGCAACATGTACAGTTTTTACAGTTGCATCTGTCTCAAAGGTGACATCTATTTTTTACTATCTGAAATGGAGACTGAATTTGTAGAACATTTCCATGCCTTTCATGTTGTTGAGATGGTGCATAATGTTGCAGTTGTCAGACCTGATGACTTGAGAAACTACAAACCCTTTGATATCCAGTGAATATATGTTGATATGTTGATCGATTTATGATCACTTTTAGACTACAGTGCATGGACGTAACGCACTGTAGGAGCGAGCGGCACTGTACCAAGATGGCCACCCCATAGGCACGTCGCTCAGATCGGCAGCCACAGTCAACGCGGCGTCTACGTATATATGTCTCTGGCCTGCCCCACTATTTAAGAAGCACTGCTTTAAAGTAACACTACTGTTGTGCTAATTAATTTCAATGTATCCATTTGGGTGTTAATATTTTACACCATCAGAGTTTAAGCAACACTGTGAAATCGTTAATAATATCAACACTATTAAAAGTGTTAATGTAACTCTGAATCAGTGGTTCCTATATAAATACTGGGTCAGTGTCAGTTTTAACTCTGAGTGAGTTAAACTAGCGATTTCAAATTGGCTGTGTGACGTGATAGTCCATCTTACTGTAACATGTCAGCTGATACAGACCACTGTGCTGTTTGGCAGAGACTCCTCAGCCTCTCCCCCCCCGCAGAGCCTTGGAGGGAAGCTGAGAGCAGTTCATCACTCACACAGGATGGGGGTGATTACTTGGCTACTGTATTCTGGGTCCTGGATCTAAATATAGAATCACTGTTGCACTGGGGAAGGGGCCAGGCTGCCGGGAGGACGGTGATGAAGGCATGTGGTCATTATTGATTTAGCAGTAGGGGCGAGGCAGCTTAACATTCATGCAACAGAGCTGTGCTGTACATTCCCACAGCCACATGCATTTACCCAGTGCTGATTAGTAAAACACACTCTAGTGTCAGGCAGTGAGAAGTTCCACTCAAGTAGAGTTTCCCTTTAAACTTTCCTCATGCTACAAGCCAATCAGATTGTTTCTCAGGTTTTCCACAATCAATCAACAATACTAAAGGCAGAATGCAATATGTTTATGACCTCCATAGTTTTAATTGATTATTTCAAATTGATAATAATAATAATAATAATAATAATAATAATAATAATAATAATAATAAAAGTAATGGAAACAAAGGTTTATAACTAAACCTTAAAGAGGACTTATAGTGGATGTTCTTTAGTACCTCTAAATATAAAAACAACTAGAGAGCAAAAAAGTGAAAGCTCAAATTACACAGATTACAAAAAAAGAAAAAAAAGAAGATGAAAAAGAAAAAGAAAATGATATTATTTTAATTTAGATCACCAAACAGCAGTCTTTTTAGCTGAAGACTGTGCATTCTCTAAAAACCAAGATGATGCAACCATCATGTTGTTGCCTTTTTTTTTGTGAACAGTATGTACATCCTTCAGGGTCAGACTGTTAACAGTCAGTACTACCCTGTATTTTCAAGCGTGAGAGGGAGAACACTTAGCACAGATGACAAGCTGTGGAGTTTTTTACCCACAACAACGCAGTCGCCCCTTCCCATCCCACATGAAATACAGTCTCTGGGTCGTAGCTATAGTCCCAAGTTTCAGAGCTATGGCTACAGGCCACAGGTTTCCTAAAATTCATAGTGGAATACTAATCCCAACTTTTGATACTGGGAGACCAGTGGTATCAAGTGACAACATGCACTGCATAAACTATGAAAATCATTATGGAGACATGTCCAGGTGAAAGCTTTCATAAAAATGCAACACAACAAAACCAGACAGAAGACTATATCCTTGCACCACCTGTGCCATGTGGTGTTAGCAGAGAAGTTTTGAAGATAGTTAAATCTATCTACAAACATAAAGTCACAAGCATCATCAGAAAGAAGTAGTGCATTGTGAGAATAATTAAATATTTGTACGCAAAGCATGGTCATGAGAAGACCAAACACGAGTACTTTAGAACAGAAAAAAAAGACTAACTCAGCATTCACCAAAAACTGGCAGACTGAAGTGATCAGAGGACGTATAAGAGGAAAGTCACTGGCTTTGATAAAGACAAACACATCTAAAACTCAATTCTTGGATGTGAAACTGGGTCATAGTCCCGAGAAGACAGCAGATATTCTTGTGTATGGCTATGAGAACATTTTTTAAGAATTTGATAAGGAGCCAGTGTCATCATGTGAAAGAACTGGATGTCTATTTGTAATGTCCTAAAAACTCTTAAATAAGGAACAATGGGAATCTTAATCAGCTTCTCCCTTTTTGCTGGAAAATAAAGAACATGCACATACATTTTGACATATGCAGGCAAGAATACTGAAGCAGACCCTTCATCTGTATTTACATGACGTTGTCAATCAGAAATCTGTGGGTGAAGCTTGTCTTTGGGGTTCTATTTCAGCTGTCTGGAGTCTCTGAACTAAATGGGAGATCTGCAGCATGAAGCAGCAGATTAGCTTCAGGCTTTTCTAACATCTCCATGTAAAAATTAATACATCACTGATTTTTACTGAAGTTACCAGTTACTAATTTCTTTCATTAGATTTTAGCTTTAGGTGGTCTGAACTGAAAGCCCATAAAGCTGAACTAAAAACTGGACTTAAATACAAACTAAACTGATGAGGGGATGAGACGCAGCTGGAGAAGCTCAGGTGAGGAGAACGAGATGATCTTGAAGGAAAGGAGATGATTGGCTGGGGAACAGTCAGTGCTAACGAGACTGATACAGCGCAGGTGTGGGGGGAAGGTGTTTCAGGAAGCACAGGCAGGGAGGAGAACAGGAGGGAACCTTTTAGCAAATTCAACCAAAATACAGAAAACAATGAGACAAGACAGGGACATGACACATTGTTTATTAAAAAAATTCTAATTAATCTGCCTTTAAATGTATTTTGTTGAATATTTATCTGTTCTATAATATTTTAAATTTAAGCTTTCACTTGTGTTGCAGTTTATATAAATTGTTATAATAGGCTTTTCTTCTACTTTAGTAGAGTAACTGAGTGCTTTGTTTTACATCCACAGACAAGTCAAAAATATAACTATATAAAATTTAATTTTTATTTGATAAGTAAATAAACTGTGCCATTTTTGACCCAAAACTCCAAGTCAAATACTTGATTCTTAAAAACAGCCTCTAACTGACGAGTAAATCATTTCAAGGTCTAAACTTTAATCAGTGGAGGGCAGAAACTTTGTGATTTATGAAAGGAAGGAGTCACAGTGAAGGCTGGAGAGTCCCAACAGGGAAGTGAGGCAGACTGTTGTGGTGTTATTTATTTTTTGCAATGCAACCAAGTGACTTGTCTTTGGAGTGTGTGTGGAAACTAGAGCACCTAAGAGAACATGCAGACTCCAGTCAGGAAGAAGAAGCTGGTGGGAAGAAAACAAGCAGTTACATCTTGGTGTGAGCTGCTGTGGAAGAGAGGAGGGAGAAGGAGGGAGAGGAAGAGGGGATGGACGGATGATGGGAGAGGGGAGGTCTATGGCAGTAAGGTAAAGGGCTCAGAGGGGGATGGAGTGAAGCTGAGAAGATGGTGAAAAGGGGAGAAAGAGGGTGAGGGAATGGGAGGAGATGAGGAGAGGATGCAGACAGGGTAAAGTGACGCGAATACTCTCATATCTTACCTCTCCCTCTTCTCCCCTTCCTTTCTCTCCTTCATCTTTTCTTTTTCCTTTCTCTCGCCCTTTTCTCCTCTCCTTTCTACATCTTTTCACTTTGTGTTCACTCCCTTTTCTGTATCCCCCTTGGCTTTTTCCCTCTTTTTCTTCCTTCTGTAAGCCTCTTAAAAAAAAAGACAAATAACATTTGAGAAGTATTTCTATCATTTCTGATAAATCTAAAGGTGACTCAAGCTGTTATGGTCCAAAAAAAAAAAAAAATCATTATTTGAAAACAAAATGATCATCTGACATGACATTCCTGAGTCTGATGCTGTGCTTAGTCAGGAGGCTTGATCTCTTTCTTCATGTGGCTCGCTTTGTTGTGCCACCCTTCCTCCATCTCTCTGCCTCTTGTTGTTTCTGTGCTCCTCTCACATCTCACAGATCTTCCAGAGCTTTGAGATCTGTTTTCCACCCTGCTTTCCCTCAGATGATCTGCCTCTCTTCCTCTGTCAGCTTGGCTCAGCTCTCCAGATTCTCCACTTTAAGAGTCTTCCTCTCAGTTGTTATTTTGGTGATCAGTTCATCCTATTTAAGGATGAACTCTCTCACCTTTTCTTTCAAAGTTGTCTCGCAGAGTTCTGAGCTCGGCGGCGACCTCCTGCTGTCTAACAAAAAAACAGTTTTCCCAATTACTGTTTAAGGCCTTCAAAGTGTTTTTCTTAACTTTCCTCTCCTACCTCTCTGTGAACTTTGTGTTTTTCTCTGCTCAGACTGCTTTGACCTCGCTGAACTCTGCACTTCAGTGGCTTTTAACACTCTGGGTCAGATTCTGCTGCTCACATAACGATGCCTTTAAGACAGTGGACCTCTTTGTCTCAGTCTTTACATTTCTCTGATCGAGGAGCCTTCACCAGTGTCTCTTTCCCTCCCGTTCCCAACTTCACTCCTTTGCTGCCATCTGTTTACTGAGGGCAGCTTTATGTTTAGTTGTTTTGATTCAGAAAATTGTCCGTCTCAAAGGGTGCAGGAATCTGCAGGGAGCTTTTGTACTGTTAAAAAAAAATTCAGAAATACACTAATCTGTCTTCAGTCTGCCACAGGAGTCATTACAAATTCAGCCCTCCACTGGAGAATCAAGTGACATCTTTATATTGTACTGTGCTTTGTACTCAGCAGACAGAGAGTTTCACACATGCATGCTGCCATTTACTTCTCTTAAATAAAGTCTATCTGAATTCTTTCGGTGAAGCTTGTAGTTTTCAGAATTTGGTTTGAAAGAGGAGGTGGAGAATTGAAAGAAAGAGATGAGACAGGAATGTGTGACAACGTAAGGTGGTGGACCGACCTGTCATGGTTCAACTGATAAATTACACACAAGGTGAGGAACCTAATACATGTCTCAGGCAATAAGATGGAGTAGAGGTGAGCTGAGTTATGCTTACACGCTGCTTGTGTAGCCAAACTGTGAATATGTGTAAAGGAATGCAGGTGTACGTGTACATGTGAGTTAAAGATGTAGAGAGGAGAGCACAAGCAGAGAAAGGGGATCGTTAATGACACAAACTGGACACAATAGCTGGTCATCACTCAGGATCCTGGTCGATGACCTCCAATTGGTCAGCTGCAGCACTGCTTTTATAAGAGTCAGCCACTGGTTTTGCATGCATTTGCAGGATCAATACAAGCAAAGGCCAACAGGGTGGGACACACAATCAGTGCAGCATTAAGACACTAAACAAGCCTCAAGCACAATGACTGACGTATTACAGACTAACAAAACAGGAATCAGCTGTCTGTTAACATCACAACAATGCACTAAAGCTTGCATAAGAACCGAGCTTATAGTAACACTCCATAATGAACCTGTCTCTGCAGACAAAAGCCTCTCACTTAAAACAGCACCTTGTCCATTCTGTTACACACCAGCGAGACGTGGGTGGAAGAAAAAAAAATTCAATGACAGTGTTAAACTCCCACACACCATCGGCACAGAATAAGTTAAATAAATGAGCTATTTTGGTTGGAGATCTTGCCTGACGAGGGTCGGCATGTCCAAACTAATCCTAACTCTGAAAATGTCTGGGAGAAGATGTACAGAGTGTCAGTAAAAAATGTATTTATGCAGTGTGAAGTGACTGGTAGAGCAGGTCAGAGTTTGGCTGGGTTGAATTTGGATGTAAAAATTCCAGAAGTTTTACCAATAGAAAGGCTATTTTTATACACTCGGCCTTCTACCACACTAAGCTGAGCACAGTGTTGCAGAGTGAGCGAGCGCACGGTCCACAGTGAAGAGTCAGGGTGAATTCAGAAGCCAAACTGTCGATTAAAGATGGTCTGCCTCCGACAAACGTGTTCGGAAGAGTGTGTAACAAAGGCAGGTTTGAAGTACGGATAAGTAGGTTGACATTCTGCTTACAGCATACAGATACCATTGACACCAGCGTTTTATTTCTATACCTGAACAGCGCCAGCAAAACAAGCTGTGGTATGCAGCTGAGAGCGGCACTCCGCTCTGTTTGAAGGGCCATCGAGAGAATCGTTCCCACAGGCAGTGGGATGAGTGAGGGCCCCACCGGGGTTTGTGTAATCTGCTGAGAGTGGGTGCAGCTGGGAGCAGAGGAGGCCAAATGATCCCTGTTGCTAGGTAGATTTTAAACAACATGTATGATTTTTTCATTCCACGGCCCAATCAGCATCTTTTCATTGCACAGGTCATCAGTATGCATGAAATGTGTTGAAGTGCTAGAAGTCACTCACACCTTCAGTAACTAACTCCTGTTTAATCTGGTCTACACAGTCATCATCATGGGTGAGGAAATCTGTTTTGTTCTCCCTTTTGTTCTGTCTTCAGTCTCACTCTGACATCATTTTGCACAAGAACTACACACTGTTAATTTAAATATAATTCATTTAACACATACGAGCTGGTAGGTGTAATTTATTAGCAATTATTGCAGCAGTACTGAGCATGTTAACCTTTTTATTCTCAACAAAATAAAACTCATGCTTACAGAACAATAACATTTAAATCTAAAAAATACCCTTTAATACTATATAAGATTGTGTTACAGTGCTGTGAGGACTGATTACATCTCAGAAACAGTCGCCTCACACAGTCTGTCAAGCTTTTCCTTCCTCTGCATGCTGAAATATATTGTGCATGGGGCTGTAATAAAACAGATAACCAGTAATCAGAGCTTGCAGGGTTGTGCCTTCTTTAATTTGGCCTTTCCAAAATAAGATAAACAAGACTTAAATGGTAAGGAATAGAATAATCTCTTCATCTGTTCCAGTTTAACTTGCAATTGTTGAACATGCCCCACTTAAAAAGTTATTACTCTCAGTAATAAACTGGCATTATTAAATCCAGTGGGATGGAGCATATTACAACAAACTACTGCAAATGTGTTTATGGGGGTTGGAAGAAGTTCCGTTAATCAGCTCTTTGCAAAGTCTCCTTTTTAAAATTAGTCATAATCTTATGGAGATAATGTTACATTTACAATAACGTTACTGAGCTAAATATTGACTTTTCATTTAGTTTGCAGAGCTTATTCAACCGAGTGACAGAGCACTTTAATGAGCTGCCTCACTGTGTAGGACAGAGCCGGTAAAATCTGCCGGTGAAAGTTGTCACATGAGCCTTCAAAAGAAGTCTGTTGTTGGCTAGAAACGAGAAACCTGCCTTTGTCTCCTTCTTTCTGCAATCAAGAACCCATTTAAAGATAATTATGGATTTTGAGCGGTAAATATGCTGCATTTATCCTTGTGAATTCCATCAGTGCTGCACCTAAATGAAAGGTTTGGCAGGTGAAGCACTTGTTACTGAGGGGGTTAATGAGGGGTCAACTGAGTCTTTTCTTCTCTCATGTGAGCTTCGCACTTCCAGAGATATTGGCATCTTTGTAAAGCATTTTTTTATTTGCATATCCACAGAGATTTCCTTTTATTTTGCATATTTGTTTGTGTTACCCAGCTTGTGATTTTATTTAGTCTGTGAACATCTGGCCATGTGGTGGTGCCTGAGTGGGAGTGAGGTCGACATCAGAAGCTGCTTCACTATTCCTCTGTCAGCTGAATAACAGCTTGGATGGTTAATGAAACCATGAAACCAATGAAACAGTACTGGCTATTGGAAATAAGAGATTATGTAAGTTACTAATATCAGCTTGGTTGGGGTGGAAATGCTGTAACACCCACGTTCCACTATGAAAGTACACTTGAACTCAACTTCTCAAGAAAAGAGAGTCAGAGCTTGAAACTATTGAAACAAGCTGGCAAAACACACATGACCTAAAACGAACTGTCAACATCAAATATTATTTTGCAGTGTTGCATGGGTAATGCCCTGCTGCAAGATTTTCTGCACTGTAACAATAATCATTATTTACCTTGGTGGGGAAGTTTTGCCATTGTAGCAAAAACCCCACAGCAGAAGATGCAATTGTGAATATAAATTGGCTAGTGAACCAAAATGACAGAAATGGTAACTACTGTAGCTTTCCTAAATGTTAACAGCTCATTGTAAAAGCTACTTCTACTTGGCTTGTTTTAGTGAGGCAGCGTTTGTGTTCACCTCAGAACTGAGAAACTAATACATCACATAGAGAAAAGGTTAAAGACGCCATTTTACACACTAAAAAAATGCTCCTTTTTGCTTTCCTGAGGCTTGATATAAAAACACAGGTGAGAGTTTGTTTAGTGAGCATCAGTTGTACTGAGCTGATTCTTTCTTTTCATCTCTTGACAGTCAGGCTGGCTGTTTTCCCATAATTCCAGTCTTTGTGCTCAGCTTACAAGCTACTAGATGTAGCTGGTTCATATTTATTTATATGCACATGACAGAACACATTGTTTTATTTTCAATAATTTAATAATTTGGTGAATTTTTTTTTTTTATTGTCTTATTACATATTTCATGTCTGCCTATAGAGTCAAACAACAACAAAACAAACAAAACTCAAAACGACATTTTCTTTTTCACTTGAATTTCAAATTTTATTTTACCAACTGAGACATTACATTTAGAAGCAAGATGGTGACCTAGCTTTACAAAATCCCTCAGATGAGGAATACTGCACACATCTAAGATCAGGCCACATTTTCATGCTTATTGCAACAGGTAGAGAGAAGCATCAGGATATAGGCTTGCTAGATTTAAGAAAAGGTAAATAGGAGCCTGAGTAGCATAACTTAGTTATTAGCACAGCAGTACAAATTCCACTTATTATGTATGTGGTATAGCTGTTGAACTTGCCATTCTAAGATTTAAAACTTACCTAAAGCTCAGAAAGTTACAAACAGGAAAGAACAGCGAGATATTTGAAATTCAGCCAGTCACGCAGCAGTTATTGTTGAGAACATGAAAGTACTTATCAGTAGAATTAAACCCAAAACCAGAAGATACGATTTTAAAATCACACCTACACCTATCTAATTTCTAATTGTCTAATGTGAGTGAAAGTTCATTTCACACATATCTCATCACCTCCTAACCTCCCCTTCACTGTGTCTTCCTCCCTGACCCTCTTCATTAAACCACAGTTCTGGCTCATGCATTGCACTTACCACATAGTGAACACCCTACTGAGCAATGTGCACATGGGCCCTGCGTGCCTGCTCGTGATTATCAAGGTGTACTCCAACGTGTGTGTTCAACCACTCAGGAATGAGCAGCAGGGCTGGTGAGATAATGTTCAATACTAAAGGCCCATGCCAAAAGGTGTGTGGGCGGCGCCGCAGTTCATCTCCAGCACAGGCTGTTTGACTTCAGCATACTCCTAACCAGCCATGGTTAGGAATATGCTGAACAGCCTGCATTTTGACTTTTTTACACATAAAAAAAATAATCTTTTGTAAAAAATCTTCACAATCTTTAAGTGTTTTATGGCTCTAAATTGACACAACATGCGAGGAAAAGTTGCTTTGTTTCACTTTTTAATTTTTCTGCCTCTCTATTTCTGTCGCTCTTTGAAGACTAGTCTTAAATGCCAAATCATTAAAAGAAATATCTGAAACCTTACTAATGGCTCAACCAGTGTTTGCTTAATGTGTGATATCCACAAGTGTAAGCTGCCTTGGGAACACTCAGTGCTCCATACTCCTCCAATCCTTATGGTTTCTGGCTGTTTGAAAGTACTGAAACAGGGTTTTTATTAAATTGTAATATCTCTCTATCTCTCTTTCTCTCTTTCCTTGAGTGTGTATATGTATATATGTATATGTTCCGTATCATGTAAATGGCAAAACAGCTTAAATAGTCAAAAACTGCTACATAATTTTTTTATGTGTGTGGGAATAAAATTATAAAATGGATTCCTGGAGTGTTTGGTGGAAGTTGCAGAATGAAACCGCGGCACCGCTTCACACACAGAACATTTTCAGCTTGGCACACACATTCTGCCGAGACCCCACTGACCTCAATAAGGTAGGTAGGTGCTAACAGCACAGCGGTGCATCTGCTCGTTTGCTGTGTGTGTTGTCATGTGTGTGACAGGCCATCAGTCATGATTGGATCCCTGCTCTGCAGAGGGTGCTGCCAGGTTGCCTCCAGGGAGAGAAAGACACAATGTGGGAGTTGTACTTCCTTGTGCTGTGTGTGTGTGTGTAGGTGTGTGTGTGGGTGTGTGTGGGTGTGTGAAAGAGTGTATAATACAGTCTATGTATGGATGTGCATGTAGATGAATAAAAGTGTGAAGCTGCTGAACTATATTGGTTATTGTTTGAGTGACAGCTGGCTGCTGCATCTGCTCAGATTGGATAAAATGCGGCACATTGCTGCAGGACAGAGGAAACACACCACCACCACCACCACCCAAGCTTAAATGATCCAGCCTTTCTGCTGAATTTTTAATTACATGTAATGAAGTTACATAATTAAATCACAAAATACATGGAACTGTTATCACACACTCACACATGATCGGAGAATCTGGAGCAGTTTTGCGTTCGGTATTTTGAAACTGTCAGATCTCACATGATGGAGAAAGTCATGCGTGTGTTTAAATGTGTGTTTGAGTGCGTATGTGACACGCAGCACTAACTCAATGCATTTTCTTTTTGCTCAAACAGGAAATCTGCTCCGTCAATTTTCTCCCTAAGTGTCAGGCCACACACAAACACACACACACACACACAGAAAACTCTAATTAATCAGTGCACATTAAAGCCATTAGTGCAAACATTATCTCTTTGATCAGGGATTGTAGCAGCTAAATACCAGAGCACCGCTGACGCCTTTAGCAAATTTAAAGTGCATTAGCTTTTCAGAGGGCCGCTGACCCTTTACTGTACTATAAGAGACTAAACTTCAATGAGCAAAGAGTTTTACTGCTCTGTAAAACCCACCGCAGACAGTAAGATACACTTCAGCCTCATTAGCCTGAGTTACATGCCAAAGTTTCTGCAGAGGACAACAGATGGTATGTTTCTTTTAGTTTTGCAGCAAATAGGAGGTGTTGATTGACTCCATACTATGCCATCATATTTATTCCTTCAAAGAGGCATTAAAACGTGAACTCCAGGGTTTTTCTGCGCTGCTCACGCTTCTGAAACCACATTCTGTCGATTCTGATTTCGTAGCTACTAAAAAATTTTATGTTTTGCAACCAGAAAGGGGCAGCGTGTTTCTCTCCCCCAGAGCAATTTAGTTTCAACCTATTTAACAACACAATTTTGTGGTGTTGCCATGGTAACCAAGCAGCGTTTAGAGTACTTTGGAGTAAAGTTTAAACAATATTAATTGAATACATCTGCTCTCTTCTGCCAGCCTACACAGTAGAGGGAGCCCTCAGAGGGTTGCAAGTCAGAGAGTCCAGAGTTTAAAACCTGTGTAAAACTAAAAGTGACATTTAAAGACTTAAAATCTTTTCCTAAACCTAAACCTATTTATTTATTTTTTTTTATCTGAACCTAACCAAGTACTTATTTTGGCCTGAATCTAACCAAACTGCTACTGTTTCACAATGTAAATCATGTGTTTAGAAAGGCTCTAAGACAGGAAGCCTTCAGGTATGAAACACATCAGGTAAAGAATGCTTAATGTTCACTTTCCACAAACACCAAAAAGCTCATATAGATTTGAGGGTAAATTTCTGTTGTATTTAAATTAAGTTAATCCTCTTGCTCTTACATCCTTTAGACGGTGGAAGAATATAAAGTCTTTTGTAATGGTTCTTGCAAACAGCACCAAGGCCGTTCCCTGGTTTAGCTCCTAGCAAGCAGTCCAAAGTAAAATGTTTCTCCGGTCCTTTTGGCAACATTTCTGTCAAATTATCACCAAAAACAAAACAAATCCACCGTGTCTTTTCTCACATGGTGGGTGTAGACAAAGATTTTTCATGCTGGTTCATGAAGCCAACAACAGAGAAGTTTGCTGCTTTGCTTGTCACATTGCTATCCACATTTTTTGGGATTATAACGAGGTAAGCAGACAGTGAGGTGACAGGTGAAGGACTGTCATGGGGCTGGAGGTGGTGCTATTTTACAGTGACTTGCCAGGGATGGAGGAAAATGCTGGAGTACTGGCCATGCTTTTCAGACTGCTCAGCAGTGTTTTCTGGGATTAAAATAACTACAGGCCTATAACACACAGGGGAAAACCTTAAAAAGTATAATATGACCTCTTTGACAAAACGCCCTGTTTTAAGCAGAATTTGGGAACCTCAATTTTGTATGGCAAAGTGAATTTTTAACTCAAAGTGAGTCTCCAAAGGAAGTTTTGCTTGGGGTGAACAAAAGGTTAGAGCCATTCACCGCTGACTGTGGTGAACAGCTTTCAGCTTCAATTAGCAAGGCTGTGTCTGTCTGTCTAATTACTGTGGCTGTTGGGTGCAAAAAGCCCTTTACACCTATCTACCGCATAATGCCACATGCTGCATCAGAGACTGTCACCTTGGCATGAAACAAAAATCACCGGGGCAGCTCTGAACTCGTTCCTGATTTACTAAAATTTGGCACAAAATATCAGCTTTCCAAAATATGGAAGGACCTTTTAAAGTCCCGTGTGTGGGGAAAAGAGTTGTGTTAGTGAGGAGCCTGACTGAGGAAGATGCCACATAAAGATAACAAACGATATACAGCTGACAGTATGAGACACATATTTTATCATGGTAGTTCTTGCACAAGGACATTAAGGGCAGTTTCTTCTTCAAATATAAATATTCTTCTACATTATTTAAGGCTTTGGCTGCTGTTTTAGTGATTCCTCTTCTGGACTTTCTGTTAGCCTCAGTGCAGGGTCTGATAAAAAACGGCTAAAGAAGATAGTATACTATGTAAATCACACATTATCCCCCACTACTGCCTCTAAAGTGGCATTATGTTCTTCTTACAAGCTTCACTGGTCCAACTTTTCCAGATGCTCATATTTCTATTTAGATGTATCTGAAAGAAACTAGAAGGCAAGTGATGGTCAGTAGCTCTAAGAGTAAACCTGATACTATCCTGGATAAGGTTCAGTGCTTCTTCTTAAAGTACCAGGTAAAAACACCTGGAAGTGATTAGAGATAAAGAGATTATTTTTTAAAAATCTGGTACATTTGAAAAATTTGTGACACATTCAAATTTGAAAGGATTCAAATTTTTCCCATCACAACAACGGATGCAATGTCTTAAACACAGTAATTAGGAAAGCGGGGGAACAGTGTGTTTTGCATCTAGCTTTCAGGCTCGTTCATGCATGTAAAATGTGAAAAATAAAAAACAAAATCTAATTGAAGAGGAAATTACAGTTCTGACGCTGGGTGAGCAGCTTGATGCTCTTTTCTTTAAGTGGCCTTGTTCTCCTGCTGATTCAGCTACACTCACTGTGTACGCATTCATTCAATGAGTGAATCTTTTTGTAAAACAAACTAATAAAGGGCTTCTTTTTACATTTACTCCCAGGTGGTGACATTAAATTTGTTTCCTTTGATCAGAGAGGAATAAACAACATTTAATCAATATGTCTGAACTTACTGAATGATCTTTTCATAACCATATCTGCAGATGTCCACTAACAACCAGCTTTCCAATCTCCTCCAGATCATTAATTCCCCTCAGTGTTCTCAGTGCTACCGCCAAACTATTTCCCAGTCTAAATTTGTTCTTCTGTTTGGTCCAATACTTCACTAATACTTCATCTGCCCCAAGTTTATTTGCTTGGTTCACTTCAACTTATCTGCCTCACCCAGTTCAGCAATCTCTGGTAAGAAACCGGCTCCTTCCTGTCTGTCCGTCCCGCTTCACTGTTCCTGGCAACCTGCTCGACCCCTAAGCTCCAGATTTAAAAGTTGCTCTCCCATGTCCTCTGCATCATAAGCTACGTAAGCAGTAATTCTCTCAAAAAAATTCTGTGAAGTTCTTTTTGGATCAGTTTAAGCTAGACTTAACAAGAACACAGAATGAGTTTTACAGTTTATGGTACGTGGTGATGAGATTTAAGGTTTAAGGCCACTACCTAGTATTACTTCAAAGCAACAAGGGATTTGGGGAATTACACTGTTTTGTTTTGTTTTTTGCTGAGGGTCACATGATACTAACAACCACTCAAGTTTTTTTAAATTAATTAGTATGTAAGAGCAAAGAGTAATTTAGTTTAGCCTAAGACAAAGACTGAACAGAGAGGAAAAAGTTTGCTTGGATCACTGCAAAGCTAAAAAGCTCTTATATTAACCTTTTTTCATCTCGATTGATCACTCTTGTGTCAATTTCTAAAGTGTAATAAGGGGAACAATTTCTTTACTTTCTGCACTTAAGTTTATCCACTACCAGCAGTAGCTACAGGCACTTACAAAGCTACAGCCAGCAGCTGGTTAGCTTAGCTTAGCATAAAGTCTGAAAAAACTCAGGGACACAGCTAGCATAGCACTGTCTATGGGTAACAAAAATTGTCTGACAGCAGCTCCTAAGATCACTTATCGATATATTACATCATAATCCTATAATATACAAACCACAATGTAAAAATGATTAGTTACAATGCTTGAATTATTTCTCAACAGGGCATAGTGATATTTTGAAGTGGCAAAGCACCAGACACAAACAAGATACAACATATTAGTGGGTGCGTGTAAAAAATGCGGACTTTTAAACTCTAGGTCGTAGACCAGGAATAGTTGTTTCCCTTTAAGTCAGCTAATTCGCTCCCAATGCTAATTCCAGAGTATTGACACAGGCATAGAGGTGCCATATGCATATGCATGAATAACCACAACTAATTGTATTTCTTAAAATGTAAAATTAAGGTTTTGGTCATATGTTGTACAGTTGTGCGCTTTGTTTTTGTTCACAAATTGGACTTTCAGGAAACACTAATATGTGTAACCTAGAAAATCAGCTTTGGCCGCCTTGTCCTGCTCCTAAGTGGAGCTGGATAAGGTTGAAAGAGGCTTGGCTAAGCTCTGCTCACAGCTGAATGAGGGGAAAAAAATCAATGTATGATATGAGGCCCTGCAAAGTAAATACCCTGTTGCCAAGCCTTCCCTCACTGTCTCTCTCTCCCTCTGTCTCCCCCTCTTTCATCCCTTTAGCCTTCCTTTTTACCACTTCTTTACCCTTCATCTCTGGAGATCTGTCAGTGCTTAGCAACATGCCTCAACACGCTTTAAGTGAAGTGTTTCCTTCTCCAGTGTGAACACACACTTCATGTGACACTTATGTTGTGAGATCTCTAAGATGTTTAAATTGCCTTAGGTGTGTGCAGCCAGTCTCGTGAATGCCTTTACACTGTGTGTTAACAACAATCTCATATCTGAGATTGAATATAAAATTTTAGAAAAATCCAGGCACTTCAAATTGTAGTCTTCACTTCGTGCCTTGGGTTGATATCCCAGTTCTCTTGCAGTTATATCTGGCTCTCACGTTGTGTCTTCTTCTCTTACTTTCCTGTGATATTTCCTTTTTTTTCTCTTTTCCCTCCACTTAAACATTCATCCACCTATTCTCCCTTTTTCTTTCTTTCTTTCTTTCTTTCTTTCT
>JAQNCA010000009.1:5143065-5167270 GCA_029783725.1 Acanthurus tractus
TTTCTTTCTTTCTTTCTTTCTTTCTTTCTCTAAGGTAGGGTGGATGAGGTAGTCATGGAAACATTGAAGAAGGTGAGTGGTGGTGACAAAATAGATTTTTTTAAAGGCCAAATCATGGATCACATACCTACCTTACAAACACACATGCACACACACACACACACACACACACCGGCACGCACACACTAAAACTTTCTCTCCTTTTATCTCACTCAAGAGTTTGCCTTAATCTGTTGCTATGGATACCAACATCCAGGGGATGAATCCCTCCAGGAGAAACTTTGAAAAAACATAACCATGAAAGAGTGAGTGTTTTAAGAAGATTATCCTGCTGGTTAGCATTTCACGCCTGTTTCACAAGCAGCAGTCGCAGTCCGTGTAGTTGTTTCCTCTAACTGTTAGCGGGATTTACGGTCGTGGTAAGAAACCACTCCTCTCTGCTGTGCTGCAGGTTCGTCCAGGTCCCAGTCTGCATCAGTCTACTGTTACACAGCTCAGAAAGAAATACTACTGCATAGACCCAACTTATTTTAAATAACATGCTGTACTTTTTATAAGGTTACGGTGAGAAGCCCGGGGCATGGCAGAGGCAATCATATCAAAAGCAGTTCCAGCCTGACAGAGCTTAATGTGAAAAGGTCAGCCAGCACGCATTTCCAGCCAGAGGTTACTGCCATGTATGTATTATATTTGGATATAGGTGTTGTTTTGTACCCAGTGGTTTCACTTGATTTCTAAAAATGGAGCAGAATTGCACAGAAAAGTGGTTTTATGGATGCTTCTTCATTGTTTTGTTAAGCACTGTCTTAACAAATGATTAGTGAACCAGGTGTTCTCTCAGCAAGGATTTGATTAAAATTCCTGTAACGAACTCTGTAGCTTAGTCGGTAAAGTGGTTTCACATTTTGTTCTGGGAACAAATGAGCCACCGAAGATCTTAGTACTACATTTTGGAGCTTCGCGTGTCTTCTAATAAAAAAAAAGATTACGGAGAAACAAGTGTCTATAAAGATAGCCACACACTGATTATTGAATTTATTGAACCATCAAACTGTGTGCATCTACACTCTTGCAATAAAAAAAAATCATTACAGCTTAATTATACTGAATTAAACTGCAGCTACAAGCGCCAAGGGCAGATTACCAGTTTATTCCTCTCTATTTTTGTTTATGCAATTTGATTAAAAGCTTTGTTAGCTCTTCTGTCAGAGGCACAGTGGTGCTTTGAGCTACAAGCTAGCTCTTCATATGTTTAATATGACAGAGCATGTTTGTTATATCAGGAACAATTTTTGCTATGCTTAATATCTTAGTTTAACATATTAGAATTCAACTTTTGCTAATAAGCACAAAATGCATTTAAGACCTGAAGCTAATAGGAATGTTAGTGGTTTTGTTGGTATTTTATCAGTTATCATTTATTCAGCATTATCAATCAATACTACAAACAAAAAAATTGACCTGATGATGGCGTTAGAGGAGAAGGCAGAGGATTACCAACTTGATTACAATTATAATGAGTGGAATGTAAATGAGTGTACAAAATTTCATGGGAGTCCATCCAGTAGCTGAGAGATTTAATGCAAAATGATATATTTGAATCTCTTTGTGACACAAGAAGGAAAAGTTGCAAAAGGAGGAAAAATTACCAAAGTCGTATTATAAGTCGTTCAGTTTTGCTCTTTGCAACTAATTTCATGGCAGTGCATTCAAACGTTGTTGAAATATTTTAGTCTGGATCAAAGAGGAGGAACAACATATCCAAAGACCAGCACTGCCATCAAACATATAGAACATTGGAAGTGACATGTTATCAAGACTTGCCATCTGGGGATGGAAACATATGGCAGCCATCTTACCTGAGTCTAATTATAAACCTGATTTAATAGAAACCTACAGTTACAGAGTCCTCCTTGTATTTTTCTCCCAGTCCACAAAAAACTGTTTGATATCTTCATCTATTACTACTGTTCTGAGAGCAGCTTTGCCAGCATGTGCTTAAAATGTGCAAAATATTCTGGAAAACATAAACTATCAGTAGCTTTGTTAACCGACAGCATCTGTTATTTGTTTCTTGATATGAGTTACAATGCCAGCTGTTTTCTCACTTGTAACAGGGATAGTTATTTTGCTGTCAGGCAGTAATATAAAAAACCTGCACACACAAGCATTCAGACGCAGATGTACATAACAGTTTGTGTGATAAAATATGAATATTAAATTGTTATTTCCTCTCATTAGATCTTAACTGTACCAAACCTCACTGGCAACCTCTCCCACACTTAACATTCCTGCTACCAGCTGCATCCAGGCATTTGCAGAATCTCTAAAATGCAAACTGTGCTAACTTGATAAATTCTCAGCAACCGAGGCCAAAGACACACACACACACACACACACACACTGACAAACACAGTTATTTTAAAGCAGCTGCAACATTGATTTCACCAAGGATACAAGCTTATTAAAAAAATCTAATAGAAAGTTCAGCCAAATTAGCTTAACAACCAGGAGCCAGGTTATTAACTCCTCTGACTTCCTTTTCATTTTTCTTAGATGACACTGTCGCAGAAAAGAGCAGTCTGAAGAGTGTATTCAGCTCAATTCTGAATGAAAAAGAAGCCATAAAGTGTCTTTTTTTCATAACATTTAAAAAACTGCAGTGCTTGAGTTCAGAACAGACAGGAAGTGCATTGGAACAGATAGAAAAGGAGATTTTGGACTGGTCTTCCACGGCAGAATCCCTCTGTGTCTGACCAGCAGCTCCGCCAAGATGGAATGAGTCACTGATCTTATCCCCCCATGGGTGCCACTCCGCTTTGTAACCGAGCAGAAGGAAAACAACACTTGTTATCTGTGTCTTTGGGGCAAACGCTGTTTTTTCTTTCCATCTGTATTTTCCTCTCCTAATTTTTGGTCTTTTTATTTCTCTTTCAGTGTCTTTCTCTTTCTCCTTTGTGATCCAGCGCTGATAAAGGCAGAATGCAACCGCCCTCCCCCCCACTTGGCCTCAACTGTTTAGGTCACATCTGGCAGTTAACCTGCTTATATTTGAGCTTATGGCCTGTTACATAATGTCCCACAGTCAGACATCAAGTGCAGCCAGTGAAGCATATCTATAATCTTTAAAATAACTCCTCTTATTGCTCTGTTTCTTTCTTTTTCTTGCACTTTTTGCATTTGCATGGTGGTCCAATTACACAGTATGAGAGTTCAACCAATCTTCATTATCACTTGAAGAAGCGATGCACAGGTTAGATATAACGTATGAAATAAAACAGAGACAAATTTCTTTTCATCTCTTCTTCCCTTAAGCACCTTCTAGCATTTATCTACTAACTGTGCTATCTGAAAGATGCGGGATAGTGGGCTGTTATGGTCATTTCTGTCCCCAGGCACTGTCTCAATCAGGCATAGTGAAGCACAGAGCCATCCTCTCTCACAATGCTCCATTCACTTTGATGGTTATTGTCTGTTTATGGATACAGCTGGCAGCCTGCATATGTGTGTGATTATGAACTGTGCATTGGCTTTGCAGAGTTTGCCAGTTGGCCATATCCTCTCTATCTGCCCCTGCCCTCCATTGCATGTTGCAGCAACATTTGCTTATTATTTGCAGTTATAAAATGCGCATGAATTGCAATCCATCAGCGATTACCAGCAGTGCTGTCCCTGTGGTGTTGTAAGCAGTATGGCTCCAGATAGGCCAGCACTGTGTATTCACGCTTTCAGGCTTTTATTACCCAGACTCTGTTGGGAAGATCAAATTCAGCTGGGAATGATTGGGAATATTATCTCATTTTTCAGAGATATGTGAATAAAGTAGGAAAAGTGTGAGTGATATTATGATTTTGCTTAATGTGAGGTCTGACAAATGAGAAGAGTAACCATGGAAAGAGATATGAGAGGACTAAAAAAAGGGCAAGTAAAAAGAAACTGTAAAGCTTGAGAGAGAAAAGATATAAAGCTATTTTGCAGCATCAACTTTAATGATAGTGGAATTGATAAATCAATGTTAGGTAACATTTTCCTAACCTTTCATATACCAAATAAAAACATGAAATGGATTAAGACAAGTTGTTGCAGCAGGTTGTTTGTCATTCCAATGCTGCCACTCGATGGTGGAAAGAGGGAGTGCACATAAGTGACTGCAGGAGTCATGAGTTTGTCTTTCATATCTCATCATGAAAGTCATTCAGTCTGAGGCTATTTTCACAAAGGAGTAAAGCAATTACTAAAACTTAGATCTTTATTTTGTTCATGTACAGTTTCTTATTTCAATGCCATATGTCTAAATAAGTCATCATAACCTTGTTGAAATGTTCAAACATTGACAGATCAAGACAGATCTATTTAATTTTGCGTTTTTGGCTTTGAAATTTAAATAATTGCTCGTCACTTTAAGCTTCAAGGCTCGGAGAGGACTGTTAAGGTGTGATAAAGCATCACTACATATATAGTGCATGAAAGGTTTCTGAGGACTTGTTAGCAATGACAAAATAATGTGAAGTGGACCGACATTTTCAGAAGGCCAATGCTGTTATTTTATCAATAAGAGTATTTTATTAATATTTCATGTTTTCAATTAGTCATAAGTCACACGGTCACTGAAACAAGGTATTGATCGCCATTGGACACTAATTGCAAGATGTAGCTGGATAAGTTAAACCTTACGACATCAGTCGATTCCACCATTCAAACGACTTTGTACTGGCTTACATAAACAGGAGTTGGCAGTAAAATAAAACAAGCTGCTTCACTTCCAACTGCCTCTACATGTTTTGGAATAATAAAACATTTTGGGCTGCAGTCTTAAAAAATAAATTTAACATGCTAAAATTTCAGTATGCAAATGGTATGTGGGCTTAATTTTTGAGGCGTCTCTCTTTAAGGTGTTGAGCTACATGATGCTTGTTTAAAAGTCACAAAAACCCATTTTTGTCAAGATATTTTTCTGTAAACCAGAATCACCCTGAAACTAAAGGCACCCACTGAAACCTCTGGCTCTCTATAGTTTTTAAACTAGCAGAATAATAAAATAATACACCTTCTCAGGTTATATGAAGTACATATACCATGCTTAAAGGAGGAACTTTAGCATGCTAATGGTATTGTTTAGCTAGCATAAGGGCAGTCGTTATCTCAAGTCATTAACTCAAACTTTGAGTTTGTTGCTAAAAGTTGTAATTAGGACATAAAATGTCAGGCGATCACCACCTTAGCTTTCATTTTTCTGCATTCTGTAAAGGTTATGGCAATCCATTCAATAGTTGCTCCACAAAGTTTTGGACTAACCACATGGCAAGACTGGCTAAAATAGACGCCAAGGCACCAAATGAAACTTATGGCTTTGTTTTGGACTTGTACAATAGAAGATAATATATTCAGTCAATAGTCAGTAAAATACAACACATTCTGTATATTTTCAAACAAACAGTTTTACATTCTTGTGAATTCAAACTCATTAAGATGATTGCAACTTACACATTAAATTATAATTCCTGTGCTATAATACATCACTATAAGTTTTTAAGCTTGTAATACCTCTGCTGTGCGCTTATGGCTCATTTAAGTGTAGGCATCTGTGTTTTACATACACAGTTGGTATGTAAATATCAATGAAACCATTCAACCTGTATTCACTGGAGAGGAGAGGTGTCTTCTTTATGAAAACAAGTTGTAGTGAGAGAAAGGGGAGGTCAGTACGGCAATCAAGCACTTTTGAAATTAATGTGTGACACAACACTCATGTATTGAGTCGATTGTGGCTTTAAACATAAAGCTGAGGGACACTTGGCATCTAGATCATCTTAGATGCCAGACCTCTACTTGACCTCTACCTAGACCTTTACTTAACTCCTGTCATAGTAGCATAAATCTGAGAGTTTACAGTGTGATGAAAACAAACTTACAAGACAACTGCTACAGTCTGGAAATGATGCATTTTCACATACAATCCAGTACAAGTTCATCTTTCAGGGGCTCTGAAACCTCTCAGCTTCACTTTGCTCTTCTCTAAGATATTTGTCTCTTCCATTCCTCTTCTGGTTATTTGTTCCTGGTTAGATGACTGTCCTGTTAACATCTTTTGTCCCAATGGCTACTTCCCAACACTGGTGTTCTTTTTGGGGTGAATTTTCTGTGCAATGCCGTAAGGCACATGGGCAGCGATGGTGCCCATCTCAGCTGCTCCCTCCACATGAAACATCTGATCATCAAAGTAAATGTGGGGTCTGATCTTCTCCAGCATGGGGCCCTTCGGTGCTCCTGCAAGGAACAAGGCCTCGTCGATCTCCAGTCCCCAGGCCCGGAGTGTCTTCAGCGCCCGGATCCCTGAGCTGGCTGCACTTCGAGCTGTGACCAAGTATGTTCGGATGGGACAGTCCAGACGCTGGCCTTTAGCGTAAAACTTTTTCTGGAGCTTCCCCAGTGCCTCCAGGAAGCCCTTCAGTGGACCCTGCAAGATATGAAGACAGTGAGCAGAGCTGGTGAGATTGTGTGCTGCCTTTTTTGACATCTTGCATCATTAGTTGTTATTGTCCAGGCAAAGTTTTATTCAATTAGCATGTTTTTCTTTATTTTCTATGTGGCCACTTTGCCGTCTGGACAACTTAACGCTTTCATAAATTGCTCTCTGTTGAAAAAATTAAGCAACAACTGACAGCCTAAGTGCCATTTGAAACATATTATCATACTGTTTTGTGTAATTTATTCGTAAAATAATCAGTAAATGTAATAAATGGATTTTATATCAAGCACACCTGCATCATCATGTGCAAGTAGTAAGGGCTGCACTGAAAGGGCAATGTAAGGCTACAAAGGAAAACCAAACCTCAACAATTCTAGGAGACAGTGAAATGCAATCTGTACTAATTCAGTCTGTCATATGGTGTAAAGGATACTGTCAGCACTTTGGCTACTGGTCAAGAGAAAATGTCGTAACTGATTTCCAGTGAAAACTACTCACATGATCCAATAACGTGTCCTCGTTGTCCCTCTCATGCTCGAAGAACTTGTCGAGCCCGTGGGCCTTGAAGATGCGCTCGGATTCATCAGAGAAAAGGACGGCGTCACCATCAAATGCCACCCTCAGCTGGGACTCTGACACCTCTGTCAACTTCTCTGGCATGAACATGGTGGCTGCAGCGATGCCTGAATGCGAACACAGAGACATCCACAAGAACGAGTTCAACAACACTCAGTTTACATTCGTTGATTGTGACACGTCTCAAAAAGTGGTCATTTAAACATCAACTTTGATTTTTCTCCAACATCAGCCACATCTTAACCAGTGTTGGCACATTACAAAACGTAATTACTCTGCACAAAGTGTAAGAGACAATAAATGCAATTTTTTTGTATCGTTACCAGGTAGCTTTAACCATTTCTGTTGAAGGCAGTTTACGTGGTTGTAGTACAAACTAACATCTCTTACATGTATTCACTCTACTTGGCTTTAAATAATTCAATGAAACACCTATAGATTATTACATATTAAGTGAATCATAATCAAACAGTCAAACATGAATAGATAATTAAGTCCAGCAATTGCCACACTTTGGTTCGCCTGTGAATAAACAACAATGCAGATGCAGATACACCAGCAGTGTCTGAATACTATAAACTGACCAGCAACTGAGCTGATGGATTCAAAAACTGGCAGCCCTTGAAATAGAACAAAGGGAAGTTTTCATGGATTTAATGACGGCTGTGGTGCTATTTAAGCACATTCAGAACTGATCTGTAACGACATTCAATGATCTGATAGTATTAACAGCTACACAGCTAATCAAGACCTTTTAAGTAAAATGTCAAGGACGTTTCCTTTACCCGACTCCATGTGTGTGTGGGTGTTTGGGTGTGTAAGTGTGTGTTTGTGGGAGGGGGTTGCTGGTGTGTGTGTTCCACAAACAGAGTCACTGCATCAGTGATGTTAAGCATGTAAATCACATGAGGAAAATCCTTGAAGTTGCCTTGAGAGGCTGCTTGTGATCAATCAGCACTTGGGTCAGTTTTTCCCTCAGTCCTTTTAACACAGGGCTGTGATACAATAGATAAAAATATGCTGTTTTCTTGTTCCGATATCTAGAAAAAATCTCTTTGTGTTAAGCTAATAAGCATGTTGTTTTTCAGTTGATGTGTCAATGGTTTTATCCTTCCTTCTGGAGAGGCTTTTCAGTTCTTGGTTTCAACCCTGGCTGCCATTTGTCTGCTCTATTTCAGTATGTGCTCCTCCTATTTGACAGTAATAATAGTGAAGCTTGAAATGTGTTTCACTTAACAAATTTAAACCTTCACTCAGAGATGTCACCTTCTATGCCTTGACTCGCAGGAATACATCAAGAAAATATATGAAAGAAAACCGCCAGTATGCTGGTTAATGGTAATGTCACTGCAGCAGTAAAGGTGTCAGTCACTGCTGCTCATCATGTAAACAGGACAAGAAAACCTCAGACTGTAGACTTGTAAGTTGTGTTATGTGTGTTTGTGTTTGTGGAAGCATTTAATTCCATCATTCTCACACATACTTTCCATTTAAATTGAAGTTTTTGACAAAACTGATTGGCTTTTTATTCATGAAAGAAATACTGCAAACCACTTTGCAAGACGTTCACATCATTTTGCCTTTACAACTGCACTTATAGTTACAATTACAACAGTAAAAATAATACCACATAGACACATAGTTTTTGTAAACAGATTTTCCCACAATGATGAAGTAAATGAAGAAAACGGCTGCCTGGAGAGGAGGAAAGACATTCAAACTACAAAATGACTGCAGCTTAAAGCAAATTCTTCTGTACTGTAGAGTGTAATTGTGATCAATAGATTATAGTTTAACATCTAATGGATAATATGATAACTAAGAAAGAAAAGAAAGGAAAGGAGTTTAGATGCGCTCTATTGTTCTGGTTATGGCCCAGTTAGAGTTGCAGTCATGTGTTTGCAAATGAAAACGTCCTGCCCTGGTTTGGTTTCAGAATCTTGGTATCAGTCGGTAAACAAGACGCTTCCGATGTATTGACCCAAAATAACAAAAAATAAATCATACTTCATGCAGTACCTGCATTTGATCCTTTTCTCTAGCCAGACCTTGAAAAAAATACAATTTGCGTGGCATAGCTCGCAGCCAGTCCCTGGAGACATTCTTTGATTTGATGCAGTGTGTGATTTGCCAAAATATGCAGCAGCTACCACCCATATACTGTGTAGCTTCGTAAAGCGGAACACACATGTGACAGAATTGGCAGTTCGCTTCCTTTTTTAGATGTGGTTATGTATAAATCCTTGCATCACAGCTATGGAGGAAAAGTGTTGTCTTCTTAATAATTGAATGCTTTCATTCATGTTATAGATATTTAATGAAGAAGAATGAAATGGTATTATGTAAAACATTCTATTGGTGGAGATGTGTCCTGTGACCGTTTGTCAAGGTTTCTGATCACTGTCTGCTGCATGCAGAGGAGTGTCCTCGGCTTGACAAAAAAAAATATATATATATATACTGTATAAAAGATGTATTCCTGATCTGCATGCTGAAGGGTGGCAGATGCGGAGGATCACCTTTTTGTCCTCTATTACTGATGACCAGATGGAGAAGCTCAGTGTTATAAAGCAGCAGTTTCCAGGCAGCTAAAAACCAAAGTGAGTTCACCTTCTCCAGGGAAGATGCCCAGCAGAGGTGTCAGAGTGAATGCATATGTCGCAGACGTGGCTGTTCAGAAATGTGGGCCCGCTTGAAGTTACGTTTTTAGAAGCAGAACTCTTTTTGACTCAGACAATCACACTGAGTACACACGGTGTAATTGGCTCTCTGCATTAGAGCAGTGGGTGGCAACTGTGCCGCTTCAAGGAAACAAATGAATGTTGAATGATCCCTTTCAGCAAATTTCTTGTTAGTTCACCTCCGTAGCAAATAGTACCTTTTGTTTCCTCCCTTAGAAAATACATGAAAATTGCTTAAAGAGACAGTTTGACTGCTAGAGATTCATGATATACAACTTAACTACGTTTTTAACTTCTTTTGCCTGCATTGCTCTTTTTGCTCCATCATCCTTTATTCTAGAAAGAACGGTAAGCTTTTACAGTGAGCCCTTATTTCAGATCTGTGTGTGTGCGTGCAAGCGAACATGTGTGTGCTCACCTTCAGCCAGCGCTTCCCTGACCTTGTCAGCGTCAGCAGACAGGTAGAGGTTGGTGTGCCAGGCCTTCAGGTAGCCGATAGGACTGCTTCCTCCTGTCATACAAAACCTCTCAATGAACAAATCTGAGGACAAGAAGAACAAACAGCACCACAGTTTTTAGTTACAGCACATCCACCAGTGTGAAATATCAACATACAGTATTTGAACACTATTACAGATCATTTACGATGTTGTTATGTTCCATGTAAACATGCTGCATCATCTTTATGTTTTTGTGTATTATCTCTACAGAATATGATACAGCCAAGATCACATGACTTTGACAACCGACCAGAAAAGTCCTTTTTCTGCTTCAGGTTGTGATCAATTTCATCTCAGAGTTTATGATTTTTTAATTTCAGTATGTGAAGTGGAGGACAGATGGTTCGGTAAGGACAGGGTGAGAGGATAAACTTACAAGATGAAGGAGGAGGGGCCAAAGTAGGGGTTATGTAAGGAGGAAGAGGGGATTGCAAGAGGGGCAGGACTGTACTGATGAGAGGCAGGAGGAATTAGCACTGGTGGGAAAGTGTCTATTTGCATTTTGGCTGAGGCAGGTTTGTAATTTGCTGCTGTGGGCTGATCCAAAGAGCGTTTGAGGTATGCAGAGTATGGGAGCAGACTGACTTTAGGTAATTAGATCCGAGATTACGGAGCTGTTCCAGTAAAATGAGCTGATATTTATGAGGGAACAGAGTGAACAGAGGATGAAAGACTGTTAAAAAGGGCACTGGAGTGAAGTAATAGACTAATGTTTGGATGGAGATGAGATAGAATGAGTCTGAGAAGGTTTTAATAGAACAAGAGTCAGTGGGCGACACCCAAGATGGATGGAAATATAGTAAAAGTGAAGGTTAGTGTGGGCAGGAGATTAGCGTGTTGAATATGAAAAGAGAGACGGCAAAGTTATGAAACTTATTTAAAGCCTCAGTGAGCGAGAAGTCTTAGACTTCATCCACATTAAAGGGGCACTTCAACTATTAATGACAGGCATGGATCACTGAACAGCCACTATTTCACCTGACACCTGACAACAACAGTGATCATGTGCTGTGCTGTTCCCAAAATTTTAAGCTGGTGAATCTCTTTTGGTCCCTGGTGAAATGTTCAGTTTGTTCTTATGTTGCAAGCAGTTCAACCAAGCAGTTTATTTCTTTTAAACCTGAGATTATAAAGTTGAACAACTGCTGAATTAAAAGCTATTACATTTTTTAAGAGAAAGAAAGAAAAAATTTGAAAATATTCAGAAATTCCCCGCTAACTACATTTTCTCTCATAATTTGTGCAGTTGACATAAATCTGTTTGTGAAGGCTGGAGGGTGAGTTGTTGTTAAGCAGAGATCTGTTCCTCATCAGACAAAGTGAGCACTTCATCAGATAACTGTTGTCCTTAGATTTTGGAATAAAAAGTGTGGCCAAATGAAGCCTGATATTGTTACTGGAAGCTGTCTCGTGTTTTCAGTTTTTCTCTTTCATCAATGTGTTTAGATGACAAGTGCTTCTTTTTGTTTGGCAGCTGCAGGTTCTTTATCTTTTCAGTAGCAGGTCTGTCTTATGCATTCCCCTCATACACTGTATTTGGCAAACACTTTGGAGTAAAAAGCAGATCACTGTTACAAAAATGCTTACATGTAATGAGTTACTTCTCACCCCTGAAAAAGACAGACAGTTTTGACATATTTGTCCTCAAGAAAAATGCAATCTCAGGGACAGAAAAAGCTTTTGTTGTCAATGTCATCCTGTTATTCACATATCACAGTGCAAAGTTGTGCAGAACATTTTAAAGAACTAAGAGTTCTGGAAACAAACACTGACAGACGCTCTATGACTCCTGAACAGAGCAAAGGCACGTAAATGGAGACTAACAGAAACAAGGGAAGAGTCGTCTTTAAACCCCCTCAGTGATCTCACCATCATTCAAAGACTCAACCGTCCTCTGCAGAGTTTCTAAACAGTTTATTTAACTTTGTAGTCAGGCCCTGGTGAGTTAGACCACCACACTACACTGTGCAGCATCATATGAAATCTCACAAGAATCCTGCGCCTTTGAGACGGGTGCTGGAGCGTGGGAGTCACTCAGAGGAAACTCTTTACCATTGATGTCTTTGTATCTTTTTTTTTCTCGCTGCAAAAATGTTTTCATATCATGTATCTGTGTATGATATATTTGTTTGTTTAGGAGATCTAAAACATGGTAATGAGAAAGCCGGAAATCAGCAGGAACTTAACGACGCTGCTGAGCGGTTTTATTGTGCATTATAACACTTTGCTATCATGGCAGTTTTGTGTGTGTAGGGTTTTTTACTTTATGCATGTATGAGGCTGTGTGGAGGCTCCATTTTTAATTTCCATAAATGTCATAGGACAAAATATTTCATTTTCTGTACACAGAGCACATTACAGGACCTGTCAGTCATCTTGGCCCTTGGGTCCCATATATATCCGTAATACATGTATGCAGGCAAGGTAGCTGCATGAAATTGCTAGCGGGCACCTTGTCATTCACTCCGTAGACCAAATACATTCATTTCCACTTAGCCAAACGCAATGTTAATAACTTTATACCTTATCCTGCAGCTGTTCAAAATAACTAGTGCAAGCAGCTGATGAACGACAATTGAGTGTGTGAGTATCTAAATGTTTCTCTGAGCTGCACAGATTCAGTTTCAAATGTGAAAGCTAATAAGCAAGTAAGTGTATCTTTCTTAATCATTTGTGTGACTATAAACCCTCAGAGACACACTGCTTGCCAACGCTGCAGGAACGACGATCAACAAAGCCTTATCCATGTGACATCAGAGAAGCAGTGCTTTCCTTTAGTTCTGCAGGAAAGGTCAGAGGTCAGGGGACTATTTGAAAGCATTGGGCCCCTCACGCAGAGAGCCACCAGAGAGATCTAACATGGAAGAATCTGGAGGGTAATGTGTTGCTTTGGTGGTTCGTCCCGGCCCTGTTTTTGTTTCAAACCTCTCGGATTATTCTTACGTCCCAAAGGAGGTAATCTTGAACTCACCCCGACCTGATGCTCCGAGGATAGAAAAACATGTGAGGAGATGAACAGGAAGTGGTCTGTGAAGAAGATGTCATCACAGGCTTTGAGATTTCCCTGGGAAGGATCCTGCCAGTCAGCTGTTCATACACTTTGTTGTTTGTTTCTCAGCTGAGCTTGCGTCAGTTTCAGTATCCAGAACATCTCGGATTATCTAATTACATCAATGTACGTCTTTACATCTTGTGGTCCAAATTTCTTATCTTAAAGTGCAGAGTAGTTACTTAAAAGCACAAAGGCACAACAATGAGATGAGAGTGACTACTCAAGACCACAAACTGACAGAATTTAAAAACATTAATGTAAAATATTCTACTTATTTGACTAAAATTAGACTCAATGAAATGTAACCAGCCGGATTACATAAGTATTGCTTGGTTGCCACAGGGCAGTAAAATGCCGCATTAGGCTATTAAAAGGTAATGACTCATTTACTTGTTTGGGCAGGTGGTAAAAAAATAATTTAACAAGTTATTTTTTTCCAAAACTGACCATGAAAGAAGTTAAGAAGCGAGCCACTTTGCTTCATTCTCATCTCTGCTGAAAATTACATTTGAATTTTCCTGGAAACCAGAGTTGAGTTGGTCGGCAAAAAATTCCAAGTTTATTTTGTGCAGTTTTAAAGCCAAGTGGAAAAAGCAAAATGCTTTTACCAAGAATGTCCTGATATAACAAGAATCTTTAGCATCTCTCTTGCTAATAGAGTAACAGGGTCGCTGACCACCACCACTGGGGTCTTAATTAACATTTCTTTGTTTTTATATATTTACTTAAGTATTGGTTAAACATGACAGTTAACTTTAGCATTTGTTGATACCTGATAAATTTAGATATATTTAAGGGCAAGTAAAGACTAACTTTGCAGAGGTAGATATCTGATCCACCTGCCTGAGTTGTGGTTCTTATCCACAGCTACAGCTGCTCTGTAACTTCTGCCATCAAGTCTTGCCTTTTTCATTTAGCTAACGGTGTGGAATGTTCTAAGAAATTTTAAATAAACAGACATTCGACGAGGTGTTGTTTGTAATCCTCCCATTTACAGAAGTAATTCCAATTAAAACAGCAACTAATAGAATGAAAGTGAATCTCCTCTGTGAAGTTCTTTGTCCCATTGACCTGGTCATTATGGATAAGGCTTAGAAACCAAATAAACTTGGCAGTCATGGCATCATGTGGAAAAGCTTTCCTCTGTCACTTATCCTTGGTAATCAAGCCAGAGGCCACATCAGTCTCTATACTGGTACAGAGCAGAGCTGGCAGATGAGGTTTGACAAATTTAAGCCAAGAGCATTGTTTTCTCTCTTTTGATCCCCTCTTTATTCTACTGGACAGTGTTTTACTTAATCAGATATTTCCTTTTTCCTTCCTCAAATTTTCTTTTTTGTCTTTGACGTACTCATACTGATTACTGGCAACTATTAAAAAATGTTTCATCTCATTGTCTCTTTTTTTCTTCTTCTTTTTTTTTGGTCTGCATTTGTTCTCATAGCTTGAGGCCACATTGGGTAACAACTTTTTATGAGATTGATGCACTTTTGGCCTAAATTTTTATTCTTTATTGGTGCATGCTTGTGACCATCACCCACCCTCATTTCATATTCAACACACTGATCTTTTTTCTAAACTCTGCCATTTTATGTCCATTCTATATTTATTCACAGTTTTAGATTGCAAGTTGTGTAATTCAGCATGGAAACATGGAGAGTGATACAGTGATAATGTCAAACTTAACTGTACGTGTCTGCGTAGGTGCTTGAAATGTGATCTCCTGTTAACCTACCAATGGCAGCTCTTTGAAGCCACTATTCTGTCCACCACATTGTATCTTCTCTCTGTGCCACTGTGGGTCGCCAAAGTCATTACTTTTAAATTTCATGTGTTCCTGCCATTCAACTCTGGGGGAGATGATGGGTTTACAGCACATGCTTTCTCAGACGCTGCTAATTTAAATGTAATCTCTTTGGGACTTACTGTGATGGTTGATGGTGTTGATGAGCCGGATTCCTACATGTGCATGGTTGTACGTCACCAAAACAATATCGAACAGCTCCTCACTCTGTGGGTACAGCTCTCGTAGACGAGCGTTCACTGCTTCCAGAGCCTGTCAGGACACAGGAAAAGTCAGCTAAGATGATACAGCAAGAAAAAAAAATCCAATGTTCAGCTTGCAAATGACACTCTATACTGCAGATATTATGTCTGTGAGTTTGTGCTCGTGTGACTTTAACCTTAACAAAGGGGAACGCAGGCCCAGGGGCAAAGGGTTCGTTCTCATGCTCAATTTGGTATCTCAGGTACTCCTCCACCCCTTGCTGCTCAAACACCTTCTGCTCCCGCTCAGTGCGGAACAAGACCCGAGAAGAAACTGCGACGGTCACTGCATTCTCTGGCTTTGGCTGCAGAAAAAAAGAGGGACAAAATAGAAAATGGGATTATAAAAAAGAACGTAAGGAGAGGGAGGATGAGCGAGGTGAAGAGCTATTGAGATGACGACTGGAAAACACAGGAGGAGGAGACGTGAAAGGTGCTGAAGGAATGAATGAGGCTATTTTTACCTGTGGTAAAAAACTGACCTCAAACTAAACCCTGCTATTAATACTTTAAATGTCTCCTTTTTATAAGCGCATTCAAATACAAGAGCTGCTGTTACTTTTTTACGAGGGACCTCTTGGGTAACATCATAGAGATTTTATTTGGGCTTGTCACATCACAATACATGCAGAAAAATGTAATATATCTCACTTACTGTCATGCATGTTAACTGTTGTAATACCATCACAACATCTTAATTATCCAGGAGCTTCAACAAGCTGCATGAATGGAAATCTGTCATCAATAGAATGGTGTCATCTCTAATCGTGGGTTAAGAAGATTGGGCATGTATGGCCACATGACCGACTGTACCCCGGCGATTCATTCACAGCAGGAGCAAGAATGCACAGCAATACACAGCAGATGATTACAGCACAACAACAGCATTCCTCATTTCCACAAAGGTTTGCTCTTTTACAGACACACTCGTCTTTTTGTAATGTCTCTTATGCAGAAAGATTAAGGCCTGTGCAAAACCAGGAGTGCAACCTTAAGTGTAAAATTTATGATATCTCCTTAAGTAGTTATGGTGCCTTGGTTATGGCTTGTTGACTGAAAGGCTTTATACGTCCCACTCAGGGTGCCTTGCACATCCATCTGTGACAAAGTGGCATCTCCATTTGATGAGCTGGGATTAGAATGTGCTGTCGTCACTTAGAGGTGCTGAGACCTCTGAGACCAACTAGCTAAACACAAGCTGTTACTTGCATAGTGACTTCTTTCCAGAATCTATACAGCTGCTCATTTTCATTGTTCACAAACGCTGAGGGGACGGTCAGATTGTAAAATTGTCAAACTCAAACCTGTTCCTTTCTTAAGTACATTTAGTTAGTTAAAGAGCTGGCTAACATCTTTCTTCAAGAGCAAATCTTATGTTTTTAAAGCTTGTTTAGATGTAATCCAGTGCTGTGGCCAGTTTAAAGGCTATGGCTGTGTTGTTAAATTAAATTTCAAAAAAACTGAGGAGTGATTCTCATATATTTTCCAGCATGCATTTATGCAGACACATAGTGAATTGAAACACCAAATCAACTTGTGATAACAAAGGAAGGGTGTGATGATTGTTTGTGTGTGTGTGTACGTGAGTGATTGTCATCCAAGAGTCAGAGCAGCACAAGATGCCACAGCGGCCTCATGTTGCACTCATGTGGCCGAATGTGTATGTTTATGCTTGGGTGCTGGCGTGTGGAGGGGGAGGGCAGCATTCCCATGGAGGCAGTGCCCACAGCGGGCAGCTGAACTCAGACAATGTCTGGGTGGTGGGAAGGGAAGTCTGAGTTGGGCACCGTGCAGAGCAGTAAAACTGATTTAAAGTATGTAATGGGCTCGTAAAACATTTTGGTGCAAGTACCCTGTTTGTATTTTTCAACAGTAACTCCAGCTTATTCATGTAACCCGAGGTATCCTGATGATAAAATAAATTTAACTCTAATACACCTTGAAAATAGAAATAATGTTGACTATTTTACTACTTAGAGCAAAAACTTATATTTAAATCCTTGATAATATTATATATATTTTTTTTAAATATAATTTTTTTTTTTTTAAATATAAATACTTCACATTTCTGAGTCAATATGTGTCCACATTCATTCATGGACACATGTGATGTCCACTGTGTGTTAATACACATGCATGTTTGTGTCCATTCCCTGATGACCATGTTCTTGTAAATAGGTCACCAGATGAAAGCGGCACAGAGCCATTGTCTCTCTATTTAGCCTTATTCCATCGCATCACCACTGCCTGCTGACATGTCACCTACTTACCTGGTAGTACACAAACACACACATCATCTGGTCAGGATTAATCTTGACACACATCTGAGTCTGAACAAATATTAAATTTGAGGAACCATAATCATATTTGAACCATTTCTGCTATCTAAAAAATTCTGTATTTCTGCGTCCACTAAACTAAATGGTAATTCATTTTTTATTCTGTACTTGAAATATGTGTGTCTTCTGAAATGCTCCATTATGCATTTATAAGACACACATCACACTCAGTTAATTTCAAATATAAATATTTGACTCAAAGTACTTGACACTCAGAGACTTCATCTGCTGCAGGGTTTGCCCAGAAATAGAAACCCTTGAGAATATAAAGTGACGTATACAAACACAGACTTGTGTAGAAGCAGAGTCTGTGCTTCACACTAATAAAAGCTTTGTCTTGCCACCACAGAGAGAGAGAGTAACTTGAGATCACAACCATTTCATGATCACAACAAAATGAAAAAACTGTAGTGACCATTTTAGCTTTTGGCTTCCGTGGTCACAGCTTACTATGTAACTAGGCTTTCACTTTTAAATGGAAGTAGTCTGATTCAAGGATGGACATTGTCGGTTCAAGCCCTCCCCTTGTCGACTATTTAAGTGACCATTCTTCTTCCCTCCAACTATCTGAATGTTACTCTTCTCAGAATCCCTGTATCTGTATCCTAGGTGTAACATCACCCAAGACAGTTGTGGTTGGTTTAAAGTAGCAAAAACCATAGCCATAAAAAGCCACAGAGTTTTTATTTCCCATAGCAGAATGATACTGGACGTAGCCAGACCTTTTATCAGCACAATACTTGGAAGAATTGGCTCACTACTAGAGACAACAGTGGAAGCTACTTAGCCTAGCTAGCTATCTAGCTTCCACTTCATGAGTGCGCAAGCGTGGAAAGAGCAGGAAGGTCCTTCTAAATATCCAGTCCCCTTAAATGTTAATGTTGGGTTAAACCAATGTTTTGGGTTTTTTTAAAAAAAGAGTAAAAAACGGTTAATACCAGTTTGTATGCTGTACATGACTAACATATCTTGCAGTCAGGGGCATATCTCAAAAGTTGACAATAGGCTAACTTCTCACAGCAACAGCAGTATTACTAGTTGTTGTCATCTCCTAGCCACACTGGTCCTCAAATATCAACCAGAAGCCTCATTACAGAAAATAATGATTACGGTTCTTTTTTTCAGCCTTCTGCAGGGTATGTAACCTGTCAGCTACAATTAATGTTCAAAAATAACAGGAACATAAGTTCACGAACAAAGAGCTACTGTAGCTCTCTGTAACTTTCTCGTGATTGGAGCTTAGCATGCTGGTTCATTAGGTCTGTCCAGCCAGCAACTATTCAGGACAGTATGAATAATCATGACAGCACACATGACAATGCATGAGGTCAGGTTGTTGGTTAGTAGAGCGGGTGCGTTGGTGGTCATGCAGGCATATTGACAGCCATCACACTGTAGGTTAAAAAAAGATGAAAGGGCAGCAGTGATGGTCATTCAGGAGCCAAAGAAACAGCCTTTGACCTGATATGATGATGGGACATACTTACGAAGAACACGCCTCCCTCCACCTTCCGGGCTCGTCTCCCTGTCACCTTAGCAAAATGACAGTTTGTTTTTACTCATCTGGTATTCAGAGAATATTCATATTCAACTGAGTTTCATTGACAATCCGCTCAAAAATAATATACGTGGGGTTTTTTTTTTCATCTTGAGAAAGTTGGAGTTTTGTGTAAAGACATAATTGACCTCTTAAGTTGAGATTTATGTGCAATGCCCGACACTAACAGTAAATCAAGTTTCCCATACAAAGACGGATAGTTGCAGAGAACACAATAACAAAATGTTCTGTGCAGTCTGGAATGGAAACATGGGTCCCTTAATGAAAGCTTCCTAGAGACAGCCTCGCATATATACGAGACCTTTGGAGTGGCCAATCCATTAGAGTCATTTTACTCTATGAATAACATGTCACAGTCTGGGAGTGATCCAAGAGTCCTGTTCTTTACTGTGATTTGATACTGGTAGTGTTAACAGCCTGCCCTCTCTCAGCGGGCCTCCTACCCACTAGGAATGCATTGATCACAAGGCTCCTCCGCAGAGACACCCACATTAACCATTCACCTTCTGGGCTACTTATTGATTTGTATGATGCTAATGTCAAATGAATATAATTAAGCCTGAGGGGAAGGAAAACCAAACTTACATTAATTGTTCTTTATTTTACGCTACGCTTTGGATTTCCAGCACTATTTATTGTACCTTAGGTACAAAAAGGAAATTGTAGCTGTTTCCCCTTCTCTCTTCACCAACCTCTATATTAATCCTGTCAGAGCTGCCAGATCAGCTGGACTGGTATCTGTGCTTAACCTAGATGCATGAGTCATCTCTTATTTACATATTAGAGGTTGTGAGATATCCCTGTCATCCATCTGGGAATAAAAGAGGAGAAGAGGAAGGGATTCCCAGACAGCAGACAGTGAGAAAACACAGAGAGAAGCTATGGGGAAAATAAAGAGGTGAGAGTGTGAGCAGAAAGTGGCAGGGTGTGGGTGAGAAGCAGTTGGGGGGGGACTGATATTTATAGATAAGTAAAAGGCCAGTGATGATGCAGTCTGCTCAGACCTTGGCAGATATGGTAACACAGTGGTGTGACTGCACTTCCAGTAAAAGTAATGAGAATATACAGCTTTGTTTTGTTGTGTTTTTTTTTTTTAATCAGGCAATTATTGTATTTTATTTAATACCTCATAAAAGCCAGGGAATGTCTGAACTCTGAACTGATGTTGTTTATCTTTTTACTGTAAGTACTGTTTAATCCCACTTCTTTGTGTGTCCTATGAGAAAAAGTAACCTGAATGATTCCATAAGGTTGACAAACTGTTAAAATTATGGACAAAGAAGGGTTCAATTACAGTAAGGTCAAAGTTTCCCTCCCCTCAAAAGTTACTTTATCTTGTATATTTATTATGATGGCCAGGTTGCGTCAGTGAAAGTGAATTGTCCAAAAAGCTTTACAAAAGAAAAATACACAACCATAATAATAGAAAAGACAGAAAGGCACAAAAGCCACAATGAGTGTGATACACAATGGAAGCTGACATGAGGGAAATTTTTTAAGTAAGTGAGACATTGTTCACTCACATTGGGTAATCAATTGCTTGATGCAGACACTTAATTTATGTACTTTTTTTTTTGGTATTGTCTTTTTTGCATTTCTACACCAAAGCCTACCCCTTTTCTCTCTCATCATGGTGTGTTGATGGGCACAGATTTAAAGAAATTAACATATTAACACACTGTATTTACTGTATTACTGTAACACACTGTATTTGTAAATATTTACTAGAGAACTAACAATTTAAAAAGGTTCAGAAAATGTGTATTTCACTGTGTCTAAAAATTATGATATGTTGCTCTGTGATCTGTGGCAATAAGAACACATTATGCTGTCATGATGGTCAACTTCATTCTGCCTGGATATAACAATCATATGACCATCTTGTCATTTCAATAAAAGCCCTCTAATCTGTGTGATCCCATTGCCTCCGATGAAAATCACATGCAGTGCACGCGAATGCTGATATGTGTTGTAAAACTATTCATTTGATATCTTCACGTCAGCACGTTCAACCCCCCCCTCGATGTACAGGGTATCAGATGAAGGCAGAGATGGTTGATCTGTTATCCATCAGGTCAGTGTCGTACCTCTCTTGCAGTAATACTTGGATTGATAGCTAAATGCAATGGATGTTACAGTCTGAAAATACACTGTGGCCACACTAATCCACAAGCAGCAGAGATTACTCAGCTTTTAGCTTCTCTTAGCTCCAGTACCTTGCTCTCACTTTGCTTTCCTCTCAGTACTGAGCTCACTCTTTCTTATTTTTTTTCTATATTCTTCTCTTTCCTTTTGCTGTCTTATAAAACTTTCTTTCTCAAATATCCTACATGTTTTAATTTTATGTATTATTAGAATAATGCCAATTCAGAGCCACTCATAGCAACCTGTCCCTTCATTCCCTGAAAATGCTAATGTGACCTGGTCACTATGTTGAAGTCCTGCAGTGCTATAAACAGCACTAAACCTCACCACCGCGTGTATATGGTTATCTGTTTTTGTCCGCTTGGATCAATGTTAACCTTTTGCAGAGGGGGTTTGTACTTCTCAGGAGCTTTTGCAAAGGTGCTCTGGGTGCAGGAATGAGGTCCAATTTGACCTGTTTAGATAACCAAAGTGTGGAAGGTAAATTAAACTGTTTTAGCTATAAAAGCTTTTTATACATTTTCACTGAAGAACACCTTGAGCTTTAGGTTAATGTACGCAGGTGCAGGACTTTCAATGTCTCATTTTATACAAAACTTTCATAGCATGCATAAGCTTATCTGCAAAGTAATTTAAAATATTTTCATTGTTTTTCATTATCTTATGTAGAGCTATGAGTTAATTTAATATTAAATTCTTTATCTTAATGTGTGGAAACACTGGAATTAAATGGACATATCAGATGTTGTGAAAAAAAATGTTCTAAAGAAAGTGAAAAAAATGTTTTTTTCTGGATCCTCTGATAATTCATCTCATCTCGCTTGCACACATATTTTGCTGTTTTTTCTGTGTCTGTTGTGTCCTTCGTGTCCATTCATAATTTAAAAGATGGGTGTCATGGGAGATGACACCAAACTGTGACCTCAGAAACTTCAGACCCTCTCACCTTGTTTAAACCCCAACCCACCCTATTTATGAGCGAGGCTTTCAGCTGCACATGGGCAATGTAAACATCTGACTGAAAAGGCAAAGCTGAGGTATGAGGCAGGAGGAGCAACAGGGCGATGTGAAGTGAGGAGGATACAGGGATCTTAGGAGGAATTGTGTTGTCCCGTGAACGTAAATACCTTTCTAAAATCCAGGTAACTAATGAACAGACACACTAACAAATTGATATTTATTTACATTTATAAAAGGTAAGTGGCACTTACTGATTTTGGCTTGGTGGTGAGGCCTAAGTGGTCTTGATTAAACTCCTCTTTCTCTTCCCATGGTCCTCTGCTATCCCCATTAGATGAAGGGGCCACTTTGAGGTCTTTGACCTGTGCGCTCATCACCTGTACAGGGTCCAGGCTCATCTTCACCATAGAGAAGCCTTCTCTCTTTGCTCCCAAAGGCGTCCTCAAACCTATCCTTTACTTCTCTACTTTTGATAAAAACACAGTTCTTTTCCTCTGAAAATACAAATAAACCAGGTGCCCTGCTACAGTCTGCAGCATTTATTCAAATACTTCTATCATTTGCATTGATGACCGGCTTGATACAGTTTACACTTGCACCTGTCCTGTGAAGCTGCCGAAGTGTGAAGAGCAAAAGTGTTCACTCTCCTGCCTCCTGTTCACTTGTCCGTATCCTTTTTCTCCACAAGGAAATTACTGCTCACTGCGTCCAAATCCAGAGGACATGAAAAGGCTCACTGGTTCATAACCAATTCTTATACACACAACCCCTCTGCAAGCATGCACACAAACACACACAGTGTATCCTTTGTAAGTGTTTTTGCGGGCTGTGCAGCAGTCCATCTGCTGCTGTCTCTGTGTCTCTCTTTTCCCCACGCAGTGCCCTCCTCCCTGCCTCTCTGTCCCATTCAATCACTCTCTTAACTCCCTGGCTTCGTTCAATCCCCTCTGTCTCCCCTCTGACCAATCACAGCCCCGCTTCCTTATTCAGCATGGCTCCGCCCCCCTGCTGTCCCTTGTTGACAGTGCAATTTGCCCGAGAGGCTCATGGGAGGTTCAGGCACACACCAAGTACACAGCAAAAAATAGCCATCACGATGAGCCGTATAATCCGGTGGAGAGTCATAATTTTTTAAAATTAACAATATGGACTGAGGTAATGTTTTTACCTTTGTTTTTTTTACAGAAAACAAATACTTTTTTTTAATTAAGCAGAATTTGTCTTTATTTTAACGTATCACACAATTTTAACTGATTATTTTGCAGACTAATTCCCAATCCTTCTTCTCATTGTACTAACAATTATCTTAGCATGGTAGATTTAAGCATTTATATGGTGTTTACAGACCTGCATAGTGTTTCCGATGAAGTAAAATGGAAAAAAAGTGACAGCCTTATGGAAGTAAAAACAAATGTGTGTTGATTAAGATACTTGGCTGAGAGCTGAGAGCATGCGAGTGGGTATGGGAGGGGGCTGATCAGGGAATGGGGAGTTAAATTAGCCTAAAGGTAGCACATAATGGATGTAACCTTCATTTAAAAGCAAGGTTGTACACAGAGTTTAACTCAGGGCCATTAGTGTCCTTACACATACTGAGTACAGCACAGTGCCAGGGCTCCCAACACAACAGCCAAATGCCTTTGTGGTTTGTTGTCATGTTAAAATTAAATCACCTTTTCAACACAAGGCAATAAATGCTATTGTCTGTGACTCCATGTTGATTTCTACATTCAGTTCATCCAGACTGGTGTGACAAAGTTATTGATTAAACTTTACAGGGCTAATGGTTTTACCTTACTGCCTGCCACTGCTGTTATGGTAAAATATGACAGAAATATGCACCTGTAGTAGGTTCATCCAAACAAATAGGGGGCAGCAT
>JAQNCA010000009.1:5170785-5222522 GCA_029783725.1 Acanthurus tractus
TGATAAATTTATTCTAAGTAGTTTTGAATTGGATACTGCTTGGGAAAAAAATCAGATGAGAAACAATCAGAGAAACAATCAGAGAAACAGGACAAAACCATTTGTTTTTATGAAATCTTAGGGAGGAAAGTGATAGTGGCTCTCTCTCTTTCTCTGAGCTGTTGTTAATCAGGATAGACAGAATCTAATAGGCAGAGGAGTGCAGAGATCAACACATTGTGAAGCCACTTTGTGAGCCAGTCTGTTCTAATCAACTGCTTTACTGCATACTACTCAACGTGAAATGGGATAATCAACCAGGCCTATGACAATAACACAACGAGTCAAAACAAGAGACAGCAAAACTGGTGGGGCTGTATGGGTGACTATTTGCACACTGCAAACAATCTAAAATACCCCAATTCTGGTTAGGGAAGCACGATTGTATAAGTGCCCATAAATGATGGGCCAATTATGGAAAATTTTAATTATCGTTATCAGGATAGGGATAGAGCCGATTATGTGAAACCAAATTGCTTTCATTAAATTAACAGCCGAGCATCACATACTCTGTTACAGTGGGTGGTGATATTCACCTATACAGTTAGCGATCCACCAATAAAAACAAAGAAGAAGCTATGAGAGGAGCAAAAGCAGAAAAAAAATGTTGAAATCATGCTCATGATGAGCAGTGTAGACTAGAGAGCCATCATATGTCACCAGTGTGGACAACTTTTTTTTTTTTTATGCTTCACAGGAAGACAACATGATAGTAATTTGTAATACATGTTCCAGTGAGGAAGCTAAGAGAAGAAATGTACTGATGTCAGTTAGGTCTGGTTGGGTCAGAGCTTTGTACAGACGAGAAATACATCTTTCCTCAGGCACCTCATCTTCATTGGCCCTAAAATGCAGATTTTAAGTTTCCTTTCAATATAAAAAAATTTGAAATGATTGTTTATTGGTTTCTGCCTTGGGAGACAGATGTTATCAGTTACTGATATTGGCTTTAAAAAAAAATCCTAATTATGTCCCTAATTATCTTGTGTCAATCTTAATCTTAGGATTATTTTTTTTAAAACAGTGGTGCACAATTTCTTTTTTGAGTGGACCGACGTAAAAAACTTTCAAAAATGTCAATTTCATTGAAGCCCCTGTGTGTACAATTTCTGATTGTTGGTAACACAAGATTGCGATTGCTCCCTCTCCCCTCTTCAGCATTAATGGAAAAAGACAAAAATAAACATTGTTTTATTTTGACCTTATAAAATTTTAAGTAACATTTGTTAGCATTGATCCAGCAGATACAAACTTTGCCTTCATTTCATCCTTCATTGACAAATAGTCACCCTTCCTTTTACTTCTGCTATGATCTAAACCAACCTCAGGGGGAATTATTTGGCTTTTTATCTGCGAAAAAGACTGGCTCGTGGCTATCCTTGTCTGCTGTCTGGAGTTGGACAGGGAGCAGGTTTACAAAAGCTTTGTCACTGACAGCTACCTGCTAAAAAAAAAAAAAAAAAAAAGATTTGATCGATAAATTTCTAATCTCAGTAGTCTCCCCATCCCCCCACAAAATTCAGTTTGGTGAAAGCTCTTGTTTTCAATTACACTGTTCTCTGCTTTTTCTCATTTTTACAATAGGTAACTCCTTTCAAAAATATAATTCCTGAAATGGCTGAGCCTCTCCATCACTGTTACACTTACATTGGTTCTATCTTTACCTCCTTTACACAGACTGACGTATCACAGTGTAAAATGATTCAAGAAAATCCATGAAACAGGCCTAATAATAATAATAATAATTATAACACAATTCAAGTTAAAATAGGCGAAATTATATAAGTGAGTTCTGCTTTTTCTTTTAAGAAACACAAGACTGAACGAGGACAAAATAAGCTGTTTGCATCGTAAAACCTCGTCGGTTTTGATGATGCGTGTAGCGACATGACCAACATTGGGTAGCTGTACAGTAGTTGATTCGTTGCGAGGCGTCACATTATACCTCCATCCACTGGGTGACACTGCAACACAGGGCAGTTTTTCCTCACTGGCAATCCTCAACTCATACCTTGGGCTTCTCCTGCCAACAGCTTCTCATCAACCTCCATTTCGTAAGACCTCCCACCGGCTACTGACCCATCAAAGCCATTCAGTGAAACATAACATCTATATGTTAGTATTATGAGTAGAACTGCAACAGTAGGCTACAGCAAACAAAACGCCACGTCCCATATTGGAGACAGTACATACCATGTACCAGCGGACCACGAAAGCAAGTGTAGGTGCGGGTAATAATACTCAGTGCTTCAGTGTGAGGGTTTACACTCAGTTTTTTACAAAGTTAAACTAGACTGAGTTGTCTCTTGTTACACAAATGATACAATTACAAAACACGTAAACACTCGCAAAAGTGTCTCGACATACAGCAAACACACAGAGCTTCCACAAGCACTCACAGTTATTACACAGGCTCACTCTATCACTCTCTCTCTCACACACACACACACATACGTTCACACACACTCACACAGTAGCTGTGTCATCATATGAAATTAGGTCTAAGCTAGTGGTACATTTACATTTACATATTACTGTATATTTGTTTATATTCATAAATACGATTACAGTTGTATCATAATGTACATGTAGTTTTATCATTACATTATCGCACAAAGGAGACTCGATCTTTAGCTTCACTGCGAGAGCATGCCCATTGGTTGGGTGAGGAGGAGGAGATGAATGTCATTTCCTGATTAGTTAAGAAATCTAGTGATTTCAACGTTTTGTAGACATGGAAGTCTGGAATTTTTTGAATGATCTAGAAAGAAAAAGTTAATGATCTCTCACAGTAATTAGAAGTTCTTAAAGGGATAGCTCAACATATATTCTACCCATCTTCTACTCACCACTATTTCAATGGAGGCCCTGGTGACATTTCCCAATCAACATAACCCTTTTCGAGCTTCAGAGAAGCAGGGAGTTTTACCCACTGCTAATACAATGAAAGTCTATCACAGCTGTGTACTAAAATGTAAAAAAACAACAGAAGAAACACAAAACATACCTCCATGCTGCTCCTGTAGTGGCATCAGGTTGTCCAGGAGACTCGTCAGTACAATCTGACTCTAACAGCGACGTTAACTCTGTGTTTTTAGCCAAAGTATCCACTGCTGCCTCCTAGGTAACAGCTGCATTCATGTAAGCATGCACATAGTTCAAAAGCTTTCAGCAGCTGTTTTGTGTTCCTGCTGATCTCGTGTCTCACTAAAGTTTGTGAGCTACATGTGTGCTAACATGAACATGGCCCCTGGGCAGCCACAGTGGATATTTTGGCTAAAAACAGCGTTAACATTGCCATTTCTAGTCAAATTGGACTGCAGAGTCTTCTGACAATTTGTTGACACCACACAAGCAGCATGCAGGCATGTTATGTTTTTCTTCTGCTGTTTTTTTTTTACAAGGGTCATGTGGATCGGAAAATGTCACCAATGCTTCCATCGATTTAGTGGCAAGTAGACATGGATGAAATTTCAACTTTGGGCGTACTTTCCCTTTAACGCAGGCCTCGTGAGATAAAATGTCTTTTGGAGTTGTGGTGCTCCTCACCGAGGTCCCTGACCTAGATGCATCCAGCGACTTGTTGGACTTGATTCATGCTAACAGAGGTGCTTTGTACTCAAGCCTAATACTCAAGCCTCTCCCACATCCTTTTTTTCCTGCAGGATTTTCTTTTTAAGAGACAGGAGATAAAACCGTCATTATGGCTTTGCATGATCATGCAACCTGTATTACTGTTAGGTTAGTGTTATTGTGATTATGTGGTAGCAGGCCATATGGTGGCATTGTTCCCACATCCATTAATAATCCAGTCAGATCGTCTCTTTCAAACCAGGAAATGTTAATCATTATCATTACGCTATGAAAAGACATACTCACGTCTTGGATTACCTTCTAAATGCATTTCAAATTTATTTTTACTGACAGTTGCCTGTGAAATAGTTGTGATGAAGCATCCTCACTATGACGTTCACTCATATACAGTCAATGCGTCAAGCACACGTCCAAATAATAGTATGTGTACATTCTGGTTCGCATTGTTTTATTGTTAGACTTAGTCTTGTTGACGCACTTTCAGATTTACAGATGCGTACAGTGGATAAATACACACTGTGTACATACTAAACTTTAGCAGTATAGCTGAATAGTCTCGTATTTCACGCAACAAATTCTTTTAATGTTACTAAGACGTCAAGGAGGGATATTAAGCTGATGGCCAGTTAACGTCTCAAAACTATTATTAAACCGTTTTGACTGGACATGTAATTAGTCTTTCAATATCTGTGTTTGCTGGGACACATTTTTTACAAATCATTGTAATTTCGTTTTTTTGTATGCTGTAAATTCATTTTTGTTAGCTTTTAAAATTGACTAAACAATAATTATTAGTTATGATTTGATATTTGGGGAAAAACGCTTATTTGATTTTCTTGCAGCAAGTCAGATTAGTTTGCCGTATTGAACAGAAAGAAGGGGGAGGGTTGATACAGCCGCTCTGTCAAACAGTAAAAGAAAAAAAAATCTGCCTAGCTTTTATTATGCAGATATGACAGAGGTATCAAACCTTTCTTTTCACAATTAACAAAACATTTGATATTAAAGTAGGACAGAATGTCCTTGTCTCCCCCGGTTTTTTAAGATAATCCAGTGATATACAGCGATGTGATAATAAACCATAATATGGGATTTTTAATTGAGAGTACAGGCAGCAGTGCACTTTCTAGATTTCTGTTATCATTCGCATTTACAGGCAGGTGAGCACATGTACGCACAAGCACCACCCATGCTTACACTTCAACCCTTTGCTCTTTTTCGAATTGATTTTAGATCTGAGCCGAGTTCAGCAAAGTTCCTCTCCCTCCACCTATTATCAAAGCGCTTCCTCTCTGACATTTAGGGAGGAAGAAGACAAAAGAGGGGAAGAGCAGGACAGTGGCAGAGGAAGAGGAGAGTTGGCTATTTCAGCTTTTCCATGTAAAACAACAATGAATCATGGAGGCAGCTTTGGCCTTTCAGAGAAATACCGTTTATGTCATACGGACTGTAATTACTGTCCTGATTATCACCTCTCTACACATTTCTAGTGGCTCTTTTGTCGCACAAATTGCTGGTTTTTGAGAAGCAAGATCATGTTTCATATCATTCTGTATGTTTTTCCGATTTTTTTCAATCTGCTTAGATCACGTAGGCTGTGTGTTGCTGTGTGTGTTAAAGTTATTTCTATAGTTGGAATAATTTTGTTGCCCAAACTCATTTTCTGTCATGAGATTTCTTTTTGTGCTGAGAGACATTTATAATATATCTAATACACGTTGATTGTAATAATCCAACAAGTTAATGAAATAAATACCAAAAATAGATAAAGCAGCTTCTTCATTAGCTGTGTTAATTAGCTTTATTACAGCTAATCAACTAAATCTAATATTGCAAATAATGGAACATCTCAAAAGACTGAATTAAGACATTGTTTTATCATATCAGTGATCATTGTTAGACAGATTAAACCTCTTATACATTAAGCACTGCACTGAAAACATTTGCTTTTGATTGATTAATAAAATAAATGAGATTTCTGTTATAATTTATAATTTAATCTATGAGATTTATATCAACATTCTTTGTGTTATATTATGTTATTCAATGAGGAGGCCATTCTGATAGTGAAACCAGTCGTTTGTTGGGGTTTTAAAGCTCAAAAAAATACTGACTGTTGTTTCTCAGTGTTCACTTTAAGGGAAAACACTTCATCACAGCATCATGTGATGTGTAATTAGACTGTAATTAGACCATGTCAAATGGAATTCAAAGCCTAATGACTTTTCTTAGGGCTTAGATGAAGCAGGTTAACTTTGATTTTGAAGGTTTAACTTTTAATTGACTTGACTGTACATTAATTGCTCCTGGAAATTTCATTAAATAAAAATTAGGATTTGAAACCAAGTTTTCCCTGGATTTGAAGCCACAATTTGACATAGAATGACAAAAATAGGCCTCTAACAACAAAAAAGAAACATTACCGTATTCTGCAAACAAAAACTTGGCCAGCAGAAGAATTTAAATATAAAATAATCAATAAGAATCCTTCGCATGGTGGCTTTAATTATGTAAAACTGATCTAATGGTTACATGCATTTTGTTTATATATGCTATATTATATAATAGCGACTATAATTACATACTACAATGTGATGTGAAGTTAAATGTCAATTTTCACACTACTTGTTGCCTGACTTCACCGCCACTGTGGGTGGAATTCAAATGAAGTTATAATAATCACAAAAAGAGCCATGCAGAAAACATGATAGCTGGATTTCATTGCTTAGATTACATTTTGCCTCCCCTTGCTTATGTGAAGAATAAGGCAATTTTACCTAATTACATGTTTTAATAAAACACTTAAATAAATAACTTTGATACGATAAATACATATATATATATATATATATATATATTAATTTTGTTTAAAAATACATGGAAAAGCTTTAGGTGCAGCCAGAATTCATTGAGCATCACATTAGTATGCTTCACCATGCGGCCGAGGGCAGCCGTCTGAGACATTCATCACCTGCCCGCCTCGTACGTAAAGCATTTGGACGCCCTACTGGAAATGCTTTCCTGTAGTGCTATACAAATGGTTCTGGATTTGACTGTTGAGGAACTAATGAGTGCGACTATACACGCAAACACAGGCCGGGGGGGGGGGGGGGTTGATCTGGGTTCACGAGGTGCTTGTAAAATGTCCACACATATTCTCGCACACACTCTCAGTCACACTCACACGTGGACAACATAGCCAAAACACACACACACACACAGCTCATGGTATTGTTCATTTACATGCTTCTCTCTCTCTCTATCAGCAGGGCATTTGCTTTTCTCTCATCACTCTATGGACCATGTGGATCAACAAACAGGCCCTTTGTTGATTTAATGCCATTCTTTTCAAACTATCCCATAATGCAAGGCATGAGTCGCATCGAGCGACATATTTGGAAATTGTGTTTTTTTGATTTTTTTTTTTTTCCATGACGACTGAAATCCATGTTAACATACATGAGTTGAAGCCGGCCCGCTGTTGCAATGCATTTTCTATCAAACTGAGACAATGTCTAAGTGAAAGCAAATCTTTGCACTTAACTAACCCTGCAGACTTTTAGCATCACATGCCAGGCACAGAGCCCGACACCGCGAGGGTGTGAGTGCCACTCACTGACATATCTCTTGTTAATTCCTACAATAGGTCTGTGCCAAATGAGCTGCAGGGATTCCCACTTTTCACAGATCATCAGATTGGATTTGTAAAGACACCCGGCTAGACTAGCAGCAGGAGTGCTGCAGGCGTGTACTGCACAGCAGGACGGTCTGGAAGAAAAGAATGGCATCAATCAGAGGGTCCACTGTGTTTCAAACATAGCTTATTACCAGTCATCACTGCCTAAAAAAGGAAAAAAAAAAAGGCTTCTCTTCCTCCTCCTCCTCCCCAAACTGCATTGCTCCCTTTCTTCCCCCAAACCCTCTGTTCTCCCATCCTCCTTCCTTCTCTTGTTTCAGTTCAGCTCATCTCCCGTCCCTCCCCTCCCCTCCCTCCTGCTCCTCCACCCATCCCTCTCTCTACTTCTGCATGTCACACTGCAGCAGTAGGACGATGGAGGGATCGGACTTGGCTGCCTCTTTAAACTCTTCCAGGGTGATTTCGTCATTGTGGTCCTTGTCCATCTTGGAGAAGATCTTGTCCACACGCTGCTGAGGGGTCAACCCATCCTCGTTCATGCGCATCATGATCACAGTGCCCACCATCTTGTAGATGGCCTGCAGAGGGAGGAAAGATGAAAGGCTTAGCTTTTGTCTTAAAATGTATAAAAACAGACTGTCTCTCACATTTACAGGACACGGACCACAGTTCCTAATTAAGATTTAAACCAAATAAACTTAATAAACCATCGTAGCCACAACTAACTGACTCATGTCCCCCCGTCCTCCACAAACCTCAATGATCTCAAGCATCTCCATGCGAGTGATCTTTCCATCCCCATCCAGGTCATACATATTGAAGGCCCAGTTGAGTTTTTGCTCAAAGCTGCCCCTAGAGGTGATGGAGAGGGCGCATATAAACTCCCTGAAGTCGATGGTTCCGTCGCCATTCTTGTCAAAAGTCCGAAACGCATGCTGGGCGAACTTGGAGGCGTCACCATATGGAAAAAACTGGAGTGAAAAATAAGAAAAACAAGGTCTACATTCTTGAATTAACATTTTGACAGTTTTAGCTCTAATTTTTAGAATTAATTTTGTGAAATTAAGCATTTAAATTTGAAACCTTGAAGTTGTGGTTTTCAAACTGTGTGGCAGTTAAGTTAAAATCGCCTCCCTCCCTTTACAAACTTAAATGAATATGACTGATTTAAAGAAAATAAGCAAACGAGAGTTTGCTGCCATATCCTGCTGACCTTTACTGTACACTAACCTTTAACTTCACTTTTGAAACATTTACACAGTTCAGCCTCTGAAGAAAGGTTTGTCGGATAAAGTTTGAGAATTACTTCCTCAGACACATACTTGGGTCTTTGTGACCATGAAACACCCAGTCTGATTTTTTTAAGTTTCCTCAGTTAGGCCCTTAGAGTCACTTCTGCTCTTCAAGATACATGTTTTCAGCAATAATTAAAGGAACCAAACTGTAAAAATGTGCAAGGAGCAGGAAACCAGCAGATGTGTTTTTCCTCTTAGCATTATTTTGTGCAACTGATGCTACAAATTTGCACAGACTCAGATATTACTTTCTGTCTATTGTGTCTGTGTGTATCCAACAGTTTTATTGCAGAACTGAACTTTAAATGATATGAAGGTTTTCAAAATAGTAAAACAGAGCTGAAGAAGCATTATAACATTAGCTCAGTGGACATTTGCGCACCAGGCTTATAGTGGTCCAGTGTGTGCAGACAAACAGCACAGTGCTATTTCTGATTACTGCAATGACTAATTTATTTGCACAAGGACACTTACCAAACAAACTAGTCAGTGTCTAACACGGTGCAATGTGTATAAAAAGAAGTGATAACAGGGCATGCTACAAAAGATCAATAAACATTAGAAAACACCATAGTTTGCATTTAAAGAGCGATGACAAGATGGAGAAAAAAAATATCTTTGTGTTGTTTATTATCATTAAATGTTATATATTAAAGGTTACACAAAGATGGTCAATGTTTCAATAAGATGTATTTTAAGTGTGTATTTAATTACTTATGAGTGTGCTTAAATGTTTATTTTGCTGCATGGAAAACAAAACTGTCTCTTGAAAATCAGTTTTAACAGACAGGAGCTGGTCTGAAGATAAACACAGGAAATTGCAGTTGTTGGTTAGAAGACACACATGATTGTAGACTTGTTTATTTACCAAATTTAACTCCGGTGCTGATTTGGGCAGAACTTCAACCGATCCATTTTCCGTTACTTATCACTGGCAAGATAAGTTTATCGCTTGATATTATAACACATCTCACAGTTTCTTATTTACAGTTGCAGATTAATGCTTGAAATACAAGCAGTTGTTGTTTTTTTTTTATGTGTTTCAGAACTAAAGGGGAGAGAGCAAGAGAATATGCAAAAGATTTAAAAATATCTTGATGGAAATCTGTCAGCCTCTCTCTGGTGCTGTGCCATCTCAAAGGCCCCAGAATGTTCTGAGAGATTCTCAGTATAAGAGACCCGGACACAAGATGATTAGTCAGCCACAGTGACATAACCCTTCTCTGTAATAATTCAACAATTTTCTGAGTCATTTTTGAGGTAACTTTTCTTTTTATATAACTATGAGAGAGAGAAAAAAAAATTGAGTCCAGTTTTCACTGTAGGCAGCACAGGAAATAGCTTCCACTCTCATGCCCTCGACCTCGCCCTCACCTTAACATAGAGCTGTTGAAACTCCTCCAGGTTCAGGATGCCAGAGGGACAGTCTTTGAGGAAGCCCTTGTACCACTGCTTGAGCTCCGCCTCGTTGAATTCGGTGTTCTTGGTCAGGTCATCCAGGACTTCTGGAGCCAGCTTGCTGTTGTGTTTCCCCATAACGCTTCACCTCTCTGGGGATGGGCGGACATAAAGAGAGAGAGACAGGGTGATCACACAAGTGAGGAGGTGCTCGACAAACAACAGCAACAGCAGTAATTCCCTAGTGTCCTTGCAGCAGTGTAGCTCTCCGAGGACGGATGCAAACAAGACATTACCTGCACAGAGATGCACTTAGAGGAAGCTGCACTGTCTTTGAGGCATTAAGTATATAAATATGAAGTATAAAACATTCAAAGACATATGTACACAAAAAAAATTAAGGGATGTAGTCCTTAATATGTTTTCAGCATTCCACCAAAGATGAGATGAATTAAAATGAAATGAAATGAGTGATGATTTGCCAGTGAAGTTAACTACTTTTTATAATAATATGTCATTTCTGCTGCTTGAGGTCTTAAAACAATGAAAACAAGTGTCTGATGAAATTTGAAAGTAGCATGGGATGATGACTTGTTCATTTCATGGTTTAGCAGTCATCTTTTGCAGATGAAAACAGGTCTGTCTGACTCATCAAAAATGTTTATGGATGAGATGATGTTTTAAAGTTTATTCAAATTAAGTTTGGTCATGTTTCCTGACTTCCCCCTTCACTCCTCCATCCTCATTTCTGGCGTTACCTCAGAAGTGAGCAACAGGAGACAACATGAAACACACTGTGTCTTTGAATAAAATCACTGATTTTTCTGAGTTTGAAAATTTTTGGAAACATTTGGGATAATGAAAGCACACAACTCAGCAAAAAATAAGAAAACGGTAGTTTTCAGATACTATTGTAGCGCTATTGTTCTTAGATCAGCAGAATACCTGCTTTTTTGTCAAAAATAACATTTTACCGTCCTAACTCTCGACTTTTGATATCTCAAATGAAACACTTTATTGGACAGAATTTTATTTATGTATACACACCTGAGGGGTCCACCTTGGGGACTGCATTTTTGACTTTTTAGTACAATATTGGTCTTCTCCAAGGTTCCATATTAGGCCCTTTATGACTGTCTTACATGACATGCTTTTGTAAATCCATGGAGTTTAGCATAATCCTAAACCGAAAGTATCTGAGGCATTAATAGATAATTTGTTAAATAAATATACATTGTTGACTTCCTATCTGCATCCACATGTTAGTAAGCACAGTGAAATACACACATTTATGTTTCTGAGAAGACAGTGTCCAGTTAACTTTATCTACTAAAGTGAAAGAAAATAACTTTTTGAGAAATTTTAATATCCTTAATTTTTAAACTTTCTCCATACTAATTTAGATTATTCACATCTTTGCCACTAGATGCTCTAAAACTGTAACCGCATGCAGTGAATACTACAATTTGTACAATATGAGAAGTTCTGTAATGAAGATTTTTGAATCTGCACAGGGATTTGATGTTCTGTATGGCATCGCATTTTCTCTTTTAAGCCACTTTTATTTTAACCCATAGACACTACTAGTTTTAGAAAAACACAGGAAGTGTAAAAAGACAACTGGGTTAAACCATTCAATGCACCAAAAAGTGGAAAATGATCCTTTTCTATAAAAGAAGTAAAATCTTCGAACATCGTCTAAGAAATAAGGAACTATCTCCAAAGAAGAAAAAGAAAAAAAGAAATCTCATATAACAGCCAATAAAGAATAGGGGTTATTGAAGAAAATCCCTCTGGGCGTGTAGAATTATCTCTTGAAATGATTTGTTGAAATAGATAAAGTTGGCAGTGCACATACATTACAGGAAAAACGTCCATGACAAAAGGTCTTTCCATTCCCATAATGACTCATATCATTCTACCTCCATAATCACCTGAGAGCGTCGCTGCTATTTGGCAATAAAATGGCCCATTACCCTGGCTCCTCAGCACACACATATTCACATGGCTGAACACCACCGCAGTGCCTTCATGACGCCATCCCTGACTCATAGTCCTGTCTGACAGCTTTCGCACTTTGACACCAGGACACAGCCGAGTCAAGCAGCCACAAATCCCCCTCTAAATTGCAAAGAGGGTTAGGGGACGAGTTAGAGGCTGAAATATTATCCCGCTGTGCTTTATGGCGAATGAGTCATTTAGAAAACCCCAAGTCATTGCAAACTGCACAAATGCTTTGGATTTTATATTTCCGTGACAAGTGGGAGGCACCGTGTGAGAGCCGAGAGCCTCAGAGAAAGAGCAGTAAAGAATATCAATGCACCAAGAGGCCATGCGAGCATTAACTTGTTTTGAAAAGGTCACTTGTGATCTTATCGTTGTGTGAAACAAAATGAAAGTGTCTCTCCTCTCGGATAATCCTCTTACACGATAAACAAGAGACTGCTATTTAAGAAAAAGAATAAAAAAATAAGCTGTCTGCACACCGGATGATAAATAGAAAAACAGGTGAAAAAAAAGGCAAATTGTTCTGGTAGGGGCTCTTTTGACTGCAGTCTGGTACAATTCAAGCATCTTTGACAGTTGTAAACAGAACACAGCTGGTTGACTGTACACTGACTGCGAATGGCTTGCTAAGTTATGTGTCTTGATGCACTTCATGAGGTTTAGCTGTGTTAGCAAAGTTGTGGACTTTTGTATCTCGAGCCAGGTAAGCCCATTTTAACAGAGTTTCAGCAGGTGAATATTATAGCCAGGTGTTAGTGGCGTACTGTCTCTAGTTCAGGTTACTTTGCATGCAGCTATTCTGAGTTGTATGCAACACTTACACAGACTGTGACTGCCACATCAAGACAGCATGTGCATTATGACTGACAGTAATGTCACACAAACATTGAATTTATATAACCCCAAATTGCACAAATGATCAGTTACTACATAATGTTGCTTTAAATTGTGCGGTCACAACTTTTTTGTTAAAAGTGCTACATTTTTTAGACCTTTGTGCAAAAACATTAGTTGAAACAGAAACACAAAGCTGACACATAAACACATGAACCCACTTAGTTACACAAGGTTAACTACTGCAGGATGGATGCAGACAGATGTTGAGGCTGGCAGTGTGGAGGAGGATCACATAAGGGGGTCCATGTTGTGGCAGCAACACCTTTTCCCCGGAGAGTTCATCATTAAATTAGAATAACTCAATTAATAAATCTCCTCCCTCCCTCTTACATGTGCATGGCTCTCATGACATTGGGGATGAATTTGATCAATCCCTGAATCAGAGACAGTGTCCACTGAAGAGGCTTGACAACAAGGACTTCACAGTCCACAAGCATATTAACTTGTGCCACAAACAGTAAGTTTATTTTGGCTCTTCTTCACTGTGCTCACACACACACACACACTCAAGCCACATAGTTGTGACTTTGTTTTTTTGCCTCTGACTGAGCCAAACAAGATTTTATTCTTCTGTTAGGGAAGCAAATGTAGCAGATAATAGAGTTTCCTGTGGAGGAGAGCGAGAGGCGCAACTAGCCAGGCGAGCAAACGCATCGGAAAGTTATCCCATCAGAAAGAATCGAAATAATCAGTGCTCACGCCGGCAAAATGGGCAACCTGTAGGTTCATTCTAATCTTTCCCAGGTTGGATGTTGTCTTCCATTTAGTAACTCAGGTCTCTGCCAGCTCATCTTTCTGAGGTAGGAATCTTTTTTTTTTAGGAGAGCATTCAAGTGCTTGAGGTTATCTGGATAGAATCCTGGGTGTTTCTTTTTTTCCGGATTGGGATGTCTTTCAGAGCAAATAAGTCAAATCTCTGGGGAATCAATGAGATGCCTTCAGAATACAAATCAACCAGCTTCTGTGCCATTTTGCCTGCCTTGAGGAGAGCGATGAGTATATGCATAAACACATGCAGATATGTGTATATGTTAGTTAACCTAGAGCATGCGTGAGGTGCAATAGAGATGTGCTTGTTGTTTTAAGAAAAATACAGAATGCAAAGGTGGACATGTGAATGCATAAAATTTTGACTCCAGGGCTGCGTGTTTATCCAGCTTGGTGCCATGTCTACAATTTCTACAATGATTTAAAAAAGGTCATATGTTGTGCTCACTGAAAGCCGCCAGCTGACTCCAGGTGCAAATAAATATGAGCTTTACAGGCAAGACAAGACCTAAGTCTGAGAAAAAGGTGTGTTCATGAAAACAAGCAAAAGAAATTTTTAGAAAATGGCAACAATTGTGGAAAATAACAGCATAGCAGCAAAGGTTACTGTGAACCAGCTTACAGAAGACATAACTTTAATGTTAGCCTTTAAGCATCCATCTTCTTGAGTCTTGAGCACCTGCACTATACCTCTAGCCAGTCACAATGAACTGGCCTGGGCACGATGTTGTCTTTAACAGTGCATCCATGTCAACACACAGCAAAAGCCCAAACACATATAAACAAGCCAGCTTCAACCAGGGACAACGAAGAATACACGATATCAGTTCCATCAAACACAGGCGGTCTCTGTTATTCTCACACATATAGACGCACATACACTGACGGGGAAATAAAACGATGAAGGACGAGAAAGGACACAGCAAAAGAAGATGAAGAGGTTATGTGTGGAAACATATAGGGGAGGAAGGATGACTCAATCTAGATTCACACCTCTGTGGGAGAGGACAAACAGACAGGGAAAGAGACAGCCAGCGAAAAGGCGATAAAGATGGACAGACGGAGAAAGATCAGCAGAGCTTGTCGAAAATTGTCCCAACAGGCGTTTAGAAGAGAAAGACATGTATCTCATCGAGTCTGAAGGGGCCTTAACGCATGTTCATTCCAGCTGTCAAACTGATAGTAAACACAAAGTCTAATCTGAGTTGCAAATGCGTGGGAGACTCTGTTGTGTGTGTGTGTTGTTTGTGTGTGTGTGGTTATGTGTATGCATGTGTATTTGCAGACCCAGCTTGACGGCAATCTAGCTGATTGAATCAGCTAGTTAAACATTTCTGCGTGCCAGAGTCAGAGGTAATAAAGCTTAGATTTTGATGGGAGTTTTTTATCAAACGGAGGCCACTTGTTAGCAGGCTGACAGAAACCTTTTGCAATCCAATTGGCAGAGTAAATTTTACACTGATGCAAAACAATGGACACGTACAACACCCGCATTTTACTCTGGTGACTGGGCTGCAACTTTTTATAGTGACAAAGCTGTGGTTAAGGTCTAGTTGGGTTTAGACACAAAAACCGCTTGGGAAAACGTCATGTTCCGATACCTTGTCATCGTTGCCATAAACATGGCGAATGCACCACGAACTTAACCCATTTGTTTTGGTTGAAAGGGAAGGCAAACAGTGGTTTTAAAGGAGTCTTAATCAGTGGTCGTCAACCTGGCAGTCATCTCGCCAAGCTGTCACGACACTCTCACCCCCTCCTAATGATATCAGTATTGGAAATGCCTTAATACTGCTATGTTGGATTAGGTATCAGTAGACTACGCAGTCTACGCACTGATCCAATATGACATAACTGACTTATTAGAAACAGGACACTGCTATTGCGCAGAGGGGGTCCATAAATGCAATAAATGCAACTCAGTTGATGTCTTACTGCCCAAGTAGGCAATAATCGCAAACAACAAGCAACTTTAGAAACTTTGAGCACATCCACAACATCATCCTATGCTTAATATCGAGTAAATAGCATATAGAGTATACAATTTAATGATAAGTAAATCTATATTTTTAATACACTGGTATTGTATTGGCGCTCAACTGATACACTAATTTGAGGTGCACAAATCAACATTGTGAAGGGAAAAAAAATCCTTACCTCCTCCTGATGAGAAAAACAGCTCATATAAATAACATCTGACTAACAAAGTATTGTATTTAAGTTTTTTGGTCTTAGGAGATGAGTTGTAAAGTTTTCATTATATGTACATGCAGTTCAGCCCTGAGCGATTATGCAGAAAGTTGCCAGGTGATAACTTTTGTGGTATTTCTGCTCCTCTAATAGGAAATGCATTGCAAGTCAGCACTGTCTGAGAAAATCCACACTAACGGCCTCCATGCTGTCATCAGATACCCCCATTTCAAGGACTCACCATAGGAGGTCCACAAGCGATACGGGCAACACTAGGGGAGGGTGTCCCTTCTTACGGCATTGCGAAGAAGTGTGATACTGAATTTGAGCGTTGCGGTTAGAGAGAACTGCACAAAGACTGATTTTGTCAGACAGTTCTGACTGTCCATTTTCAGTTACCAGAAAGTGAAATACCTCACAAGTTATTAATTGTCTGCATAGTCACTCAAAGAGCTGAACTGGATGTGCATGTAAGGAAAGCTATATGACTCATCTCCTTCTACCCTTCTACTCTTCAATTATCCCTCATGTTTTAAATTCTAGACACATTTATAAGACTTGTATGAAATGGAAAATTTTAATTGATCTACGGTTTGCAGATGCTTACAAAGCCAACATTTTATTCTTTCATTTTATTCTCTTTTGCCAGCAGCAGCATTATTTTTAACAATACCGATTGCTCTGCTGGACTAATTATCCTAAACTCCACAGAGCCCTAGAGCAGCCAAAAAGAATTATTCTTCAAGGTTATATTTGGCTACATCACAGACATTAGCAAGCCGAAGCTGTACACCTACTCCCCTGGTGGCATTAACTATCTAATAATAGTCAATTGAAAGGAAATTGTAAATGAAATTCATTTGACAAATGTGATCAAAACCTTTAAACAATCTAGCTGAGTAAAAAGGGGCACACGGGGTGACATAAATTCAACTCAGAGTTAATTTATCCTAAACTCCTTTTTTTTAACCATGAAAAACATTTTGTTTTTTGTCTGCAAACAAACGGCAAGAGGCTAAACAAGGAACACAAGGCTGAAAAGCAGTGGGCTGACACAGTCATTATTATAAGGCTCAGGCACTCTGGCTTTTACTGAATGTAGCCCAGAGGGGAAAATGTGTTGGTGTCCCTGTGACTGAAAATGATTAGCTGGCAAAAGCCGTAATTGAGTTGGAAACAGAGCAAAAATAGGAAGCTAGACCTCCTATATAATAGTTACTTCCTGTGTGTATATGGATGTGTTTGTGCATCTGTGTATGTATTGGTTTGTGTGTATGTGTGTCGGTGTGTGTGTGCTTTTGTGTTTGCAGTGGCAATAACCTTTGTGAGAGTGGAAAAAGTACAATGGACTCTAGCAGCAATAGGGAGCAATCAATAGGATACCAGTCCAATACCAGCCCCTGTGTTTGTGCATGTGTGTGTGTCTCACACAGAGAGAGATTACAGAGTATAGAAATCTGATGAGAGGTGGATGGCCTGTGTATTGATATGCGAATGATAAAGCACACCCTGACTGGTCTTCTTGAAATAGAACAATATGTTGTCTTGACAACAGTTGCCCAACTCAGTGCCAAACAGTCACACTGGACGATGCTTTCAGCCAACTGCAGCGAGCCCTCTGCCAACGGGATCTGGCCAAGTGATAGACTGACATATGGGCGGTGGAGGGGGTTATTGAAAATCTAAATATTGGTCAGTTTCTCCCACACGATGCCCTTTGATTTTAGTATTTACTGTTGAAATAAACAGTAGAGTGATGCACTGATTTTTTATTAGAGGCAACCAGATTGTTTTTGAATAAAGACAGTGACACAATTTTTTGCAATTTTGCATCTTTTATTTGTGCTATAGAGGCAAGACTGAACAATAATTTAGCATTAATAATACTAATATTGCATATATTTTGACATGTCATTAATTCTTCAAATACAGAATACAGTTTAAAAAATTGACAAGAAGTTAGCATAATGACCCTATATTATTATTTTTGTTGTTGTTGTTGTTGTTGTTGCAGCTGCTGTTGTTGTTATTGCTTCTTAAGTTTTCTTGAGTCTTATAAAAAGAAAGTCAGCAATAGGCAAGCCAACTCAAATTATAATAGAATGAAAACATGATACAGATCTTTCTTTGAGTTGCACTGTGTTTAATTCTTGTTAGATTGTTGTGATAAAACTGTTCAAATATTTATTCATGACCTTGTAAAACAGTCTTACTATAGCACAGCGCAGAGGACCCCTACAGTCAACAAACCGGCTCAGTGATATCAGTTAAACAGTGCTTACAGAAAGCAGAGCAGAATGTTAGGATTCAGCTTTCTGTTTGTGAAAAAAACAAATGTTTTATTGCTTCTTTCAAAGGTTACATGCTCTTGGTTCGTGATGTGGAGCTGCAGACATGAGATCTGGAGCCAGCATGTGTCACAAAATGACATCTTGCGTCTGGATCTAATTGAGGTGAGAGTTGACTGCCAAAAGTCTTGTCTTGGCTTAAGACCTGAAAGTAAAGCATTCCAGTCTCCAGTTTTTCACCTCTACTTGTAAAATTCATAAAACAACGAAATAACAAGTGAGTTTCACTCAGGATTTTCAAATATCTTGAGCAAAAGGTTTTGTTTCCACGTGACAGTTCTACAAACTCTGAATACATCCTTAAGAAAATACTCTTTAAATGGCTGGCCATTGTGCCTGAAAGACTTGTACATTACAAGTTATAAAGGAAATTTCATTTTCTTTAATCAGATTAGCCCTCACAGGCCTTTGTAGGCAAAGCTTAAACCAAAAAGCATGCTTCAAGTACCAAGTAGTACCAGATACCACGTACTTACTGAATTTACCCATAACTAAGTACATATTGGTATAGCATATAATACTACAGCATGCAAGATTTATACATGACACCCACTCACATTTGCTATGCCATGAATTGAAATTTGATTTGAAAAGCATTATAAATAAAAGCTTTTTGTTATAATTATTCAAGCATTAGTAATATTAGCCATTTTAATTGAGTCATAAATCCCTGGTAATTGTAGAAATATATTAAATTGTAGAATATTATTAGAACAGTATTTTTAACTGTATTCTAATTGTTTAAAATGCTTGATTTCTTTGAAAAAGACAAAGTATAACATTAGATACTCAAAGTCCTGTTAATTTAGAGTGAAAATGGTTATGTAAGTGATAACAGAGTTATGAGAGGACATGTTGGTGCTGAGGTGTTGCTTCTTATCAGTACCATCTCCATTTTATTCTAATCTGCATATATCCTCTCGGGTGACTTGAGCAGGAAGGATGCATCGCTATAGAAACGCAGCTCACCTCTGTGCAGTTCAAACTCTAATTTAAGACCAGGCAGCATGTCGAGCCTGGGGAGAAACACGGGGGGACAAAACGACTATGTGTGTGTGTGTGTGCCCTTGTGAGTCAGTCTCTCAGCTAACCTTTACCTCCCATACCTCCAAAAACGCTGTTTATTCACCTCAGGATTTATTTATTGCCATAATTATCGAACATTTACTGAAGTCTGGGTGACTCATGTAGGTGTGATGCTCTAATCGTCGGCTATTGTTTCTGTCTGGGGCCCAGTTGAACCTTGCAGCCTTGTAAAATGTGGCTAATAATATTCCAGCGACACCTTTAAGCACAGGCAAAAGTGGAAAGATGCCAATGCACACACATACACACACACACACATGCTCACACGCACAAACACACAAAAACACACTCAGCCATATTACATAAGGCCAGGTGGAGGGTTGTTTGGTTGTAAGGCTCAGGTGTTTCTAGACAAAAACAGTCTCTAGAACAAACATATCCATGTTCAGTCAGTACACACACACACACACACACACACACACACACACGCACACACACAAGTAACAGTGTGTTTACTGTGAGTTGCAAGAGAGCAGGGGGGACAGAACATGGGAGAAAAAACTGCAGCACTTCCACCTACTCCTGTACTGAAAGCTATCCCATCAACACTGTCCTGCGTTGACATGAGCATTAATGTGTTCTGAAAAAAAAGACCAGTGGTAGGTGGCAAATCAACATCTTGCAACCTACAGAATACTGTCGGAACATTTTGTTCAAAGCTGTTTGTGTGCCCCGTAAGGTGAATTAATCACTTGCATCACAGACGTTGCCAAACAGCAGAACGCATGCAAAATATACTTTATGCTTTATTAAATAAGTGTACAAGGCTCTAAAGTGGGGATGGACAGCTGGAGCAGCTGCAAGTATATTACAAAGCATATTTTTAATACTTTTAATGAATTAAACTGTATGTTCAGTGCACATCCTATTTAAAGCAGTTAATGCTTCTGTCATCTTAGAAAAGCTACAAGCAAACCCTATCATCACACTTGGACACTAAAGGGATGGGCTGCCACTTTGAACACATACTTGAACATTAGCCCATCAGTCAATTACAAAACTTATCTCAGCTCATTATACTTGGCACAACCAAAGAGACGGAAGATAGCAAGTGAGCGTCAAAATATCAGAAACATTGTGAAAATTTTTATCAGGAGAAAAGGCAAAATGTGTTTGATAAATTTGCAAGTTATCTTTTGCAGCAAAGAGTATAATGTTTTAAAAAAACGCTGAAACTTATTATTAGGCTCACTCTCTGTTTAGTGGCACAGAGCACAAGCAAATGGCTAAACAACTGACAGCTAGCCAGTTAGCACACCAAAATAAGTTTGTGTGTTTTTTCCAAAAAACAAAGCATTAGAAACACATACAGACAAGCTGCAAGGTAGCTCAGCTCATTGTCCAGCAGGGAAAACCTTTCTCGATGGTGACTTTATAAAAGAATATAATATGATATTTGATGTGAATGTGTAACCAGGGAAAGTGCAAAGATACAACCATGTCAAGAAAGTTACCTGGGGGACTAAAAATCTGTCAGCTGTCAGGTAAAGCTAGCGTCTTTGATTTTAACTCAATGCATGTGATAAGAGTACATATGCAACAAACACAGCTGTTTTTCTTTTTGCAGGAGTTGCAGAGTTGAAATCAAAGATGTGAGACCATCCTGGGACGAGTGGTGTAAAGTTACAAGGCTGGAGCTCCAACAGTGACCGGTGTGTGAGATGGCTGGTGAGGCTTTTAAAATGTACTGTGTTGCCAACACATGATTTATTACAGGCCATGACTCCATTTATTTTATCCGTAATCTGCCCACCTAAAAAAGTGTAGCCAACCCCGCTTTAAAGGATATGGTCTCAGAATCAAGCTGAAGGATAATTTGTTATAAAAATGCTATTATGTAGGAGAACTATGTACAAATTAAATTGTATTTTGGACAAACTATTGAAAATACCTCTACTGGCAGATTAACAGGTAGATTAACACTCATTTTCTTTTCATTTCAAACTCTATAATCAGCCTTTTCCTATCTGAAAGCTCAAATTTTGTGTCTACAACCTTGAGATGGAGTATTTGGCTTGTTTGATAGAGCCTCTGATTGTTTTAGACTACATTTTAGCACTGACATGGACTCATCACACACCTGCCCTTACTGTAGTGTATTTCACATTCCTCTTATTATTTGGTTTAAGTTTTGTAATTCCTAGAAAACATATTCACAATAAGACTGGGAACTATTAATTATATATGTAATACTATAAGTACAAAAATGTGACAATTATTGACAACCAAATGTGGGCAAAATTGACGATATGCACACAAAAAACACTCTTAAGGAGCACACCAAGTACAACAGACATATGTATTAGACCCTACTGTCACCAGACTGAGCAACAGCACTGAGCTAAAAACATGGCTGTGTGTTTAATTATTTAATCATAATTATACTACTGTATTTGGTATAAGGATGTACTGTATAAACAGTGCACATACTGCATTATTTCACCATAGTTAAGGCATTGTAAAACAGGACACCTGGGACTCAGATTTGCTGAACATGAAAACACAAGTGTACTGTGAAACAATTTGGATGAAATAATGCAAATATTGTACCAAGTAAAGTATAACAAACATTGTTCCAAACCTGACCATTTGTCAATCTATCAAAGGCTGATAAGTACAATGTAGGAAGACCAGCATGTTGACACTCACATTCATTCAATTTCACCTGATCTGCGTGTCTGTGGACTGTGGAATGAAGCTAGACCACGCAATTGAAATAAGAGGTTTAACTGTGTGTTTATAACCATTCTGGAGAAGTTGTTTGCCTGACTGTGCAGCTTCCTTGGTTCAATGCGCCCTGGACCTCAATAATTACTGTCCATTTATATGAGAGATTAAGGCTTACAAGTTTTTACTGCAAGATTTTGGCAGTGCACCACCTGTCAATCAGCTATAGCATGCTCTTGGGCTTAGCCTGCTTAGCAAAGCTCATGTAGCGCTTCTGCCACTTAAAAGGCAAACAAAAACAAAGAGACCGGAGCTGAAGGATTCTCCCTCACATTTCGATTCACTGTTTCGGAGGATTATGGTTTCCCATTTAATTACAGGGAAAATGAACAACTCTTTGTGTCAATCTGTATGCCAACATTGCACAACTGAAGTTAAATATTCCTGTGGAAACACTTCACATCCCTTATGACAACATTGTCCAAATGTGTTGATTAGCTGAGGCAGATAAAAACTGCCCAGAAGGCGAGTTCATCCCAAACAGCTCACGCAGCCTCTAACTGTAGATTCTAATCTAGCAATAACTAACACTATAGGAGTGTTTATCACTGTGGATAGCATGCAACTGCACCAGGAGGGGTGAATACAGGATTTAAGTGTTTGGTCACAGTACTGAAGCTCCACTACAATATGACTTCATATATGCATTTCAGTCCTAGTCCTTTTCAGTTGTTCTTTAGTGTGTTTATGGATCAAAGCAACATTTTTTCAGGAATAATCAACAGATCTTTTTTTTTTGACAAAGCATTACTGATATTCATGCTCATTATTTTTGTTCTTACATATATATTTTTGTTGCTAAATTTCTTGACATTATGCCGATATGTGAGTTCCTGACCTTTTTTTCTTTATATTTGGATCAAACTGATTAATTTTTTGTACTATTACTCTTCTAGAACAAACAAACACTGATTTTAGAACCATGCTGATTTAGTTGTAGGGATTTGGTTGGGTTAAGGCGATGTACTTAATTAGTTAAAAGCATTAAAATGTCTATGCCTTTGGTTTTTATTATTTTGATTTAAAGACATCCAGTAGCAGAAAGTCTAATATTGCATTTAAAAAGCAAAGAATTATCTGTGTCTCCCAGATCCCATTCTTCCTTTTAAACGTAACTCAAACCATACCTGACCTAATAACTACCTAATTAATATTTTTTGTCTAAGTTCAGGGATCAGAAACTCAGTACAATTGCTGGTGTACATTACCTTTTCATTGTACTATATACTATCTGTGAAGCCACTGGAGGACACTCTATCAATGGTCCCCACTGATAACTGTAGGTGTTCATTAGTTATCCGCTGGTGATGCCAAACTCCATCACTCAACATTCCTTTGTTGTTGCTCAGCCATTATCAGTCCATTGGCTTCAAGGAACTGGTAGTGTGTGTGTATCACACATGCACACACACACGCACACACACACACAGAGCCACCTTTATGTTCCAACATCTGTCTCCCTGGGTAATAAAGCATGTGACAGGAATGGATGAATCAATCAGTCAAGAGACATAACATAGAGCAGCTCATGCAAGCAACCCCTTACAAATACAAATACACGCACATCCAGGTACGAGTGCATGCAATGAGCCACTGATGCATGAGACAGATGCACAGTACACCTGGCCACAGGCTTTAACAACATGGAAGTAATACAAAGGGAAGGAAAAAGTGAATACAAAAGGTGGTAGGGTGGTTGTGGGTATCAGAGCATAGTTTAAACAAAAAAAAAGAAGAAGAAAACAGAAAAAAAAAGAATAACAATAATATGCACAGACAAAGCCAGGAAATGTAGCATCACATGTTGCTCCGAGCTGATATTATTGTACTCTACGCAATGTGGATCAATAGGGTTTTCCAGAGCAGAGGAAGTGGCTGTAATCATGTGCATTGCCATCCAATGATCTCTCAGTCAGCTGTTACATATGCGTATCTGCAGATTCTTTCAACCGGCTGTTATAATTAACAGGGAGCTAAGACGATGTCCAACAAAACTGCAAAAAATAAACCGCAGTGTTCATCTTTAGGAAATAATCTGTTGCTTGTTTCATGTGATGAGGACATGGACACCAAAATTATCCATGTGTCTGTAATGGATTTCTTTTGAAGCTCTTAAGCTAAACAATATACACTACTGAGTAGCACTTATGTTAATCCTGATGAGATTTATTTTAAATATACAATAACAATGTACTGTTTTAAAATGCCATAAGGAGAAAATAGCAATAGAGCTTCTGTTTATATGAAGTCTTAAAGTATAGGTCAATGAGTAAACACTAAAAGAAATTAGTGTAAGGGCTGTCGTCTTTGTTTGGATTATCATTCAACAGAGTGTGCTATGAGTGTAAAGAAAGCACTTAAAGCAAGCAATCAGACCTGATTTTGCAGTCTGTTAGAGGTACAATCCATGATTCAGAGATATTGCAAATGAAGGGTGGCTCCTCCACAAAAAATCCAAATCACAGCATTAGAATATGATTCACCCTCAAAAATGATTTAAAAGTCTTTTAACACATTAAAAACCCCCAAAACATCAAAGTTATTCTTGTTTTTGATTATGAAAACATATAAAGTCGCTTAATTTTGTATCAGATGTAAAAGCTTACCTCAAAGCTACGGAGTATGTGGGAATTATAGACTGGGCATTTAAATGAATTGAAACAGAAAGGGTTACAGTGTGTTGGTGTGGGGTTCTTTAGAGGAGGTGGTATAAGGTGGTAATTGTGTCACTGTAATCACTCCCTCATGGGATGTTATGCACCACTTGAGACAAGCTGACTCTTGAGAACTAAACACTGTCTGCTGAGAGTGTAAAAGTGGATGCTGTAGAAATAAAGCAACACAAGCAACTGTATTTTTCACTAATGTGAAGACTACAATCACACTACAATACTGTATTATACCTGTATCAATAGACTGTTTCGATTAAAGTTAACATTGGCTTATTTTCCAATACAGCAGAGTTTTTAAAAAATGTGACAAAGTAGCAAATGTGTGCCCTTAGGCGTCATGCACCAAAGATCTGCTCCAGTTAAGTTAAAGGCTGACAGCAAAAGAGCTCCAGAGCCAAACTGAGCTGTCGCTGCCACCAGCTGTCTGTCATGGATCTGCCCGTCACATGTGTTTGTGCTTTTGTTTGTCTCTTTCCATCTCCATTGTGTTTGGAACACAATCAATAAACGCAACATGATGTGTAGACCCAATGAGGCGCACAAATACATATACACACACGGTCAGTGACTATGATGTAATAACTCGTCTGAGAGGACCCTTTAATGCACAGCCACATTAAGGCCGCCAATAATGTGAACAAGCTCACACACTGCACACACTGGAGATTGGTCCTATCGATTGTGCGGGACGAGGTGTTACTCACAGAGGATGAGACTATGCAGATAAAACTGAACCACATGTTCATCCTGCTGTCTGTCTGTCTGTCTGTCTGTTTGTCTGTCTGCTCCGACCTCTCTCATCAGCTCAATTAAAAATCACTTTGTGGACAAAACAGTGGGGTTTTTCTAACACTGACTTCTTTTGTTCCCTGACTCCTGACCTATATGCACTCATGACAGACAGTGAGAGTAGGAGTGTAGTTCAACAACTACACCAGCATACTCAACAGCTAGAAGGCATTCATACCCAAAACCGGCATCCTTCGAGCTCAGACTTGTGCACAAATAAACCCACGTTTGGTTCAATTGACATGCTTATTTATGCTCTACATCTGAGGAAAAGAGAGTGGGAGAGTCGATTTTCAGTGGTGCGACACACAGGTAGCCTGATTTTGTTCGCCCATTAATTGCTCCCACAGCATGAAGGACGCTCTCTCGCACCGACTTGCCTGGCTGCATTTTCACATCCTTGCGGAAGCCAACAGTTTATACATCCAACCGAGATGTAAACTGTAGGAAATTCTCTTAAAATGACTCACCACATGTAACACATACCAACACAACAATAACATAACGTTAGCTGGTGTGCACCGCAGATACAGGCCAACTAATTGTTCTGTGTCTTTAAAACAGGAAATTATGGTCAAGGGTTCAATTGATTCTACAGCCCTTAGTGTCCTTGAGCAAGACACTGAAGCCTGTAACAGCTCCATGAGACAGCTCAGTGCAATTGAAACCTTGACTTGACTCATATATATAGTGCAACACACTAACATTAAAATGGTTAAGAGTTGGTAGACACCAGTAATAAACAGGTGAAATAATATAAATGATTTCCTTTTCATCACTTACTGCTTCTCTTAGTTAGGAATGAAAGGTAAACAAAGAAATACCTAACATATTTTGATGAGCATTTGTTCACATTAAAAATAAAGGTACAGAGAGACCATGTTTTGATCCAAAAAATGTCCTCCACCTACCCTGTAATGTTTGGAAGAAGAATTATAAGCTCCTCACAGCCTCTTCTCTGCTTATCAGCTTTTCTCACAGCAGTGTTTTGGTCCACAACAGTCCCTCCCTCATGTAAAATAACCTTCGTGTTAACTCACCTCTCTCTCTCTCTCTCTGGGAGAAGATGAATGAACCGCTGCGTCTCCCTTGCCAACACATTAGCATAAAGGCCGCCTCCCCCGCGCGACGATTAGCCGGGACGCCGTTTAAAGGTGTATCCGTTTCCTCTGATTCGACGGGACGGCTTGTCAATATAAAAAGTCGCGCTGTGGCCGCGCGCGCGCGCGCCTATGTGCCCTCGCGTCCTCTCTGCAGCGCGCGCCGGCGAGAGAGAGAGAGAGAGAGAGAGAGAGAGAGGTAGAGTGAGTGATGATGGTAATATTGTAACAAGCCATAAAGGAAAATCAAACAACAGTCAAAACAGATGAGAACACATGTGAACTGCTAATTATAGGAGTAATTTGTCAAGTGGCTAGTTACCTTCAAATTAGCATCTTGTATATAGGCGAGTTATGGGCTCAGTGTCTGGCTAATGGGCTTCTTTTTGTGGCAATTGAGGCTATAAGATGGAATTGACAGGAAAATTGAACCAACAAGGAATCAGACTTCTGTTTAACTGAAACACTGCAAAAAAAAAAAAAAAGTTTTCTGAGCTTTACATAATAACGTGCACAGCTGGATTAAACTGCTAGATACCCCTTAGCAAAATTGAGCTGCGTGGCCTCTAACCCCTATTCCATTTTCTTTATACAACCTTATTAGAGAAAATGTGCTATCACAAAACTAAAATAATGTAGGTCTTTAAACACCATGGTTTTGACACAGACACCCACCTCTAGAAGACTTCTGACTTAAGGAATCCTTGCAATCAAAAATGGCTTTTGCTAAATGTGATGTTAACATCTGACTCTGCAGAATGAGCCATGTAAAGTTTGACACAAGATTCTATGAGTGTTACAAAGAGGAAAGCTTTCTCTGCACTCACTGCAAATCTGAATTGAAGTGGTATATGAGCAGGATTTTGTGACATCAAAACTGGTTGAGGAGCCAATCGTGGTCCACATGGTGTATAACACATCCAGGTAGTGAGCCTTAACAAACACTGAGAAAGGACCGCTTAGTAGACCCGCAGTTTCTTTGTACCTTAAACATGTCTGACAGTCTTATCATGTCTGCAGCCCAGTCCCTCAACAAGAACGCTGAAAATTGACGATTCCACAAAACCTTGAATTATTTTGATTATGTGACAGTGTTTTTAAAATGTTGTTTTCTACACAATCTGCGCATAGCAACTATTTATGCATGGTTGAGGTCAGTAAAACAGACTCAGCGTCAGACATCCCTTTTATGATAATTAGAATATTTCATCTGTTAGCAGTGAGATGAAGCTCTGTGTTTATTTGGAAAAAATTTTTTTTCTGCTTTTTCTCTTATGGCCCAAATATCATTCTAAGGGAGAGATTATCATGTCTACTCTTTTTTTTTTTGGTCCTTGGTAATATGTGTATAACAGCAAAGCCTCCAGTAATGCCCTACATGCTCACATCATGATTGCAAATGTAGCGCAATATTGATTTCATTTGTGCTGACATGGTTTTACAACTCTGTTATCGTTATTTACACAATCAATCGACTGTCGTAGCAAAAATCTTTAATGTAAGTTCGCATACAGTTTCTATTATAACAATAACACAAGTTTGATTTGCAAAATAGAAATCAGTTGCGTTGTATTGAGTGTGTCTGCTGTTGATGTGGGTGAGTGGGTGGAGCACGAATACTGATGATTTTTATTGACTATTATGTGCTGTCAGTCTATTGTTGTGCTTAAAAATCACACAAATATATCAAAAACAGAGATTTGATTTATTTTCTTTAAACTTTAAAGTTTGTAGTCAAGTTCATATGTAAAGCTCACATTTTCATCCTTTTCAACCCAGACAGAAAAACAAAAACCTCTTCAGTAATATCTTCTGTCATCTCCTCTCTATCTGTTTGTTTGTGTGTGCCTGTGTGTGTGTTTGTTCGAGTGTGTGTGTGTGTGTGTGTGTGTGTATTTCCCTCATCCTAGAGCCTACATGTCACTAAGTGATGGCATAAAGGAGGAAAAATGTGTTACAGTCTGATTAGCCAAGGTCAAGGTAATCTCTAACACAAGGTAAACGTCCATCACCCGGTAGAACCACTGCAACACACACTTATTGGATGATATGGTGTATGTGTGTGTCCTTCAACCCAAGGTAAGCATCATTCACTCCGGAAGAGACTCAAACAACCAGGTTTAGCCTGAACCTATAGAAAAATGCAGCTGGAGGTGCACAGCTGAAATCATGGAGAGCACAATGAGCAGGTTTTCTTCTCTGATTTCAAACAAATAGTTTGACATTTTGACAAACACATTAATTGCTTCAGGCAAATGATTAAATGAGAATATTCATACTACTGTCTTGTCTTATAATACAAAGCTTGCTATTCTCAACTAAAACTAGCTTAAAGAGTGGAAACAGGTAAAAACAGCTAGCCTTGTTTAGTTCACACAAAAAACAAAACCTTATGATGAATTATGGTTTTATGAGGTTAAATCAGGGTCTTCTGTTAACCCCTTCAATGCCTGTGTGTTATGCAAAGCCAAGCAACTACTAGCTGAAGCCTTACAGTTCATTTTGTAATTATAATCCATATTTACATGAGAATGGTGCGAGCCTTCTCATCTAACTCTTAGCAAGTGAATGTATTTTCCTGGGTAGTGAACTACTCCTTTAAGGATTATAGCAAAATAGCTTCCTCTTTCTTCCAATTTGTCTTCCTCCCTCTCCTTCCATTCTCCCCCCTCTAATTCAAATATGTATTATTGAAACCGTGTTAATTGATGTAAAATGAATCTCTTGGCCACTAATTGAAATATGCTTTATTGAAAATGACATGAATATGGTATGAACCTCTCTCCCTTTTGCTTCTATGAATATTCATGGCTGTGTGTGTGTGTGTATTCAATGGCAACAGAGGGTTGCCACGGGAGACAACCCATCGAGCATGTCCTCATCCTCTCATCCCTCTCTACTCTCTTTCATCTCTCCTGTCCTCTGTCACCATCCTACCATTAATCTCCACACTTTGGCTGTTTGGTGTTGTACTTTCCTCTACTCCTCTTTCAACTTATTTTATTGACACTTGAGTATTTGCCATTTTCAAGTTGCTTCTTCTGATTTTAATGACTTGAATTATTGAAATAAATACATCTTCCACTGGAAACATGTGGACTTGTTACTCCACAGGCTGATTTTATCACAAATATTAAAAAATATGTGTTAATATGGATATTTTTTAACAGTGCGCCGTCACGATTAGCATTGCAAACCTGGAGGATAAAGTGTGTGTGGCTCACAGCACGGAGCTGTGATTTCAGGCCTATTCTCTCGGCGAGAGGTGATACGATGTTATTCATGCTAATTGATGGGCAAGTTGGCAGCCTGATAATGAAATTCAGACCTCCATTCATGCCTCGGTGTGCGTCTGAGGTTGCACGTGTGTGTGTGTGGTGTGTAATTCTGTGCAATGGCGGCCTGTAAACTGTCTAATTGACCTTTCCAGACTCAACAAAGGACGGCTCCTCTGCCTGCCTCCTTCCGGCTGCTGTTCCCTCCCTTCTCCTCTTTCTCCCATCCTCATTTCCCATTCTCCCTTGACAATTCTGCTTCTCCGGTCCCCTGGTTGCTCTCCTTCAATTTTACTTTTCCTTACCTTTCATGGATTTCTTTTGTTGATACATAAAATAAGACTAATATCACCTAGCTAATGTAAAGTTTAGAAATTTTGCCAGTGAAACTATTGCATGGGGAAGAATGTGTCTTTTTAAGAAAACCATTTTCTTGCTCCCAAGAAGTCAGAAATCTGAAGTAGTGGCCTCTTTAAATATCAAACTGTTTGGTCAGTGAGATGCGACAATTGCATGTCCACAAATTCCACATATTTGTTAGTGATCAGCACACAAAGTCGATGTCTCCTTACATGGATCTCCTCTGACCCTAAGAATGATGTAAAGAAAGAGGCAGGATGAGTCTTAACAAGATCATGATAAAGAGTAAGGCATTCAAAGTGTATGACTTGAACCCCAGAAAATGCATTCTGCTAATTATGACCTTAAAAAGCAATTTAAGTTGACTCAGCGAGGGGAGAGGCGGATCAAAAAGCATTTATTTGGTTACAACCGACATCATATCCTTGGATTTACGTAACAACCTGTATTGCATAATTCTCCACCTCACATTTTACGCCTAATATCAATGCTAAGTGCCTATGCAGTATGAAGCTCTCAAAAAGAAAAGAAAGTGGAGGTTGGAGTGGATGTAGTTGTAGTATGTCTGACTTTCATTCACAAGTTAGGGATCTTGGTTTTACCAGTGAATCTGTAATAAAGTTTGTCTCTACAATACTTAAACCAAGTTTTTCAGTTTTAAAACCATAACTTAAGCATATTTGCCACAAGCACACTCTTTTACTGTAGCTGTCATGCCCAGATACTGAAGAAAGTAGATGTTACGTTGTTGCTGCTGTTTCTCTTTACCCCTTCATTTTCTGTCTGACTTTACTATCAGCTGTCCCAAAAAGATAAAAAATCCCCAAAAGTGAAATGCTTACTTGAGACAAAATACAGCCATTTTTATGTCATTTATCTTATTTCCTTTATTTCAAAGGTTTCTTCTTAAAAACATTCTATCAGGTCACACAATATGCTTGCTGTTTATCTCGACTGTAAAGAGACAGAGATGACTCGACTGTAAAGAGACTCTTGTAAATGTTATGGTAGACCTTTAATGTTGGTTAATTTAAGAGTTCTTGATTCATTTGTGTGTGTTATTTTGTATTTCTGTGCTTGCAACTTCTTATCCTGCAGTCTTGAGCATCTGTTAAGGAATTTTTATCCTTATAGTGTTGCACAATGAAATAAGAGATTTTAGTCACTCACACAATATAACACAGAATAGAATAATAAAAAGCCATAAATACATATATTTACACACCTATGCAAGTAGACCTATACACCTCAGAAATAATTCTGTGCGTTTTTTGAATTCACGTCTAGTGAAATGTGAACAGCAGCAACAAGACAGTGATGAAAACATGGTCGACATCTTCAAATTAAAAGTTCAACCCCCTCTTGCCAGAGTCTTGAGCTCTGTCGGCTCAGAACACAGTCCGCCTGTCGAGTGCGACAAATTAATCTGTTGTGGTGGAGACAGGCGTCTACAAAGATGTGAGCACAACAGCCTGATTTTCTGCTGCTCAGTCAGCAAGAGTTCCATTTCTTTCATTTTATTTTCCTGTGACCAGTCGTTAGCGGGAGCGATCCTGAGTCCATGCCGTGCTAATGGCTCTTATCGGGACTTTCTTCCCTCTCCTCCTGGGGTGTTCTGGCTGGCTGGTTGGTCAGAGGGTGAAAGTAGCAGTGAACATCTAAAAAATTCTGCTGCTCTTAATCCGAAGCCTGCGCTTCCTTTGTCTTCCTTTGCAGAACAGTTTGTGTATCTCAGAGGACACTCGTTAAGTATAGGCTAAACGACAATACTGTTCACTGTTGCTTTGCTTCTGTCCTCTCACTCCACAGGCCTCATCTTCTCAGTAGCTGTAAGAGTGTGTGAGGGAGAGAGATAGTGATCGAGTGTCCAGATGAGACAGAAATGTGTTCTAGCGATCATTACAGCCAATTAGTAAAGCTATTTGATCACTGAGCACGTGTGGACGCCGCATATGTGTATGTGTTTGTGTTTGTGCTTGTGTGTGTGTGTGTGTGTGTGTGTTTCATTTTTGTTCATCAGTCTTATAAAAACTTTAGACAAACCTGTGGTGTCTGACAACTTTGACTGTCTCTTCACCTTTCAAACCCTCCACTGTCTGAATCAGAACAGTAACCTTTCTCTCATCCCTTCTTTTAATGACCCTTCCTTTCTTTTCTTCAACCTCCCTTCTCTTTTACTTCTCCTCCTCTTTCCTATCTGCAGCGATGTAATGAGATTAGGGAAAATGTCTTGTAATGACCTCTCTATCGCAGGTCAACATCTGCCATTTTGTTTGATGGTGTAGATAGAAGCTGGGAGTCAGGCTGCCTGAGGCAACATGAGAGCTGTGCCATCAGACCAGTCAAAGAGGTACGATGCATCATGTATGCAGAAATGCTCAAAAGTGACATAAAGTTTGTGCTTTTAAAAGAACAGGTGTTTTCTGAGGGATGAGCTTCCTGTTTGGCTTTTGGTCAGCTTCCTCAATCTAGACAGGCAGGAGAAGCAGTGGAGTTTTTAGACGAGCTGATATTCTCCAACTGTTTAAATTTAAGGAGGAAAGGATTCGTTTCATTGTGGGGTTTTTTTTGTCTGTCAGTCTAAATCAGCAGCAAAACCTGTTTTGAGGAGCACCCAAAGTGCCTTAAATACATAATCAGGAATTTTTGGTGCTCATATAGTAAAAACAGTTGTGTTCTTAACTTTTGTTGCACTGCAACATGCTCTCTACCATTATCCTAATTTTAAACTTTTTAACCACTTGTGTAAAAGAAGAGGTTTTGAATACTTTTTTTAAAAACAAATTTTATGAAGTTTGACACGATACAAAAGGCTTAAAGTTGGAATATCTCAGTCTATGTAGCATGGATTGATCTCTTTTAAGTCCCAGAGCATTTTGCAAAACTTTAGAACTCCTTGAACCAACACGTGAAATTGTATCATCATTGTTTCCCTAAATACTTCTGCAGAATTCCATGTATGAATGTGCTTTGCATAATTAAGGAGTTGCTTTGCCCCAAAAACACCTCCTTTGCTGACCCTCAGCAGCTTTGTGCCTCACCTTGCTGCAGGTGCAGCCCAGGACCCCCATGACATCACTGTCAGGTACAACCAAACACACTTCCTGTCCCGTACTTCGTGTTACTGCTTGAGATTGCATTAAAACACTGCTGTTCCTGTAACGTTAACCAACCAACCAAAAATGGCTTAAACTTAGCAACTTTTGTTTTGCTTTTTGCTTTTGTCTTTTGTCAAATAACCTTTTCTGTCTCATTCCATCCACTCAGCCAAGTGAAACACTGTGACGTAGCTGAGAGGACACTGCCTGGTTTGAAGTATACTCACTACCTACCTCAACTTAAGTTGATTGCCCTTTAAGTAAACGCAAAAGATTTTAGTCTGTTTTTGACTCCTGCTGTATGGATACAAGCATTCAGCACTACTCTTTTTCATAAGCAGTTCTTATGTTACTGCAGAAAGCAGCTCCAACTGGCAGCATGTTTGTTGTTTGTCTGCATGTCTCTGTGTGAAATGCCCTGTATATTTAGTATCTGTTACCACTGTAACAGTTTTCAGACGACACAGTCCTTCTGTCTCTCCTTCAGGGCCACAAATTGAATCATGGTTGTGCCCTCCCTGAATTTGTCAGGTGGTGTGATGATAGCTTGCTCGACTTAAATGTGACTTAAAACTAAAGAAAATTTCATAGACTTTGGAAAATCCAGTGTCGACTCCAGACCGAGCACTATCCATGGTGAAGAGGTACAAGTAGTACAAACATGCAAGTACTTGGGCACTGTGTTTGACTCGCAACTGAAATTCAGTGAAAACAAGTATTGTAAAGTGAGCAAACCAAAGAATCCATCTGTTGAGAAATCAACTCAACTCTTTTAGTATCAGCAGAAATATTTTATGTACCTTTTATCAAACTTTTATTGAGAGTCTTTTAACCTTTTCTTTTATTTGCTAGTATAGCGGTCTGTCCGTGAAGGATAAGAAGTGTCTCAATGATATCACCAGAGTGTGCTCAAAAAATTACTGGTTTCCAGCTAAAGGACCTCTGCTCTCTCTGGAAAGAACAGGTGGTCCAGAAAGGAGATAGATATTGACAGATATTGTCCCACCCTGATCATGTGCTTGACGATGAGTTTGTAGTGATGCCCTCAGGTTGGCGGTTTTATGTGCCGGTGCAGAAAACAAACCGTTACGCAAACTCCTTTGTCCCATCTGCAATAAGGCTGCTAAATGCACAATAAACTGTAAATGAATGACAGGAATGTTGGATGCTGTAGTGTTTCTTGTTGTTTGTTCTTCTTTTAGTTATGGTGTTGCTATGGACAGGACTGACTGGAAAGTTAATTGCCCCTTGGGACTAATAAAGTATTCTGAATCTGAATCTGAATCTGAATCTGAATCTGGACATTTACTAGTTAACTTTTTGCATTTTAGACTAAATTAAATTTAAACTTTTGTTGTGAAACTCCTATACCATCAGACAACCACAACCCCTCTTTGAGTTTTGCCATATAATACAAAAGTTTGGAGTTTTTTAGGCCATCCAGAACCTTCAAGGAAAATATCAGTTGATTTGTAAAATGAAATTGTACATGCGCTGGGTGTTGTCACAGGCAAGTACTCAGTTTAAATATATTTCAATATACTGGTTATGTTAGCAACTTCAACCCAAAAAACTAACATCAACAACCTAAAGGCTTTCTTTACTGATAATTCACATTACTGTTTTTTTTTTCTCTTGCACCCTTTTTCTGGACAGCTAACAACTCTCACCTCTCTGTAGATGGAGTTCGCTGGTGCTAATGACCCTGTCTTTTAGTAGACCAATGGATGTACCACCTTGGGCACTGAACCACTTAATCATAAGGGGATGAAAAAGGGAGCAGACAGAGGGAGATGAAGTAAGGGCAGGTGGTGGGGCGAAAAGGGAGGGCTGGCAAACCATGACAATCACCTCGAATCGGACAATGATTCCACACCAGTGACTTCACATGGAAAGAGAGAAACAGGGTTGATAAGGAAAAAAGAGGGAGGGGAAAGTGAGAGTCTGACAGAACCTTAATTAACTGTGGTAATGAGTTGGAGAGGGGAGGGGGTGAGGGAAACAGAAGGATTCTTAACACCGTTCTACATTTGCAAGGCATCACTGTGAGCAACTCATGCAGGCCATGTGCCCCAGTTTGTTTGCTACACTTATCAAACTTTCCATTTACCTAGATCACAGCAGATTTGCCATCCAAATGTATTGTAATTCTTGTAGGTCAACAGTAGGTTTGAGATTTAAGACAGAGGTAGAAAAAAGTGGGATTTTATACCAAGTAAACAACTGTCAGTGTTGTGTGAAATAACAGTGTTACCATTAGACTTTAGCAGCTTTAGCTAATGCTAATGTTAGCACCATGATTGGGTGAAAAAGCTGTCCTTGACTAAATTTGTGATGTCTCCAGATAACTTCTTTTAAAACAAGAATACCGTAAAAGAGTATTGGTATTGTATGATGAGGAAAAATTAAAAATCATAATGTTATTTTGATGCAATACAATCTTGTTTGACTGCTTAGCTTACATACTTGCGCATATTTTTAAGCTGTAGCTATGTTTTCATCTCTAACATGATGCCAGAGAAGGATACAAACTAACCAATGTGTTTGGCAAATGTAGTCTGACTTTCTTTAAGGAAGCCTTATGTTGGCTGAAGTTGCCAAAGAGCAAATTTGAACGAATACAATATCAGAAAAGAGCTTCTGACACAAGCCTAAAAACTCAGTCGGTGCCTAAAGCTCTGGGCTAGCTGGCAGCCCACGCTAATAATTGCAGCATACATCAAACTCTTTAAAGGTTCGGTGTGTAGGAAATAGTGGCACTGAGAGGCAAAGTTGCAGTTGAACCCAACTGAATAGCTTTCTGCTCAGCCTCCCCTTAAAAGCATGTAGGAGAAGCTGAAGTTGCCATTAATGAAAAAAGCAAAAGGTCCTTCGTAAAAATATTGTCCATTTTGAGATGTTGTAGAAATACAGTGGTGTACTATAGTTGACTGCGAAGGAGGACTCGCTTCCTTTGTAGATATAAAAGGTTAAATCTGAGGTAATGAAAACACAACATTATTTAGGGTGATTATACACAAATGAAAAAGTTCTCACAAATATAATTTTACATTTCTACTATATTCTACAAATAGATCCCCTGAAACACTGGGCCTTTAAACACTGAATATCAGTCATACATTTACTGGTCATTGTTTTTATAACACTATATTACTCTGATGTCAATATTATTGTAATGAAAGACGAAGGCGCCATTATAATTAGCATAATGTGATTGCCTAGTGATGTAAATATCCTCCGAAATTACTATGTTGGCGACAGCGAAGGTTCCACAGGCAGTAATGCCCAGCAGGTTACACCACATACGACATGATAACACAATATGAGCCTCTCACACGGGTTTACACATGAACACAAACAAGCACACGCAGACACACACACCTGTTCACACACTTGCTTTTCATCTCCCTAGCCGGTCTATTTCCAGAATGCCCCCAACCTGCACACACATGTCACTGACTCTCTCACACACACCACGCACGAGCAAACGAGCAAACACAGACACACACACACACAGATACACACATACCTGTTGCAGTAGAACACACACATTACACTGCCACAACTACCGTGAAGCTGACCCAGTTTCCATGGTGACAGAGACAAGGTCGGTTGCTGGATGATGATCCCGAGGACACACCCATTTTTCACTAATATATATATATATATATATATATATATATATATATATATAGAGAGAGAGAGAGAGAGAGAGAGAGAGAGAGAGGGGGGATGAAGTGATAAAATAGCTGAGGAGAAGCAAATAGAGAAGGATGAGGGATGAAGAGATAAGAGAGCTTAAGCAATGTCATAGCACTTCAAAAAGAAGGAGAGAGTTGGACATTTGGTCAGGGTTTCAGACTGAGAGAGGTTTGAGATGAAGGTTGGGGGGAAAAAGGTAAACACTGTTAGAAAAATAGAGCGAATGCGTGTCAAATAAGCCAAATATCGAGGTGTCACAGGTGGGGGAATGAGCTGCTCACTCTTATCCTTAAGTAAAATTAAAACCATCCTAATAATAAAAATATTTCATTAACAGTTCCTCCTGGCATTTAAATTTAACTGCATGAATATACACATGATAATGATAATTTAACTTGTTTGTTTTTTAATTGTATTATTTAAATTGATGCCACTATGCTTAATTTGAAGCTTCGATTTAATTCAATTCAATTCAATTTTATTTATATAGCGTCGATTCACAACAAAGCTGTCTCAAGACACTTAACATATAGAGCATGTCAAGATCACACTCTAGAAATACATTGAATTTACAGGAAGCTAATTGGAAACAGCTAGCCTAGCACTCTTCAAAGGTAACAAAATCCACCAAAATCAGAACCTCTGAAGCTCACCAAATCATTTTATATCAGCTGTATCATCTGTACAAAGTGTAGAGTGTAAAAATGACACGTTGCAGCTCTGAAAGAGGGTGTGTTCTTCTTATGTAATTTTCAAAAGACAGCAAATTAATGTGTTTCTCAAAGTGTCTAGTTTTCTTACAGATTTCTTTTTTCTCATGTTATGTGACAAAATTCGTAGTAGTAGTTATTTTAAGTAGTTATTTTTTTCCCTTCTGTATTTTATTGTTGAGAGGTAAAAGATATAAAGAATAATTTTATACCAAATAAAAATGCACTGTCATTTCCCTCCTGCTCCTCTGTGGACCTTTTTACCGCTCTGCTCTTTCCTACTGCCATGAAAAGATTTCTGCTGCGGACCAAAGTTGGAAATCGGTTTCTATTCCTGTAGATATAAATGTATTACAGCAGACAGAAGGTGATGTATGTCACAAAGGCCCTAAAATAACTGCTGGGGTAAATTTAGGCGCAGCTTGCCTCCGGCGCAGTAGAATGGATTAGAATGTATGAATGAGAGCTGGGCGCTTGGATGAGCTGCAAGCCTGCATTTACTATGACAGAGATAACAGGTGGTGGTCATTTGTGATTTGTTTGTGTGTGTGGAGAGAGAGTGAATGAGATAGAGCGAGAGGCGAAGGTGACAGGGATTTTCATTTCAAAGGCAGGCAAGAGCACAGCACAGATTAAAGCACACCAGGAATCAAAGGGTCTCAGGTGGTAGGTAACACACAGGTGTCCCCCGAACGAGTGTGTGTATGTATGTGTGTGTGTCTGTGTGTCTGTGTGTGCATGTTTGTGCGTTGTAGAGGAGAGAACCCATCTATTTTTACCTCTTATCTCTACCAACACCTTTTTGGTTTCCTGCTCTCTTTGCTTTGTCTATGGGATTGGGGACTTTCAGCATGGAAGTGCTGTTGTCAGACATAAAAGAAAATCTCCCACAGACAAGAGCTGCTCTCAGTTCATGACCTGTAGACATCCATAGAAGATATAACATTTGAGGAATCTTCAATAGTGTGCAGCATCATGTGTTGCACTGAAAAATGTTACTGATACTACTGCACTGGTGATACTAGTGCAGGTAAGATACTGCTACTGCTTCTGCAGTCATGGAGAACAAAAATAAATAAATACCTTTTCATCTGCAATGGTGGCTGCTCAACAAAATAAATAAAGTAAATAAATGAATAATAAATAAATAAACAAATACAATGATCCAGCACTGCTTTATACTGTCATCAAAGTATGTCTTTTGCCTTAATTGACTGACCTCTAGCAGCAAAAATAGCATATTGTGTGTTTAGGTCAAAGCACCAATACATCAATGTAAAAATTATTCCTGAAGTTCTGCATTCAAACAGATTTTTCTCAGTGAGCTTTTAACAGCAAAAGTGTGTGGAGGCACTCATTATGTAGATTGACCTTTTTCAGAGTAATTATAATTTATATAATCACATTTATCCATTAGTCCCAGGTCAACAATATGTGTCTCTCTCTTTTTCCATTAATGTATGTCTGAAGGTCTCTTTTTTGACTTTAACTATGATTATATTACTTAAGAACACACCTAGAATAACCGTGGTTATATAATATCTTATGAAACATCTAATGCAAAAATGTAAAATATAAAGAGGACAACTTTGTGAATAACTGACAGCAAATATGAGTTTACAGCGGCATCAAGTTGCAACAAGTCCAGCCACAAAGCTAGCCTGGAGTCATTTATAGTCAAGTAAAATCATGTCACCAGCCCACTATTCTGGCCAGGGGTCAAGGGTCACCTGTGAATAAGAAAATTTATACAAGATACACCCAACAAATCAAGATAATTTTGCACATATTGTCGTGAATCAACTAGGGCCGCTATTAACAGTGACACTAATTGAGTCACTGATATGTGAGAAGCATGTTGGTGTTGAACCTGTTTGAAGTGGAGCAAATTTTATCTGCTTTATCCTCTGCTGATCTAATAATGCCTCATGTTTTATATGATAATCCTAATGGCTATAGCTGTCAGATAAATGTGGTGAAGTAAAAGTAATTTAATAGTCACACTGGTAGAGTTACTAATAGGCAAGACACATACAGATAACAGGAGGAGCTTTAAGAGAATAATAGTGTATACAATAATAAAATAATAAAATAGAAATTAAACAAGAGCACAAGACACATAAATAAAACCACAACTAATGTTATAATTGACTTAATAGTATAATGCAATACATCGACTTGTAGTATAATATAATACAACATCTTTAAACTACAAAAATCTTTTTCAAAAATTGAAAGACTGATTGGAAATTAAACCTGTAATGGTCAGCTTTGACTGGAACTGGACATCACTATCATTATTTTGTAGAATATTTTAACATGTCTTTTATGTCTAAGGTAAGACATAATGAATTCATTGATTTTTTTTTATTATTATTTTGATTTTTATCAAAATTTGGATTTCATTATGCTTTTTATTTCCTTGAAAAGAAATATCTCTTTCCATGAACAAAACATGTTCCAAACTTTGCAGAAGGAGCTCATCTTCTTCTTAAAAGACACAAAACGCCAGTCCCTTTTTTTTTTGGCACATGCCCTCCCCCCCACTGCACATGCACATAGAAGCCCCTCTATGCAAAGCAATGTCCCCCTTCAGGCTGGGTCAGTAATGCCAAGCATATTTAAAAGCAAAAGGGAAATCGAGACAAAAAAAAAAAGTGCAAATACTGAGAGAAAAGAGAGTGGGAGGGAGCAAAAGAAAATGAGAGGCAGTGTGAGCTGAGGGAAGACAACTACAGGAAGGAAAAGGAAGAAGTGTGAGGAGATGGAGAGATGGTTGGACGGTGCAAAGATCCATGGATAATGAAAGAAGAGAGGAGGCCTCTTTAGACTATTGACATTTACTTTGTGCTTCACCTCGTAAGTGAAGTGTGTAAAAGTAGCATCATGAGAGGGAGAAATAGAGCAGACAAGTGTACACACACATGCACACACAAACACACACACACACGCATGCATACACACAGACTTATTCAAACTCTCTGAAGTGCTTCCCCATATCCATTGCAGTGTGCTAACCATGTAGGCAGCCATTAGAGCCCCTCCCCCCCCCCAGTGGAGAGCACCCAGCGTGGGCCACGGGCCTGAACCTCTCAGCCTCCCCTCGCCGCCAGCCACGCCACTCCACACACCCACTCAGCACTCCACCACAGGGGGGAAAAGAGTGTGAGAACTCCATTTTCTGCCATAACTGCGAAAGTAGTATCGTGCAAGGCTAAAAGTGTCTCCATGTAGCTCACACTCACATTTTGCGAGGAACAGAATACACCAGCTTTACACACTCTTTTCAAATCTAACTCGCTTCCATGTCTTGGATGACTTCCAAGTACACATGGCCACGGGTACACACACACACAAATAATATTGCACAGACACACACACACACACACACACAAACACTTTTACATGCACAAAAGCTGACAAGTGTCTGCTTCAGCTCAGGTTGCCATAGCAACACGGTCAGCAGTGTTCTTGCGCTTTGGCTTCGCCGAGCATGACAGTGAGGCTAGTCAGTGTTTGAAGTGCACTCACACATGCACATACGCACAACATGCACCTCGCGCACTCGCCTCTTTTTACACACACATGCACATGCATGAACACTGCATGCATGTGCACTACACAGACACCCAGGCATACATGAACTGTGTTTCATAGACATGCATGACATGTATGACAGCGTTACTTTTGTTCAGTTCTTATATTTCGGCTGGTCTCAGAGGTTATTTGGTGGTCTCAGAGTTGTCTGAACACAAGAGGAGAGCAAGCAGTGCCAACACTGACAAATACTGCCATCTACAGCAGAAACACTGCAAATGAATCAACAACCATGATCTTTCATAATGCATGTAACATGACAGTGGAGAGCCCTGTCATAGTGGACTCAGATCCAAAATGCCAAACAATTTTAAAACACTGCTCATGACCACACATATGCAGAAGCATAAGCCTTAAGTACTTCAGATCAAATGATGTATTATACACAGGTGACAGCTGGGAATAGAACATTCAGCACCACGGTCAGCAACAGACAAACTGTAGCTGTAATGTGCACATGTAACCACTAGAGGGCAGTAGAGCTTTATGCCAGAATCACAGCATTTTCTCAAATTAGCACCTGACTCATTAAGCAGCCCATTCACTCTGGTCTCCAAAGATTTCATGCAATAATAGTTAGAAGCTGATAGTTGTTAATGATTACTGATGGAATTTGTCCTCTCTCTTCACTAAAGCTATTTAACTTTATGATGGTATACTTTAAAATGAGGAATCTTTATTATTTGAGTCATTTGTCACCTGAAGGTGCTGCCCTCATCAAGTGATGGTATCAGTTCTAAATATCTTAAGGTCAAACTGCCAATAAATTGGCAAAATTGTTGAATGTATTTACTTTAGATACCTCCTGCCCTCATGACTATATTTATCAACTGTTTAAGAATTATATGTGTATTCTTTAATTTCTTAATTATTTATTAGTTTTCTCAACTGTCTACCTGTGTATAAGGGTTTGGGTCATACATCATATCCTTATTACCAAAATGTCCCCTTCTTATTTTGTGAAAACACAAAAAGACCTTCCTAAAATATGTTGACATCAAGGTATTTGGTCAAAAATATTGCAACATTTGATAATGTCCATACAAAAAAGCCCTAGCTGCAAGATTTGTGAAAATAAAGGCAAAAATATGAACATGTCTCAAATTTTTCAGCACTTTGACAATTTGAAAAAGCTACCACAGATGATAATGTAAAAATTCTTTGTGTTTCTGAGAGTGGACCCTCCAGTTAAAAAAAACCTAAAACCTTAAGATTCAATGGGAAATTAATTCAAAACCCCCTTTTCACAGATAACATGAAGTGTAGTTTGCTAGAAGTACATTATCTGACTGATCTTCAGCTTTGAAGTTCAACAAGCAGACAGATGACACTCAGTGCTTTAAATAATATCCATTAAACCACATTTCCTGTATCTCTAAAATAGTGCTAGACAGACTTTGATTGCTCCCGGTGATCTCTGAAAAATGAGGGTAAAGGGAATATTAGCTTTACAAGAAATAAAGACTTTGTCACCTTGGCTGGAATACTCTATCAATTATTAGTGCTCTTTGGAAAAGCAAGCAAGCACAGCTATTACAACTCATAAGACATTTATATTTCAAGAGGTGATCTTTATTCAGTTGCTACATAAGAAAAAACTTTGGTGCAAAGTGATTTACAGTCATAGAATTACAGTATCTATAAACTATTAAGGTGATCCTGTGGCTAATCAGTGAAACACCATGTGCATTGAACAGTGTTTACACAGGCAAAAGGATAAGGAAGACACATGGCATGATATGGCATGTAGCTGTATGTTACATAATACTTAATGTATTACACTCAGAAATAAATTGCATAGATGTGGTAAACAATATTTCCTCAAAATATCATGTTAAAATCATTATTTAAGCAATAGAACATTTCATCCTTTTAAGCAGTATGTTACCCTACATGTAATAGTCAACTATACACAGTTTTAAAGTCTATAGAAGAAGTTAAAATGCAGTGTGAAGCTATCTTTAAACTGCATTTTAAAAACTATTTCATAAGGACATTATCAAGGTGTAACTACTAAGGAAGACAGTGCATTTCAGATCTCTGTAATGCCAGACCCCATTACATCTACTGCTTAAATAAGATCTTTATCTGAATATGTTACCCAGAAAGAGAAAAATGCAGGTAAACGTGAAATGTATTGAGAGTGGATCTAACTGGCCACATCTGGAGGTAGTCTGCCTCAATATGTGTTTGAATCCTAGGTAGGCGTAAAAGCAATATGTTCGACACGCTGGCATCCATACCCTCCATACCTCTGATGGAACTGTTTGATTTTTTTAAGCAACATAAAAGGAGGTCAAATTTTGAGTGCATACAAGGTGGAAGGCAGCAAGATAGTATAATTGCTGATTATACATTTGGTTTATGCAGGCATTAAGATTTGTAATTCAACAGAAATGCATTGGAAAAAAGCCATACAGATGGGAAATGAATGATATGCAGTGAGAAACAGCTGTCCGCCTTGCATTCATCTGTATATTTAATCTGCTTAACAAGGGATACAATTTAATCACAAAGAAGCCTACACACTGCAACACACCGAGACGAAACAGTAAAATATTATAAATAAAAGGAGGAATAACTAAATATATAACATTTGCTAAGTTAACATACAGGCACAAATGATTAAAATTAATTGCATACAGCACTTCTCAGAAACTCCCAAAACTCTAAGATTTTTTAAGGGAGTCTGGTACTGATTTGCCTCCATCACAAACACAGGTTTCGCTGTGCAGGACAGAGATAGAATCTCAGTAAGGTCAATTAAAACACAAATAAAAAATCGGTAAACACAAAGGCAAGATCAAACAGTCTTATTACAATCTGGACATAAACCCCATTTTAATAACATGTATAAAAGGGGTGATAAGCACTGACCTTAAGTCGGTGTGGGTAAAAAAAGGAGAAGACCAAAACAGGTTTCCACACGATAAAAAAAGGCTTTGATAACATAGTGTGAGGTAGTAAATGCTTCCCATGTGTTTTTTATGCCTTAAGGATATTAAAACAATTTTGGGGGGATTAGAAAACATTGCAAAACCATGTTTGTTCTTTACAGGACACAATTAAGCACCTCAGTCAGCTGTAATCTGATTGGACAAACAGATTGGTTAGCAGCATTGGAGCACCTTGGATAATGCATTAACTGGCTAACATTTTAAGTGACATTAATGATGTCAACTCAGGACTCCCATTTCAAGATGTCTGATGACTGTTTGAACTTTGCAGTCATCACTAAAGTGACATCACTGTTGGCATAACAACAGGAAGCCCTCAGTTTTTGGCGATTACATAGCAGGAGCTTATCTGACTGATGAGGTTGTGGGCCTGCTGTCACTTTGATTTGGCCGGCACCTCCATGCCAGCCTGTGTCATGAGCTCAGCCACGTTCTTCTCAAGGTCATCAATGCGGGTCCCCATCTCATCTAGTGAGAAAATGAAGGAAAAATCTGCCCCAAACTGAGCACATTGTCCAGTCAGATGTGAACAGAAATGACACACGGCAAGTTCTGATTTATATCATATCAAAGGTGTTATATGTAACGATTTAGTTAATGTTTTAAGTAACACCTGTTCTTTTTCAAACATGACAATTAAATGTTTGTTATGACAAAAGGCCTGAAGTAGAGTTTCACAATTGTTTTTTTTCTTGCAGCCCACCACCTATAAAATGAAGTGTCGTGGTTATAAATGTCTTTTTTCTCTGTGTCATTTTTTTAATCATATAAATTAAATTTTACAAATGCATATCTTATAAACAAAAGGCTGACTTGTGCCACACTGGCCAGGTGAAATTTGTTTGAACGCCACCTAGCGGTCATGCGAGTTGCCACGTGTGTGTTGGGAAAGGGGGAGAAGGTGCACTCAGGTGAGTTTTAGCTAACTTGAGACCTCAGACTACAGCTGCACGCGAAGCCTGAGAGGCGATAGGATGAAGCTGATGGCTGTCGTTTAGGTTTCAGTATAAACAGTCGGAACAGGTTGCAAAAAGGATATTTTTGGTTTCCAGCTGCTCAGACGCTGCCTGGAATCTTCCTTGAAGTCGTTGCATCGTTTTTTCCATCTAGAAAGCAAAAACAACCTCAGAAAAAAGGTATTTTACAAGACAAACAGCTCACAAGAAGCAAACTTACCGCCTCTGTCATATCTGTAGCTGCTTTGTTGTCTGTTTTAGACATCGTTTGGTTCCGCTACACACAAATATTTCATCTAACCTGAGTCTCAGTCACACAACCTGACAGCGGTTGTTTAGTTAAAGTGAGCTGTGAAAACGAAGACAAAGTCCCACCTCGGCTTGGCTTCCCCTCAAAAACGTTAGCTGACTCCAATAACTTTGCGGTAAGTCGAAGCGTCAGAGTGAAAACAGTGAGACTTCCGCTTGTAGTGCCTGTCATTTCAAAATAAAAGCATTTTTAAATATACTTTATTTTAATAGAAATGCCCAAACATACAACAGAACATGTTGCAGCAAACAGTTGACCACCTATACGTTCATTCTGTTATTGCACTGATGGAAATACATGTCAGGTATCATACAATAATGGCTCAGACATCAGCTTGTCAGGTCACTTTTTCCCCAGTATTGCAGAATTTTATCCACACAGAGATTTAGCGAGAGGATCATTCTCTCCATATTCTGTATAGTATTCACAATATCTATCCAGTCAGTCACTGCTGGAGAAACTGCCCGCAGCCACTTTCATGTTACAGCTTTCTTGCTGGCCACTAGTTGTATCTTTAACAGATACCTGTGTTGCACTAAATAATAAACTGTAATATTTCCCAGATAGAATGCAGGAAAGGAGCAGTCAATTCCAACACCAATAACCTTCTGTATCCCCCGTGTCAACCCCTGCCAGTATGACTGAATGACTGGACACCCTCAAAATATATGGATATGGCCTGCCAGCTGTTCTCCCCCTCCCACCTCCCCCATCTGCACACTTTTTAGCTTAGGTGTTATAAAATATCTGATCAAATTCCTCCAACAAAATTCCCTCCAGAGACCTGAACTGGTGGAGGCAGACTGCACAGAGCACATGTACAACCAGTCCTCCTCTGTGATGACAAGTCCACATTCCTTTTCCCATTTTAATCGAATCTTATTTGTTGAATGTTTCTTATTGGATTGAATACATGAGTACAATTTTGACACAAGTTACCTCTTTCCACTATTTTTGTACATGCCGACAAGTATGTCAGACAGATTGGAATCACTTTTCTCCATAGGCTTTATCTCAATCAAAAGTCATTAAATCAGCATAGGATATGAAACATGCCAGCCATGATTTAAGTATCTTTCTGTGTGGCAACACTGCAAAACATGTTCTGCATTGATGCGTTTGACTCTTTTATTACGAAGGTAAATTTAATGTAATATCCTTCCCCTGCGACCTCACTTCACTAACTTGACTTTGACATCCGTAACAATATGTTTGCATGGTTCCCCATGGGCAGAGCTGTTTTATTAACTCCTTGTAAACTGGTTTATCCTGCCGATCAGGTCAAGGGGTGTTTTGTGTGATGTAACTTAGTAAAGAAGAAACATTTCCCTCTCTCCAAACTAAAGCTTTGGTTTTTATAGACCCATAAAGGATTATCCTGGATAATAGTGACAGATAAGAGATGAGAGGTTTTCTGCCATGAGGGTTACATAACTTTCATTAAGCCCTCATAAACCTTTATAATCTGGATTTTGTGTCTGTAATAATCTACATTCACTCCTACTAAATATGTTCAAATTTTGCTGTGTAGCATAATTAGAAAGGACTGGACTGCAACACTCGGTGTATTTTTTATGGCACTGGAGGGATGTGCTTAGCAATAAGTCAACTAAAATAAACCAGCTTACATGAAATATTTAAGAGGATGTAGCTCTACTGTCAGAGTACAAAAAGGCAGTGAGATTCCTCCCATTCTTTTTAACCTTACTGTGATGGATGTTACACTTCTGTACAATATTTATTACCTGCAGCACAGCCAGACTACCTTAGAATAAAAAATCTAGTTAAATTCAATATTTGTTGAACCTGTACTTCGCGCTGCCAAAAAATATTTTGTTCATATGGAGATAGAAAGTAGCTTTTCGGTGCAGATATTTACATTTGTTATGGTAAAAGCAACGTTTTTTAGTGGTAGTAATAACGTAAAAATGGTTCATGAATCATATTTATCCAGTGTCCCAGTAAGCCACGTCAGTGTGAAAGGCAGCACACACAAAATCCAGGACTCTGAAACAGAATCAGCACAAATTCTTCCGCCACTTATTTTATTAGTTTTTGCTAATGAGATAAGTGATGGGACACAGCAATTCTTTTCTGGATACAAAGCTATGGGAATGATTACAGTGACTGCATTATCAGTACTCTTCTACATAGCTTACACAGTCAGGCTGCAAGTTCAGAAACTCTTGTCAAAAGCCGTCGACCACACACGATATATTTAGGCAGCGCGTGAACCATCTTGATAGAGTCTATCATCTTTGTCGTAACGCGTGACGTTTCAGGAAGTGTGGGCTAGCCGAAAGAGAAGAGATGCACTAAATATGGGTCAGTTCTTAAAGAAACTGTTGTAACTTAGGGACAAAAATGCCTTTTTATTTTAAGATGCCTGCAAATTTCAAGGACTTTTATACAACTTAATGCCGGCTTTCATAACACCGCTGGCTTTGACAGAAGTGTAGGCTCGGAGAAATGGGACGTATTGAGCGGACTAGCAGCGCATATTGCAGCTGCTTTCAGTGAGCCTTGTTTATCTGATGGTACAGTAACGTAATTGACGCTAGCATATCAATGTTTACACCGTTGGGACTGTTCTCAGTTGTTACTGACAGGTTAGCATTAGCCCCCGGCTCGACGTTACTGATTCTCAGCTCGGCTTTTGATGGCGTGGCCGTAGCTGCCTCTTTGTCTGTGGAGTCCGTGAAGGGACTATGCTTGAAAAACACGGATGTTACTGTTTTTACGCCGTCAAAGTCGTTTCAAGGAACCGGAGGGAGATAAACACACTATTATCGTCTCATTTAAGCCGGCGACAGCCAGCTTACATCACTTCACAACTTCCTGCACAGTGAGCATCTGAACATGGAAGATGAGGTGTTTGAGCAGATTGTGAGCGTGTTTAACAGCCTGGTGTCGTGGGTCGCCGCCGGTGCCATGGTGTTCGGCGGGGTGGTGCCCTACATCCCCCAGTACAGGGACATCCGCAGGACCCAGAACGCAGAGGGCTTCTCCACCTATGTGTGCCTGGTCCTCCTGGTCGCAAACATCCTACGGATACTCTTCAGGTAAGAACTGATAACCTGTATGTTCTGTCTTTAGTATGGTAACCAATCTTCACTCAAAAATCTTTTAATTTTAGTCAATTTGTCTCGTAAGACAAAGTTTGCGCTCAAAGAAACAAGACTAAGAAAGCAGAAAAGTTATTATATTATCTCTTTAATTCGGCTAAAAGGAAATCATCCAAGGAGCGTCTCTTTCGTTTTAATTTAACATTTCATTCTCATTTGTTGCTGCCACCTACTGAAGTGATTGGCAAAAATTATGACCAACAGATGAACCAAGTACACAATGTACCTCTTATACAAGTTCACTACATAACAACTGCTGGTGGATCAGATGTATTCTGTATTGAATAGTGACTGCTTATTGTTCATTAAAGGTCTTAAACTGATCTTAAAGTTAATTATGAGTACATACCAAACATTCTTTGCAAAGAAGGGTGTGTTAAAACGGTAGCTGTTGTGCACATTGTCTTACCCACCCCACTGCGTTCCTCTACAGGGTTCTTTGAGAACTTACACTGTGCAGTTTTAACTCAATTATTGTATTTACAACTCATGTAATGTGGTAGGCACTTGGCTGGTATTTGAGGGAGAGAAGAGGTATGGTGACACAGTACTGGGATCGTTTTGTCGGGATAACCCGCTGAAGTTAAGCACCATCATTTTAAAAAGGGTGTCTTCCACAGCATGTGAACTGTAGGTGCACTAGTACTCCTGCAAGCATGTGTAGTACTCCTGGTGCAGTTTATACCTGCTTCACAATACAAAGTAAACGTACATGTTCTCATGTTTTCTCTTCAGATTTGGCCGATACTTTGAGACGCTGCTGCTTTGGCAAAGCATTATCATGATCGCCACCATGCTCATCATGCTGAACCTGTGCACCAACGTCCGCATGGCCACTGAGCTCAACACCAAAAGACGCTCCTTCATAGGTCAGAAACCCTGTGCTGGGGGCGTCTTTACAGCACAAATAAAGCTCAGTTACATCAACACTTTGTGTGCTTTTAAGTGCAGCTCCTAATGCTGTGTGTGTGGGAGTGGATGGAAAGGCATGTGATCATGTGTGAGAGTGTAAAAATATCTGGAGTGAGTGCGTGTAGGCTGGAGATTGTGTGAGCGTGTAATAGAAATGCATGTGTGTGTAATTGACAGTGCATGAGCACGTCTGAGTGAGGTGATAGCAGGTCCCCTCAGCCTCCAGTGTGAGTGACTACAGTCTCACTCTTAAACTGAACAATTGTCTTCTAAAAATCTACTTTTAAACCTTCACAAGTGTTGCAGAAGATGCTGTTTGGCTAATGACTATTGTGACTGTGAAATGATGATGGATGCCTAATTTAGATACTGATATTGATTATCCTCTAAAAGTACAGGATGTATGTTTATCAATCAAAACATAGAATTAAATGTTAAGGTTGTCACTTTTTAAAATATGCTTAAAAACTAATACATAGTAACAAATTAAATATTCATCTGATCCAAATCCATCAAATGATTATGTGCCCTTGAGAATCAGTTTATACAAAGAGTAATAAACAAAAATGTCAACAGTCTAAAGCCCACTGCTGTTTACAATAAAGTTATGCAAAACTCAGATAACACTGGTCCTGGACACTTGGCGCGCCTTTTGTAGCAGCCCTAATGGAGTAACGTGGGTTGTATTTATACAACCAGAATCACAAATCATTAGCCTCAAGGGGCTGTAAAATCAGAACAGCATACACACCCTCTGTCTAAGTTATTCTGAAGCGGATGTGTTGACACTTTGGATCCTGTTGTGTAAATGGATCCTTCTGTGCTCTTATGGACCGAGACCTTCTCTGGTTTCATAAGTCATGTGTTTAAAATCTGTGTCATATGTTGTTTGCAGTGGTTGGGTTTCCAATCCCTTGCAGACTATTTACTCCGTCTCCATTGCAGTCGAGCTCCTCCTTCTGTTCCTGTGGCAGTCTAAGGACAGCGAACGGGAGGGCAGGACACTTAAATTATGAGTGCTAAGGTCCCAAGGTCCAGCTTCAGATGAGAAAACACAGAGTATCTCAATAAAAATCTAGAATCCAATACAGAAACCATTTCGCCATAATTTCCTTGCAGAGAGGACAGCGTGAATCCTTGGACTAGTCAGCCATCTTGAAATCCAGAGATTCAAGAAAAAATGTCCAGGGAAATCAATTTCCAAGGCAGCTGCAAAGTGGACTTTACAAGTTGTTGAGTTTACTTTTTAAATCCAATCAGAAAAAAAATCTGTTACACACCTTTTTTTGGCTAAGAGTTATATAAGTTAATAATTATACTTTTGTCTGGAAACAGTTCATAGATGGTTAGCTTAGCTTGGCACGAAGACTAAAAGCAGGAGCAAGTAGCCAACTTGTCTCTGTCTGACTAATTTTCACATTATATTTAGTTTTTTAGATTCAGACAAAACTGAAGTGTAAAAAACATACTATTCTCTTAACTTGGATTACATGTGTGATTATTTCCTGGCTGTTAATGACTAACTTCTCAAAATTAATAGCTGTGTTTACATTTATTGCCAAGTGAAACTGTTGCAATCTTTTGTTATAATGTGAAAAAGATAATGAAAATAAGTTGCATTTTTAGAATCAGTAAACCTTGAATCAGAGCCCTGAGGTCCTTCAGAAGGGGGCGATATAGGCTTTGTTACTGTGGCTTTTGACAAACTGGTGAAGTAGAGATTATAATAAACTAGAGAAGTAGAGGTTGCCGACAGGAAATGATAGCAGTGATTTGCCAGCTGCTGAGAACAGGAAGAAGCTCCTCTCGTAGAGTAAACTGCTGATCAGTCATGTGAGCCAAATGTTTACTACGCCAAAACTCTCTCATACATAGTGTTTCCATCTCCTTTTATTCATGTAAACTCAGATAAGGCAACCAAAAAAAACCATCAAAAAAATAACAACAACTCAGAGCAAGTGCAGCAATTTTGGTAAATTTAGAAAGGTTTTACATCTTTTCTGATTCCATTCCCTTTTGCAATGCAGTACTGCAAAACGTGCTTTAAATATATCTGTGAATGTTCTCATTCATCCAGGTCATAGTTATTCTAGGAAAATAAATCGAAGTCGAAAAGAAGCCATCTATGTAAAAGTGGAAAAACCATCTCTGAACCGAGGAGGAGGTCTGAGACATCACCTTTCTCCCA
>JAQNCA010000009.1:5222596-5267307 GCA_029783725.1 Acanthurus tractus
CTCTTGGATTAGAGGCGAAACGTCTTCACAGACTTATAACTGAGTCCAGTTGACTTCGATTTATTTTCCTAGAAGTGCTTTAAATATCTTAAATATAATAAATACAAAGCTAATGAGTGGTTGTCTGGCAACCAATTGAGATGACTGTGTGTAATTCCAATTGTCAAACTATTGCTAACTCCCCCAACAGCTGAAACTTAATGAACAACTTAAAGTTCATGTAAAAAAATTGAAGCTAAGTATACCTGGCAGTGCCTACCAGGTGAAGTCGTGTCTCTCTCTGTAGGACCACATCACTCATAATAAAAGCTAAAAAAAAATTTAGATCACATTTCTCAGTATTTAACTATATATAATTCCAAAATAATCAATTTCTTTGTATTCTTCTGTCAAAATACAATAACATTTTCTCTCCTGTAACTCAAATTATATGGTGTGCTCTGTGCTAACACAGACTTGAACCAACCAATTCCAGTCAATATCATGATTTCCACTATAAATCAGTCTTCATTTATATGTTTATCTTAGAGGGATCAAGCTAAGATTCATCAGTTAGTCAGCTAGTAACAGAATGGCCTGTTTTTGTGTTTTCAGCTGCTGTCGCTTTACATCATCAGAAAGGCAAAAACTAACCCTCCACCTTCAGCAGTTTGAGGAGAATGAGTAAGGAGTTAAAGTGGGCATGTCTTCTGTGATTGAATGGAGGCTAGCATCCAATTCTGCATCATGTTTGCTATGACATGCTAATGTATATAATGTTTAAATCAATTCTTCCCAACATGACAGCCTCATGCCTTTTGTTCAAAATTGCGAAACAGAAGCTCAATAACCTCCAAATGCTGTTTTATCTGGATTTAAAGGATGCTTGAACAAAAACATTAATTGGTGATATAACTTGTAAGAGAGCCAAACACTAGTGTAATTGTGAAGTCACTAGTTAAGTCACTGTCAACTGTCACACAGGATTACAAAGTCATGAAGAGGTTCAGTAACCTGACACATCACGGGTCACTTCTGGCTTTGCTGAAAAAAACTGAAGCAAACCAAACTCTTTTTTTTTTTCTTTCCCTGTGTTTTTTCTTTTCTTTATTTTTATTTTGTCTGTAGCTACAGACAGTAAGGACGAGGAGATCAGAATTCCTAAGAGGCTCTTTCTGGGTATGTACAGAACTTCCTGTGTCTGCCATGAAACATCAGTTGTAGTTCATCTGCCTCTCCATCCGTCTCTCTGTGTCTCGTGCATGATGCCCCCCCCGCACCCCCCCCCTGGTGTGGCTCTCAGCCATCACTAACTGATGACTAACACCACCCACCATACGTTTGGACGAAGCATGAGCTCATTTCACCTGCATGTAGGCTAGTCCTGATGCTGCATCCACTCTCGGTTCATGGAACATATTTACCGTCTGTCCTTTGTAGCCACTTTTGGATACGTGCATGTTACATCTCAAACCTTTACTGTAAGTGAAACATCAGCTTTCCATAAAACCCCTGTGTGGATGTGATTCTGCATGTGTAAATTGTGCTGAAATCTGTCATTTATTTACAAATGACAGTGGAAATCCTATATTTTAAAGTGACATGCACCAGATATCAGAGATCAGAGATTAACAAAAGACTAACTTGTTGATATTACAACTTTAAGCCACTTTGAATTTCACATCATGCTTTTGTTTTTACAGTTTAAAATTAGCATCATTAACACCTATTTTCAAACCAAATGTGTTTTCTGTGTGTTTAATTACCCTTAAACTGGTGCATGCCTGTTTTTATTTGTGCCCTGAAATGCGAATGTCATCTTTTCAATGGCTGATTTATGCAGAATCAAGTGCTAATGACTTGTAATTGATGTTACTTACTAACCCGCTTTTGAAAATCGTTCTTTGAACTACACTTGGTTTCAGCATAATGCCTCTGTTTCTCTCATGTACATGTGTCACCTCTGCAGTTTTTAACAAAAAAGAAAGCAGCCATTAGTGTCTGCTTAAGACACATGTTGATATCGGTCTGTCTGTGTGTGTATGTGTGAGTGAGTGTGTGTATGCGTAGCTGTGTATACAGACAGATATTGTCTTTCTTTGATCAATAGTTTGATCTTATTGAAAATGTTCTTCAGTATCATTTTAAACTCCAGACATCCTGCATAATCTCAAGCTTCCTGTGGGAGTCATGAGGTTTAAATAACTTTGTCTGGGGCCTAATTTAAGGACTCAGCTGGTGGCTGTTTCTGACCGTCTGAGATTTCAATGTTAAGACCAAAGCTAAAAAATAGTCCCCAGAAATGTGCTATGCTTTGTTCTCTTACTAAAAGGCTCAACTGAACAGAAGTTTTATGAGTGAAATTACTGATTTGTAAGATGTTTTGAAGGATTAAAATTTATGTAGATAAACATGGACTTTGGCTTCAGTGACATAGCAGACAGGGTAGTGAAAAATGGACGATATTTGACTTGTCATCATAGGAAAAAATTAAGGTGTTACTAATATTTTTAAGGATGGTTCTGCTTGACATTAGTGTCCTAGCCAGTAAGCCAGCATACACAGCACCAGAACTCTGAAACTGAAGCAGCTAAATGGGCTCCAGCCACCATTGTTTTAACTATCTTTACATTGTGCTTTTCCCACTGTGACATGCCAAATCTCACTTCTGAAAAGGGCATGTTAAGGTGTGACTTGTTGTAACATATAAGTGAAATGTTTTCATTGTCGTTGAAGAGGCTTTGCCAGTTGAAAGCAAACCTGAAAGACTGCGTACCAAACTTACTACACAGTTTTACAAATGCAAGATACCACATGACCTGTCTGGTCAAAAACAAAAGGGCCACATTGAATTCAGGAATCTAACTTGAAATTCATAAGCTCTTTCTTACATTCTTACTGTATACTGAAAAAAATTTAAATTCAATTTTGATAAGAAAAAGTCAGCATTGTTGTGCTGTTGATGTACACCACTGTCCCACAATGCAATGCAAAAAAGAAAAAATATAGATGTCACTCAGCTGCAAAGTATCTACACATGCTTTTTGTTGAGGTTAAATTAATAGCGGCACTTTACAGTTGAAGTTAATGCCTGAAGATACATGTGTTGCATTATTTCTTGCTTGTTGTGTAAAACCAAACTGAAATCATTTGGAGCATTCTTTAAAGCATTTAGAAAACCAACGTGTAGTGCGCACTTTTTACACTGAGAATGTCCTGCCACAGTGTTAGTGAAGAGAGGGCTGTTGTTCCTGGTATGGACACAAGATGGCAGTAGGAAACAATATTTAAATTATGTGATCAGGAACTCGTACTCGATGTTGTGCTGTGATATGTTAAAAATTCTCCTCTTGGGACCCACTAATGCACAATAAATGGCTTGGTATTGAAGTGCTGTTTTGTACCTTTTAATTGGATGTTTTCAATCATTGTAGGAAAAGCAGGAGCAGAAAAGCAGATCCACTTTTCACCAACTTTGTGGCTTTCTGCAATTCAGCCTGTTTGTCTGCTTCTGACATCTGGCATCAGCTGTTTTTTTTTGCTCCTATGATGAGACTGGCTCTTTCAGCAGCAGCAGCAGCCTGTGGGTCATTGATCAGTGAGTGCTGCCATGCATCATTAGAAGTGACAGAAAGCCACGTTCTCTGATCGCAGCTTTGTTGGGCTGTGCTGGTCCATTGATCTTCTGGTGGAAGTATCAAGCGTAAACACGTTGTAGTTTACTATTAATGCATGGGGGGGGCAGACATGACAGAGTGAAACAGAGCTGTGGATTGGTCAGACATGCAGCATCACCTTGAGGCCTGCAGCATCTGGGGTCAGTGTCGAGCTGATGCAGCAGCGGAAAAGCCAATTATAGTGAGCTAACATTGTAACATGTACAGTGTAACACCAGAACAGAGCCGGTGCGTGCAGCCGTCAGGTGGAACTGCTTCACATTGTGAGCTCTCTGCGGTGACTCACCTTAGTGTTAGTCAGCAGGACGAATTCTCAACGCGTACATTTCTCTCATTGTTCAGTGCGATGTCCTCTTAGCCTTCATCAAAGTACATATTTGTTCTCACAGAAGCACGGCATCATTATCACACCAGGAACTTCATCCAACAGCTTTTGTACTTAGAAAAACACAATGGAGCCGACTTAAACTTCCTGGGATGTCTAAGAAAGGCTGTAATATGACTTGCTGTGAACATTATACATGGAGTCGTTTTCCTGTAGAATGTCTAATTTACCGTGATGGCATAACCACAAAGGTTTAAAGGACACCTGTGGTGCAAACACACAAAAGGCCACATCTGTCCTGAGCGCTGTGTCCTTTGTTGTAAGGCTGTGTAGTTTCACTTTTCAGGCGAAAGAAATCCGGGTGTAATAGCAGCTCAGTGTGATTTATGTGGAAGACTTCCCTCTGCAATCCTTTAAGAAGATTAAAAGATCAGATCATTTGGCTGTGTCACTGTCTGGAATGCTGGCGATCACTCAGGTGGAGGTAAAAGGGTTTCGGAAGGAAAAGGGAAGATGAAATATTTGGAGATAAAAGTCGTGACGGTGACAGAGAGAAAAGTTTCACTTTGCCTTACATGTGCCTGAGTTAAACTCTGCTGTTTTTAGAGCACCTGAAAGAGGAAAAACAGATTAGATTTTTCAAGATCTTCAGCAGCACATAAATGAATTTTCTGTCAGCAAGCGAGCCATCAAACTGGGCTCTGCTCCATGATTGAAATCCCTTATGTAAACTTCTGGACGTCTGTGGTTTTTCACACTTAGGGGGAAGCTTGCTTGTCTATTTGCTGAGGAACAACCTCTCAGCCACATTCTTATTCATTCTCAGCTCAGTTAGGCCCTTAAAAACAGTTCTGATGTTGCAGCTGTAAAAAATCTGTTGATGGAGGTTTAAGAAGAGATTTAAAAAAATACATTGAATTAAGAGGAAAAAGATCAACTTTTGCGTTCTGACAAAATCTTTGTCCCACCTAAAATTTTGCAGAACCTGAACGTGATTTCAGAATGTTTTTAGAGAGAACACAAGCATCCTAATATTTGGTTTGGTGTATTTCGGGTTCACTTAATCACCAGCAAAACAACCATGAGGAAGCACACAGATGAAATTCGTTCAGAAAATTTTACCTCAAATAATACTGGTAAGGCTGTTGGTTACCAGGCAAGAAACAGGATGTGTTGTAAGTGTTGAAGTCATGTTAACATAGTAATACATTTTTCATTACCATGCTGAACAAGCTAACTCACTGACCAAGATTCTTTACTGACATGCTGTTTCATAGAAATACATGTTTCCTGTTGAGAAAGCAGAAAAAAAGAATTATAAATTCATGGCATTAAGTAGAAGCTGTCAATTTTTAAAAACCTTGAACATTTATTTTTTAACACAGTCCCATAGATCCCATATGTATACACTAAGCTCAGAGGTCACGAAGCATACAGAACCCTTTTTTGTATGATTCAGCATCTTGGACCTCCAGCAAGGGGGTCCACAGTGGTGATTATGTTATTATCTCTATGAAAATTGAAACCACTAAGCTCCATTTTATCATGAGGAAGTCTGAGTGCCTAATCAGATGATTAGGGTGGATTCTGGATGAGTTCAAATCCATGAAGGCCAATATTTTCCATTTTATTAGACAGCACTGACTTGAAATTTTCAATTACCCGAAACAGAAAAACAACATTAAGTTATCAGACACAAACTTGTAACGAGAGCTGTAGAACTCATCACCTTCCACCTAACATCATGAACAAACCCCTTGTGATACTTTATCTGATGCATGGGGATGATACTCTCATCTTTGACCTTTTTTTTTTAAACTTCATTAGCGTTTGCAGCTATTACAATTTTTTTAATTGAAAGTTAAACATTAGTGTTTTGTTCTGTCATTAAAATGTGGCAAATAAAAGATGCCAAGCTCGAAATTATTTTCTGTGACATGGTCTATTGCATTTTTCTAATATGCTCGGAAACCAGGGAGATAAGTTTGCAAAATCATTCAAACTGTTTTGTTTTCGTTGTTTCTTATTGCTTTGTTTTTGTTTGGTTTTTTTTGGGGGGGGTGCAATTTTTTTTGGGTTAATGACAGAAAAAATTGGGTTTAATGCCACACATCAAAAATTTTTCCCCCGTGCCTCTTCCTGTGTTATAAAGCACATAGGGATTACTGACTACACTGTAAAGATCGGGATTCAAACTCTAAACAATTGGGTACAATAACGACTTGTCTACAGGAATAACATTCAGAGATGGAACTGTCTGAATCAGCTTTCTCTCAAAGGAAGGATTTATGACGTGCATGCTGGTTGTGGCTTGCTCCAAAACAAATCAGGAAGGTTTTATAAAAAATCGACAGTAATCTTGATTGTGTCACAGTGAATGAGCGATACCATTGCACATAGATATCGCCCCAACTATGTTACAGAGGTACATGGCGACACAACAGATCTTCATTTCTTTCTAGAGTTTGTTTATGGCTCATTGCTCATTCTGGTCTCATGGGAGTCTGTACCTGTGGCTTCATTAGGTTTGTCAGCTACAAATAAATCACCTTTTCCTGTAGGTGCTGTTACCCGCTCCCTAGAGACCTAATTTTTAAGCTCAATCCTTTTATACAGGAGGTATAGCATGTAGTTTATGTGGCAGTGCAGAAAAGTTGCAGTGTTTCAGCTTACCGATAAAAGCCTATTAGTCATCATGAAACAGATCCCCGTCTAAATTTTCAGAAAATAAAGCTTGTTGAAATCTAAGGTTCAATCTTCTGGGCTGTTAGAACCGTCCTTCACAATAATGTTCCAGCTTCCCCCTCAGGTGTGTTTGAGTGACAGCAAGTCATTATTTCGAATCCCTCCATAGGTTTTTCCCACAGACGGACCGGAGTTTGCGGCGAACAGTAAACAAGCCACCGAAATCTCAGGACTCTGACCTGTGTCTACCTATACATGTACCAAGACTCTGTGGGACTTCAAAATGAGCTGTTCACAAGGCGTTTGGCCACCGCAGGGAGTCCATTGTATGCAGCTCCAGTCTGTTCCCACACAGTGCTATCATGGCTGCGGCACAGCACACGGATTAAAAAGACAGAGGAGAATGCCCCAGGGCACACAAGTGGCACAGCGAGAGAAGGTGTGTGGCAGGAAAAGGCAAAGGCAGAGTGGTGATAAAAACATCCCATAGGGGTCAGTGTGTAATGGAGTGGCACACTGATCTGCCTACATGATGTTGTTTTTAAACTTGCTGCTGCTCAGAATTAAATGCAGATTTGTGTTCATCTTCCAAGCCTGTGCACACAGGATTAAGAGATGATGACACTACAGCAGTGGTGCGAAGGAGTGTAATTACTGAAACATGAGGTTGCAGCAAGGCCTGCGCAAATTACTGAAACTAACACTGTAATCCCACCTTTTTTTTTTTAGTAAGAGCCAAAAGTTTTCTGTTCTTTGCCGAGTTCCTTGCCACGAAATCAAGTTCCAAGATGGAAAAAAAATATCTATCCATCTATCTCTTTCACCACAGAGGAAATTTCACATATTATCTCCCCCCCTCTACTCCTGACAGCACAGAGTGGGAAAAAAAAGTTAAGATTAAGAAAAGTTCTTAATCTTTTTTATTTTAAGAACTGAACAGGAAGTCTTGTAGGCAGAGACATGCAGTCTCTGCAGTTATGTCCCAGTCACTGGCCTCGATAAGATCGCATTATGTAAGTCTTTAATACTGGCCAGTTTTTAAAGCAAATGAGCGACATATCTTAAAATATTGTGATGATATGTTGTAAAGTAAAAGATTAAGTGTAAAGTAAGATATGAAGAATCACCCACATTTACAAAATTAATGTATTACAATTGTGAGTAAGTGGCAGTTAGTTTAAACCAAAGTAATACACCTGCATTTTAGAAAAACCTAAATTTTACACTTTATCCCAATATAAAGTCTGTTTAAACAAGTTTACATTATACAGTAGTAGCAAGACAAAATACAACAGAAAGATACAGCTACACGTCATAGTTTAGCATCTTGCTAACTTAAGCTATGTATTTTAAACCCCTTGAGAAAGAAAAGAAAAGCTGAGAGGCTCATAGTAGAGTTAATATGGCTAACATGTTAGCAGGCGTGCTAATTTAAACATTGAGCAGGAACAGATAAAAGTTAGCATCATGCTGTGTTGTATTTTTAGCCACTTGATAAGTCAAGTACTTTCCCTTCTTTTAGCCCTATTTTAGGGGCTTTCTCACTGTTGAATAAATGTGTTAAAGCTAAAATGTTCAAATGTGGAACGCTGTTCTGTGCTAAGCCTCGGTCTACACTCCAAAAGTCTGCTTTGGTTTAACACACCATTAGCTAACTAGCAGTATGTTTGCACGTTCCTGTCAGCTACCACTGAATGTGTATTTCTGTTTTCCCACCCAAGCTGAGTGGAATCATCACTTGAAGCCATAAGTTACATGTATCATAATTTCGTTTTGGAGTTCAAAGTGAAGCAGTGCATGTCCTGAGCAGCCAGGTTGGTGCTTAACACCGCTCTTTGCCCATGATGGCTCCCCTCAGTGTTTGGCTGTTATCAGGCGGTGCCAGCCTGGTGCTAGTTGGCCCAGATTCACGGCCCCGTGGCTCTGCTGCCAGCAGGGCTTCACAACCACACCAGGCATCTGCAGCCACAACACTTAGAGAAGAAACACACTGCTATACAGTGCACATAATAGCTCTCAAAAGATATTCTTAGCATTGATTATACTCAATGCAGAGATACATGCCCTGTTAAACCTTTTAAGAACAGTTTGCTTGTCTTCTGCTCACTGCATTGTGTTGCCGTCCTACATAGTTGTAAGGTTTTTGTGTTGTGAATCGTGGTGTATTGAGTGTGTGGTGGGCTGAAAGAAGGCTGCGACCTGGTTTGAATTGCTCTTTGAGATTTATTCAGTTACATTTATTGGATTTGTTTGACCTGTCTGTGAGAAAAGGAACAATTGGATTGGCTCAATATTGCAAAGCCAGGTTGGCCTGCACGCATACGTGCCTGCCATGCATCCTCATGTAGAAATGCCAGCTAAATGTCAGAATCGGTCACCGTTAATTCCCTAATTTAACAATGTTTCATAAATCATACACTTAAATGTCATAATCCCATGCATTGTTTCGCTTGTGATTTTACCTAGCCCTGAAAAATAGCAAATCTGTTCAGTCAAGCATGGTGTTTAGTGAAGAAATCATACTAATCTTTTGTTTGTTTGTTTTGCATTATCTTCTGTTTAGGACCTTCTCTGGAATTACATACAAGCCCTTACAGAAAAACCCCCTCAGAGTGCCTAGATGTGCCTCCTAGATTAGGAGAGCCTCATTTAAACTGGATTAAATGAATCAGCTCTATTGTATTTGAGGCTGGTGGAAATCCTATTTAAGTTACAGCGGTGCAGAAATGTCTTTTGCTCTCAGCCATGATTAGATTTTTCATGATAAACTCTTTCAGTGTCTTCTGCTCGTGCATTAAACCTGCAGCTACACGTGCTTTTTTTCCACAGCCCTCATACCATAAAGACAAGTCATCTGTGTAATAAAAAATGAGAGAAAAAGATGTTTTATGTTGCTTTCTTGTACCTGTTTGTCTCGTTTGATATAGTAAAAGTAGTACCTTAGGCAATAGATGCTTTGCAGGCTTAAAAATTTTATCACAGCATGATTAGTATTGATTGCGTTGCTTATTACAGGAAGCAAATGTTGTTGTGCTCAGAATCTTATCATTTCCTTGGAGGAAGAACGTGCACAAGAGGCGTTAGGGCAGAAAACAGGGCTTAAAACATTCATCAGTGTCCAGATTCCCACCCAGGACATTACTGCTGTGTGGAAAATACTGTAACCTTGGCTGACTGTCATCATCCCTCAGGGCTTTTTTACCGCTTTCAGTCTGTCACTCACAGCTTCCTCCCCCAAGACCCTGAAGTTAAAAGCTTGTGTTTTTGAGAGAATCTGAATGAGAGAGTACAAAAATCTTCTTGCAGTTCAGACCGCTTGTTTGTGGCAATGACTTATAGTTTTTTTACTCTGAATACAAGAAGGGCATCGTGGGAGTTGTGTGAAATTTCGCAGCTAGAGTGAGAAGTTAGTTAAAACATTTCACAAAAATAGAGGGTTTTTTTCTGCCTTTCATTTACTAGATACAGCTTAAAAGGGAAAGCCAGGATTAGTAGATAATTATTTCCTGCAGTGTTTGAACTGCAATTATTTGATTGCATGCCAGTACAAATGAGCTTTTTATTAAATACGTACCCTTAGTCGCCACTTTCAACAGAATCTTCTGGTGGGGCTCTAAAGGAGAACTCCAACTATCTATTATTTCACCTCTATGAAGTTTAGCACTCCTGAGAAACTGATTACAAGGAGACATAGAAAGATAGGTGCAGTCAGGACTCAGATATGTGTTTAAGCCAGCAGTGTGAGCGAAGCATCAAAAATGTTTTCCTACATTTCCCATGATGCAGCCAAATATTTCATTTCAGGCCTGTAGGTCTAGTTTACATATCAAACTCCATGCTTCTATTTTGAAACACAAGTATTCTGTGTCAAATGTTTCTATTCCAAACCAAAGCTGAGATGATCAGGACATTATCAGGGTTACTTTAACATTTTATAAGTAAAATTATTTGACTTCCTATTTTAAGAAAAACAGAATCATTGCAATGTGGATCGTTTTTTGGTATAACATCGACTTTTTTACAGCAACTCTTACTTTGGGATGTATTCCATATTGCATTCCCCAGAGACAAAAAGCCAGACTTTGTTTATTCCAAAAATTCTCTTTAGACTAAAATTCTGTCACTAGGATTCATCTGAAAAAGTGCTTTGTTGTCTCTTTTTCAGAGCTGCTTTGTTTGACTATCTTTATTTTTACAGGATCAGTGCGCACTCAGTAATGCCTCTGTTGCTCAGCCATTATTGGCCAGCTGGTTTAGAGCCGTTCTCCCTTGAGTGGCTTGTTATTAAAAAATATTTCTTTCCATGGACTCATTTCTGGTGTCTCTGTGTTGTGCATGTCTAGACTTTGACTGGAACCACTTCTGGTCGTGGAGTCACTTTATGGACTACGTGCAGTGCGTTGTGGCCTTCACACTGGTGGCCGCCTACATAACCTACCTCCTCCTGGACTCCGCGGTGTTTGTGGAGACCCTCGGCTTCTTGGCTGTCTTCACTGAAGCAATGCTGGGCACACCGCAGCTCCACTGCAATTATCAGAACAAGTCCACGGAGGGCATGAGGTACGGATTCAATACTGAACATCACACCTTGTTAAATCTACGTGTTTGTTATTATATGCACAGTTTAGTGTCAATGAAATTCGTCTTTTTCCTCATATTCTGAAGGCTTGATCAAGAAAACACAGAGAGAGGGAACTTATAAAATTTAAATTTTCAAGGGGCCATAATAGAATAGAATAATTTTTTTTATCGACTGCAGACTTAAATGGTACTGTGGCAATATTTTGATTTCAAAAAGTCAGAGGAAAGCAAACCTACACTTCTTAGATCTCTTCTTTACATGTATCATCAACTATCAATCAGAGAGACGAATGGGTTGATGATTGGTTCATCAGAGTGATTAGACTCAGTCACATGATATTACACAGTTGGGTAAGCAAGTTTTGCCTCAGCTGTGATACTCTGCATGTGCAAACAGCTGTTACCCCTGTGTGTGTTCTATACACTACCGCTGTTTATGCATTCAGAAAGTCCTTAAGTCTTTAAACCGACTGTAATTGAAACAGAGAGGGGGAGAGAAAACAGATGGCAGCGCAACACCAACCAGCCTCAGGACACAAATTTCTTCTTTCTTTGACCATGTGCAAATCAGATTCCGAGTCAAAGATAATCTCCAAAAGCATTAAAACATGATTCTCATAGATAAAACACAAACTCAGGAGGCTGATGTAGGAGTTTTGTGTGGGTCGACTTCTCTGCAGGTGCAAGAGTCTGACACCAACCAGGCAGGAGAGGAGATATTTCTTTTTGCTGATAATTTAGAGTGTCTTGTAAAATGAAAACCACCTTTAAATTATCATATAAAATAATAATAAAAACATAAAACTAAAGTATAACTATAATAAAGTTTTCATCTTAACTTTAATTTGGCATTTTCAAAGTTGCTCAGGTGTGTTTATTCTGGATCTTTTCATGTCGTATCCTTGTTGTTTTGTAGATGTGCATCAGAGAATTTGAGACATGAGAATTTGCTCTAAAGTTCCCAACAGAGTCAGGATTAAGGCCTGAATCTACTCCCAGACAAATGCAAATGAACCTCTGCAAACACCAGAGTCGTGTTGTTTATACTGAATCTGCAAGTAGGACGTGTGTCATACATGCAGAGATGTATTCTGTAGCTTTTGTGGTGCAGGGGCCAAACAAATAGGATATTCTCGCAAAAGAGTATCAAAGAATCAGCTTTGAATTGATAATATTTAGTCACTTTGGCCCTAGTGGACCCTCATACTCTCAAGGGCCAGAGGTATCATCTCATCCTTAAGCCACAGGCTGTCTTTGGTCGCCAGAGCTACAAGTGGGCTCCTTTAGGATGTGTCATACAGTTTAAACACACTCTGAGTGCTGAAAGGTTATTTACTGTCATTCTTTCCCTCTCATCCATTATTCGGGCCTTGAGTATAATTAACCAACAGTCGGTCTAAAGGCAATCAAAACAAAACAAAACGTTTGCTTCCTTGATTAACGATAATGTCTTTATCCTGATGACTACTTGTTTATTTATAAGTGCCACTTCCAAACACAAGAGGAGTGATGGAGTGTGTGTTGTCCTGCTGCACACGTTGTGAGTTATGGCTCCAAATCACATTGTCTCATATGATCATTAGCACGGACACATGCTTATTTAGTGTGTCTGGCACCTGTCGAGCAGGAAGCGAGGACGGGACTTATTAAGCTAAAATGACAGTTGGCCCTCTAAGGTTTCTCTGAATATCAATATGGTAATGAGCCGTTCTGTATCTGTTTCAAATGTATCATTTTGGCTCATTAATGTTGATTTGCATCAGGTTCCTGGCTGTAATTAGTAGCTTCGACAGAAAATAGATTTTTTTTCAAAGGGCACGCATATACAGTTTCAAAACCAATTTTTCTTGCTATCTGAGCTTTAGCTTTTTCAATTTAATATACGCAGTCTTAATTGTGCAGCACTTTTAAACACTCAAAGGAAACAACAGCACCGCGATTAAAAGCAGATACACAAGAAATACAATAAAGATAGACGGTAACGTTCTAATGCACTAATTGAAATATGAAATGGGCAATATGTGTGTATAAAGAGTTGTGGGTTTGTTATTGTCTGTAAAACATATAGGCTTGATAAAAAGCTTTTTAAGTGTGTGTCTTGCCTCACAGTGGTGTGTGTGTGTGTGTGTATGCTCCCCCTACCTCTATCTGCTGGAGTGCTTTCTGCAGCAGACAGATAACAGAACTCCAGCAGGGCTGCCTGTCCACTAAAGCGGCCATGACACGCTCTCACGCTGGGCTTTGCCATACCCTCCGTGCCCCCCTGCCTTATTTATTTCAGATTTTTATTTTTCGGTCCCTACTCATCCGACTCTCCTCCAACAAGCTGTAGAGTATGTGCTTACAGGAGGAGTCCGGTTACCGCTCTGTGGCAAAGTCTGATCAATTTAGGATTTTCTGGCGGAACTGACTTTTCTTCCTGTTCTCGCGATCTCCACTTTCTATAACATCATCATGGTTTCTATTGTTTCCCAGATTTCTTTTTAATATTTCATTTGGTTTTTAAAAGGAACATATAATAAGGACTTTTTACAGCCAGTGCAGTAACTGATAATTATCTGCTCTCAGGGCCCATACCAAATTACCATTATTTTCACATTTAGTATTATAAAACTAAGTTTCATAACCTGTAGCTTATGCACGCCTCAGGGTAAGAAAGGATTAGATGTAGAGAGAAATGATGGATGATTCAATATTCCATAGCTTTGACATAACCACATTTAACTGGCATCAGTGCTTTTTTACTCTTTCTCTGAACGTTGTAAAACATGTATTGTAAATATCAATCGTGTTGTCTTTGAAACTGTAAAGCATTATTTGCCTATTTTTTTACAGTAATGACACAATGATTATAACTTATTGATAAACACACACAGTGTTGTGACTGTCTTTTAAGAGCACAACAGTATGTACACTGAAAAAGAAATGCTGATTTGAAAAAAAAAATACAGCTTAGTTTTGCCTCACAAAACTCCACAACATCAGATACATTCTAAGATAATGGAATTTTTTTTGTGAAAGATGAAGATTCACGTCAGTTCTGCCTGTCACTTCTTTTGTCTTTCCCTGCAGCCGTCAGTCGGCGCACATACAGCTGCCGTAGAAGGCAGAGGACATTGTCATTTCCAGTTCTGTTTATTGTTTGTGTCCTCTCCTCCCTCTGTGCAGAACCTGTTGAGTCTGGCAGGCTGTTGCTAGGTTACTTTACCTCAGCACTCCGTTCAAGGTTTCTCTGTGTGCTTATGTATGTGTATGTGTGCAGGGGCAGTAAGCAGAATCCCATAAAAAAAAAAAAGAGGAGGTTTTAAACGCCGTGCAGTTTTTGCAAAACAAAACATCGTAACGGAAAACTCACTCGTGGAACTGACGTCGTTTTTTTTAATGTTGAGGTTCTCTTTTGGCGCACGCATGGAAGAGCTACGAAAACAACAAAAATAGATATTTGTGCGCGTGAATGGGCAGACACATGCATTTTGCAGAGACAAATCAAACAGACAGGAGAAGTAAAGCAGAGTGTCATTTCTTGTAAGCGTGTGGAACGAAGGATAATCAAATCCCATGCAGCACGTCCACCTGGAAAGACGTCATGCAGACCTCCTCCTCGTTACTAACCCCTACCAGTATGCCCCCACTCTAACCGGCATAATATTTGTCATGAATGTCTGCTACTTCCAGCAGGTAGGCGCAGTAAAAAAGCTTCACCACCTTATACAACCTCCCAAGTAGGCAGTGGATATGCAGTCAGTGCAGAGGAAAAGTCACCAGTAGAATGAATCAAACTGAATGTCCTCATTGTGTATACACATGAACACTGCACCATGACACTCTGTCAGACAGGCAGCAGCAAAGCAGTTTTTAATAATGAAGTATGGGTAGAGTTCAGTGGGAGGGTGACGAGTCCTGCGTCGGAGGTGTCGTCCCATGAGGACATTGCTGAAGGCATTTGGTATTTGTCTGATGTTAATTCACCCCCAAGTTCTTTGTTAACCTCACTGATGACACCAATAAGTGCTCTGTTACCATAACAGGTCCTCGGAGAGTTGAATTAAACATACAGTATCTCATGCCCACCACTAGCTGGCTCTTAATAACAAAAGATGCGGTTATGTGATGTTGCGAACTAGCGTGGGATCATGGGGTTTGTTTATTTCATTGTTAAACAACAACCATTGCAAGTGAAAATCTATCAGAGTGACTCAGGCAGAAATGTTCACAGATGAGGTGACGTCCCTGTTACATTTTGTTATGTTGTCCGACCTCCTTACTCTTTGACTGATGTTAGCCTGAAAAATTAGCAAAAATCAACAACATGAAAAACACATTTTTTGTCTAGAATTGAATTACAAGTTTTTCTGGTTTTTACATACGTTGAAACATTTTGGACGATGCATATACACAACTTAACCAAATATATATATGCACAGTGGATGTTTCAGTGCTGAACAGGGCCTTTTCTATCACAAAGCCCACAAAGTAGCGTAGTTTGCTAGTGCTAGTTAGTGTTAGCTAAGCTCTGGAAATAGCCATAATAAGCTAGTTAGTCAAACTTATCAGTGTTTGCAACCGTTGCTGCCTGATTTTTAACTTAGTTCAAATCAAAGTTGATGCACTTTATGAGAAGATCCTCTGTGACAATACAAACAAGTCAGGTCAGTTTTATTTATGTGGTGTCAAATCACAACAAGTTGTCTCAAGACACTTTCCATATGAAGCAGGTCGAGGCAACACTGATTTAATAGTTTACTCGTTCCAGACCTAAAACACTTGGTGACAGTGGCAAGAAAAAACTTCCTTTTCACAGGCAGAAGCCTCCGAGCTGAAACCAGCTCAAAGGTGGGGGCATCTGATGTAACAGGGGGGTTGAGAGAATGAAAGCTGTTGTCATCACTTCTCAACCCTGTTTCTCTTAGCAGCCAAATTCACTTTATCAAAACATTTATTAATGAAAAGCCAAATGAATGATCCTCATCAGTGATGAATGGTTCATCAGCAGACTTGCTGAGTTACAGTCAGAATGAATCTGAAATTTCAGATCAATTCCAAAACATGACCATGATTTGTTCACTTAATTTCAGATGATGAGCCTAGCAAATTTAACCTAACCTGCCTAATTAACATGTAATCATTATAGAGGTGTATTTACAGCAGACCGCTGTGCTGTGCTGCTCTGTCCTGTCTGTCCATGTGCCATCAGTGTCCTGTTTGCTGTACTGTGAATTTGTTTTTTACTATGTGTGAAAATGGACTCGTGTTGTGAGATTATGCTAAAAGTGTCAATTTGCGTGAGAGTTGGAAGCCCTGTTGGCATTAAGCAGAAAACAAACTGTTTACTCAGATTCTTGCAGTCTTTTGTGCCTTTTTGGTTTTAATCTTAAAAAAAAAAACCTTAAAACTCCTGAGATGGCAAATATTGCTCCGACTACAACTCACTGCACAACAGAGAGGCTTAGGGAACACTGAAGTGTTACACTTCCCTTTAAAAGTATCAGCTTTATGCACTGTAGGACGATATAATATCACTGTAAAGTTAAATATAATACCTTTAATACCTTTTGTATAAGCGCTGAAGCAAAAGGCACTATTGTCAGCACAACTGTTGGTCTTTTTCACACTGCTAATGTTTAAAGAGGATGTTGTGAATGTAACAGTCCTCCCTTTGAATTCTCATGGCTTCAGGATAACCAAGGTTTATTTAATTCTTCCGACTTTACGCTCCTTTCAGAGAGAACTTTAGGCACAAACCCAAGTCAAAATTTGACTCATATTTGGACTAAAAACAACAATGGTGCCTTCTGACATTTCTGTGTGATAAATCGATCTAGTTATTGTGTCTTGTGCTCTGCATCCACCCAAAGCCCCTGCCCTCTTTGCAGACTCTGGTGATCACACTGCCCTCTGATGCAGTTATCAAGCCTGAGCAGCTCACATGCAGTGACTGGCAGCTTCCCAGAACTCTCATGTTCCTGCTCATCCCAACCCTGGAGAAATGGATGTATAAAGCAGTGTGAGCAGTGCCCAGAGAGGCTGCCTGTGTTGCTGAGAAAAGGCTTCTTTGATTCCCAAAATCAGACGTTAATTTTATGTTTTGGTGAGGTTCTTAGCATGTAATTTAAAATTTTAATTGACATATTTAAAAAAATGTCTTAAATCTTTTCAATTTTTGGATCTAGATTTTGAACAGAGCAACAATCACAGCCAGTGCCATTGTAAATACACAAAGTCAGATATTTCATGTGGGACATCAGGCCAGATAAAAGATATGTGTGTGCAGTGCGTGGGGGGGGATGAGGGTTTTGAAGTCAAAAGATTGTAGGCCTCTGCTATTATTAGATGGTCCTGAGCCCAGAGAGCCAAAGTTACATACTGATACTCACCAGCTTGCCAAAAAACAAATAAAATACGACACAGTCAGACAAACGCAAAACAAGGCGATGTGACTTCCAGACAGTAAAGCGTAGCCTTATAAGGCTGAGCTGCATCCCAGTATGCTAGATAAGAGTGCCAGTGCCTTATTTAGTCTGTGGGCTGCTGTCCACACTTAGACATGCACACAGACAAACACACACACACACACACACACACAGAGCCACGTGTAGGGATGGATCTCTATTGACTAGTGATGCTGGCGGGCCGTCACCCCTGTGTCCGGGTGTGCTGCTGCCGCTGCTGCTGCTGCTGCTGCTGCTGTGTGTGTGCATCATGGCTGTAGAACAGAGCGGCTCTAGTTCCCTGCAGCTGATCACTGCAGCTGGAGAACCTACAGATCATCAGTCCAACCCATCCTCCCTCCATCTGCTTGCATCACTCCGGGGGCTGCCTTCTCTCTCTCAGCGTAGAAAAAAAATGAATCAGTTTGTCTCTGTTCCCTGGGAGGGAAAACGCCAGTGAGGTTTCAAACCTTAGATCTCTGCAAATACTCGCACTAGTGTTTGTATACTTTTCCCTTTTATATCTCCAGTGCTGTGTGAAATGATAGTGTCTGTGTGTGTCTCCAAGGGGTTATCGTTACAACTCAGATTTCCACTTTCATTTTCTTTCACAGACAAGTTCACACTAGTTTGTCCACATAATGAATCAATGAAATTTCACTGGTCAAAGGTCAGTTTGACCTCATGATTGTCTTCTCATGGAGGCGATATCTTAGAAGGCAGGGGCTGAATTGTCTTTATTCTGGCTCAAATGTCCCTTTGAACATGAAGATGAACTTATGAGAATTTGATGGTTAAAGGTCATGGAGTTTTAAGCCACAACTCATTCATGTGCTAATCATGACAGATTTCACAAAAAAATCTGAAAAGATATAATGAAGGGATGACTTTTTCCACTCAAAAGCAAAGGTCAACATCACTTTGTCATTGACTTCAGAAAAAACACTTTTGTGACATGATTCGACCCATAACTCATGAACAGACGGTGGTCATGTGACCGTATGTCTTTTTGGACCAGATACTAACATAGTGACTCTAATCATTGGTCTCTACCTTATAACTGTGCTGATAGTTTACATCCCGCGTCACCAGGTTGAAGATGAGTGTGAGGCACCCACACTTTAGAAATTGGAACTTATTTGCAGCAGCATCCATATCTGAAGCATCGGAGCCCTCTGAAAGCTCACTGGTTTACTGAGATTGAGCCTCAGGTGGTTGTTGTTGCACCATGTGACGAAGCTTTCTCAGTCCTCTGTGCTCCTCTGCAAAAACAGTCATCATGTTTGCACCGACAAACATTTCACTGGAGTCACTGATAACTTCCATTTTCACAAAGACAAAAACCACTTAATACCTTTCATTAAATTCCTCCCAAGTCCCCCCCTCCTTCTTTAATTATAATTTTGCAGAAATATGTGTTAATATTGCAACTGAACTGGTTCATGGAGACAAACAACCACAAGGCTGTAATTTTAGTTTTTAAGTGTCATTTTTGGATACATCAGTTTATTCTTCTCATAACTTTAACACTTTTTCTGTCAAAGAACTTTTCTCAGAACTCCATAGTAATTCCCTCGGTGATACCTCCCAGTATTTTTGTGAGTGCGTGATGATTCAGAGTCGGATTATCTTTTTACCTCCTGCGTATGTTCACTGCTGTGGCAAAGTATTTTAGAAGCGAGCAGAATCGCGGCTGAATCCTGAGAGAAATGAGCTGCACGGAGACGGAAAGATTAAGAAAAATGAAAAGCATAGACTGCACACCTCCGAAGTCTGTTTAACAAAAAATGACTACGTATGAAAAAGTAATTCTTTATAAAATGAAATATTAATACACCAGATATGTTTGACCGACTCAACTGAGTGTTTAAGTCTAAAACAAACTGCAGCTCTGTAGCTATTAATCCCAAAATGACTGAACATCTTCTGTTTTTACATAGAAGTTAATAAATGATGAAATGCTGTAAACTGGAAGGAATATTAATTTTATACGGTACAAGGTTACTTTTTCTTCCCATCTGGTATTGTTTTCAATCAGAAGGCTTCCTCTTTTGCTGCATTAAAAGTTTCAATCAATTAACCACACAAGTAATAAAAATAAAGCGAATATTGCCTCTCGGTTGCTTTATAGTGATGATGAAGGGTCTGGGCATTTTGCAGGTGACAGATGCAAGCTGACCCTCCACAAGTGCAGGATGCTGGTTGCACAGGAGAACACAATTTCCCACTAGCTAGCTACTTTTACTGCAGGTTAAGCCATCAATCATCGGAAAACAAAGCAGTTTGTCAAAGTTTGCGACAAAAAGACATCGTAAGGAGCAGAGGGAATAGAAGGCTGACAAGTTCAGGTTTACAAGAGCCGCAGCTGCGTACTTTCCTCGGTCAAAGTCGATTTTGAAGATATTAATACGGCTTACCCAGCAGCACACACTTTTTCATCACTGTGGAAGATGCAGAGCATGAAGCGTTTGCACAGCAGCTGAAGATGGAGGTCACAGCAGGGACAGGTTTCCATCACTCGTCAAGGTGCTCGACACATGCCCCACTGACATATTTCTCAAAACGAGTCATCTGCGGATCCTTATCAGCCAGCTCATAACAAGACACACTGCTGAAAGAGCTTTCTCAGCTGTCAGTGGGAGAAATCAGGGCATCAGTGACAACAAACAGACTGAACTCTTTGTCACAGCTGAACCAACTGAACTGTTGAACCAAAAGAAAATACTTCGAGTGACCATCACCAGCACCCATCGTCTCCTACTCTGATCTGCAGAAGTTAATTTATTTACTTTTTCAGACTGTCACTCATTTTCTATTGTAATATTATGGCACTTTAGGTTTGGTTTTGTTGAATATACAACTGGATTTTGTGCATCTGCTGTGTGCCAGGCAACGATCAAGTCTCATTTTTAGTGTCACTGAGCGTGTTGGAGCTAATGTGCTTCAATCCATATTCTCGATTAATGATGCTGCTGCATTACGTCAGCTGTGTTTGTGTGTGTGTGTGTGTGTGTGGCCACGGTGCCAGGTTTTGTGACACTGTAAGTGCTCAGTTCGTTTTAGTTTCCTCCAATAGTGCACTATCACTATTAATAAACCAAGGGTGAGAGGAGATAAATCCATTTTTTATTCTGTAAAGTTAAAAATCAAACTCTGGGCTTTCCTCCTGCCAATATATTGCTTCTGATCAGAGCAAAATCCGGTGGGATTTCTGGTGTTTATTCCCTCAAAAGCTCCGCTCTGCCCTCGGCTCTCACCTCCAGAGCTCCCTGTCTCTTAGCAGCTGTCTGTGCCTGTCCCTCCGCTTGACCCTGCCCCCCCCCAACCCAACATTCTGCAAAGCCCCATGACAAGCGCAAGAGTGTTGATTTTGAACAAAGCCATTCTGTGCAGTCCAACTAATAGTCACTTGGAAGCTGACACACAGACTTAATGGAATGATGGATCGCCAGAACAACCCAGCACTTTTGGGTATTTGTTCTTTTTGTTGCCCACTTCAGCTCCAATTCTCCTGTTTTTGTACTTTTAAAAAAAGTTTTCCTGCTTTTTTTTTTATTGCATTAGACTTTTCCAAATGTCTGCAGTATCCGGTTCAGTTATTGTGGCTTAAAGAAGCCATAAAATAATAAATTAGTCTCTGCTTTAACCATTACGGTGTCTCTTTTGTATAAAATACATTACAAATACAAAGCCAGTGCTCCAAAACAATACAGCCTGCTGAAGAAATTGTTTGGTCGAGTGCAGCTCCACATCTCCACAGGCATCATTTCAGCCTGAAGCTCAGCTTTCTTCCACTCTCCTTCTCTCTATATATGTTTGTGTCTTATAAGATGACAATTAAATATCCAGATATGTTCGCACCCTGTTTCTCCCCCCCGGCGTTACTTCTTATTAGTGAACTAACACAGGGACTGATCAAACAAGAATCCTGCCCCTCTCATCGTTACCTGCAGGTACACATCGTCATAACTCACACAGCAGCTGCTGAGGAGAAAAGGGGGAGGAGAAGGAGGGAGAAGTGTGGAGGAAGGGGCTCTTCCCACAGAGCTAACAAGCTCCTCACTGAGAAAGAAGAGTGTGAGGGCGGCAGATGGGGGTGGGGGTGGGGTGGGGTGGGGGTTGCGATTGCAAACAGGTATAGAGAGGCGAAGGCGCCGGTGGAGAGAGGTGGGAAGATGAACGGACAAGGAGGAAGAGAGGAATGCTGGAGAGAGTGGGCTTATGAAGAGAGAAAAGTGTGTGAAAGTGGAAGGCAGAAGGGACATTTAGAGATGTTGCAGGGAAAGACATGGTTTCAAAAAAAATAAGTTAGATGGGAGACAGAGGAAAAGAGCAAGGTTTGTACAAATTGGCCCCACAAATGAAAAGGTGAAACTGTAGTCATGAATAATGTATGAAGACATTTGGCTGCAAAGATTTGCCCCCAATGAGGCACAACACATTTGGGTTTCAGCTCCGCTCGAGCTGCAGACACTGGATTACCCCTCATCCATCTTTTACATCTGTTAAGAGGCTTATAGAGAGGCAGGGGATCTGTAACACAAAGACATTTTCTGTCCGCTTGATCGTTTTACCTCCGTGTTTCACCTGCTGCGGGAAACCAAGCTTTGTTCTGTGACGTGTTTCTTCCAACACGTTCCATCTGAGGATCCACAGCGTCGGCGCTTCTAGCAAAATCCACTTGTGAATTTGTGGACCGTTCTTGACCTCAAGTTATGGAACCACCACAAAATTACAGCTGTGATCTTTCTTTAATCAGTGGAGGTTTACAATCAATCAATAACTTTATAGTGGATCAGTTGATTATTGTAAGGTAGCAGTGGTTAGCATTTATTTAGCACATATAAAACACAGGGAACATACATACGACACAGAAAAGCATAAGAGTTAGTTGTAACATGATGCAAGTAACTAAATATAAAGTGTGCTTGGATGTGTTGGTTTTAGTTTGTGCAAGTCTGAGGAGAGAAACAGATGGCAAAGCTGAATCTGTTGATAAAAAGATCGGGGACAGTCAGACAGGATGATGGTTTGTTGTAAAGATCCTGCAGAGTTTTCTGCGCAGTATTTCACTCCAAATCACGTGCTGCAAACAGCAACAACTTTTCTGACACCACACTTTTGTGTTTAACCTTGAAAGATTGATGCCAGCAGATAAAAGAGAATGTGAGCTCAAAGAGAGATTAAATGTTGTCATCACTGTCCTGTCAACTTAAAAAGTTAAATTCCTAGGATGAAAAAGACACTGCTGACTCTCCTTGTGCACCATGTCAGTAATACCCTTAAATGTCAGTTTGTTGATGTGTATTCTCTTGCAGGACTCAACTATTTGTATATTCCATCAATCACTGTACTGTTAGAAAAGGCGTAAGAACGTTTAAAATCAATGAACATGTGCTCAGTCTTTCACAGATTCGGTGCTAAAAACCATTCATGACACATAAATGAGAAATAGTCAACAATGGGCAACGTGCCTCTGTTAAGCAGACTCGCCAACGATCATCATCAGTCTTTAAGGTGTGATGGTTTTCATACATGCTGCACTGTCGTAGCTGTACAATCAGTAAAAGGTAGAGGAGGCATCAGTTGTTAGAGCCATTACATATGACCAGGCAGCACAGAGTAAATTAACGATTATTTTTATTCTTTGAATACGAAGAAGTCTAGAATCGAGCCAGCAAAACGTCTTTCAAAGCCAAAGCAGAGCAGAGGAAGCAGAGACCCAACCTGTCTATCACCACATCACCATTGGAGTCTCTCTTTTCAAGCCATGAACGTAGAAATACACACACATGGCCATCTGGAATAGAGGCATCTTTAAATCATGTTGGTGGTGATGAAGAGCTTGAAATTCCTCAGTCCTAATGACAGAAGTTATCAGAATGCAAGATAAGGGTTGCCGTCTTCAGCATGTCTGCACCCTCCTACATTGTTTCCTGGCTTAGAGTGCTCAGGCTTAGTTATTTATAACACGACCATTGACAAGTGCTCTCAGGATGTGATTGTTGAGTTTTAGCAGAAAGTCCAGATGATGTCCAGAATTTTTCTGGGTTCAGGTGCAAAAAAACAACCTTTTGACCGGCTGTCCAGCTGATGCTGACAAGAAACAATGACATAGTTTCAGCAACCTGTGCAGAGTTGAGGGTAAACAGTTCATTACAAATGATGGCAAACTAAAAAAAATAGGAAAGAGCAAACAGTTGAACAGGCTCCCGGTCGATGCCAGTCAGTGTGAAGGCTTGTGCCTTTTTTAAATGTAATATATATATCAGATGTTGTGAAATACTGTGTGACATGCCACCTGTCAACTGCTGATCACACTGCTGTTGAGAAACTAGATGGGTCTGTTCACTTAAATCACACAAAATACAAATGATTACACCCTTATGAAATGGTAGAATATTTTAATTCAGAGCATTCGTGAGCTCTAGGCCTGTGCTAACAGCCTCCACTCCTCTGAAAAGGCTTTCTACAAGACTTTGCATCTTGACTTAATAGATTTATCCCTGTTAAGCACAGATTCCTGAAGAATTACACGCATTTTGGACCATTTTGAGCCTCACAACTTGCCTCAAGTGCAAACATTAAGTGTCAGTGCAGGAAGAGTGTAGCCTGTATGTGTATAGTCTACAGTTTATATGTGTATAGACTGAAGATTAAAGATGGTGGATTATGGCACAGCATGTCTGACTTTCAGGTTCTTCAAACCGGATCTTGCTTCCCATCACTGACATGCAATAATATTTGTACTTTTATTAACTGTTGTTATGATCTGTCTGTAACCTAAACTAAGTGTTTTGGTAGCCCAACTCCAGCCCAAACACAACTATAGTTTACTTTCCAGACCACAATATTTCCTTAACCTCAACAATACAGTAGTTACCATGCACATGCTTCGACTGTTGACAACAGTTTACGTTTGCCAGTTGTTATAGTGACACAACACCTTCCAGCAATTGACTTCTGGCACGTCCCTGTGCCATGGAGGGAATAAAATCATTCTAAACTAATAAAATTATCATAATTTTAAAAGCATGGAAACCATTGGTTCAAAGAGTATCTCATTACTTTTATTATTATTATGATTCATTTTCTACATTTCCTTCACAGAAATCAATCGCAGCATGTTTACAATGTAGACACTGTCCAATCAGTCACAATTAAGTGATGATGAGTGTGAGGGAAAAAAAACTCACTGCTGCACTGCAGGTCGAACTTCAGGCTGAGGTTAGTCTGATAGCTAACACCACTTTAACAAACCAGTATGCTTTAGCTTTTAGGCTTTGGCGGAAAAATATCAGACAGATATCTCAAAACCTGACAAATAAACACTGAAACTATCCTTCATGGCCGGATAACACTGAGGATAAACCTGCCCTTTAAATTCAGTGGAACCTGGCTCAGTGATGGGAAAAAAAAAAACAAAACAAAAAAATCTCCTACAAAGCTTATTCAAATAGTGCTGACCAACCAAACCGACACGCTTGAGTGAAAGGATTTCAAATGTCTCAGCATGTGTTTGTATTGTTGTAGGCAGGCTGCTTTAGGAAGCACATCTGAAGAGTGCTGTGTTTTTTGTGTGCAAACGGGTGCATTGTAGACACAGTGCTTGCTCAGTCCTTTCTTTGCCAGCATTGCCTACACGTATCCCTGCCTCAAGCAAAAAAATAAAAAAGTTTAGGAGGAAAAAAAAGCAGTCAGGTACAAGAGAGTTCTACAGAAGCACGGCAACCAGCAGCGCTTTTACTTTTTAGAAAGAGTGTCCCTACCTTTCCTTAGTGTGTTGTACACTGCCTTTGTCTATTTTTGGAGAGCAAGACTTGTACATAGAGTTGTGTGTTCTGAGCCCGGGGCTTGGTTCTTCTCCTATGCTTCTTCTTCTCTTGGTAGACTTCCTTTCCGTCTCATTAGTTGAGTTCACAGAGCTTCTTTGTGCCAGCGAGAGGACAAAAGATTAAGTAACTCTGCCTTCTCGAAGCACTTTCCTCCAGTCGTTTCTAAAACAATGACTCTTTTATTTAACTGTAACACATCCACTGGATTGTCTCATGAGCACACTATCAACAGCCAGCTCAGTGTGTACCGGAAACATTCTTATGAGTTTTGCAGTTGGAAATGTGTCACAGGATGCAGAGTCGATGAGAAGCCTGCACGCTGAGAAGAGTCATTATTTCAATTTCCCATGGTTTTAACTGTTGCAAATTTGCTCTTGGAGATCAAATTGAATTTTGAAAAGGCAAAATTATACTGAAACAAGGTGGATAAATGTTCAAGATGCAAAGATGCATCAAAGGTGCAGTCAAGAGGGAGCTAATATTTATGTCAAATGAAAATATATGGAAAGTGTTGGATATGAAATGAATAATATAGTTATTATAAAATAAATAGTCTGTAATAATTTAAATAAATATTACATTGTCTACCATGAATACACTAACCAGGAGCAAGAGGACCTAACAAGCAATGTTGGGTTATTAGCTTTAAAAAAGTCAGTGTTAACAGCACAAATTACTTTTAGTGACATTGTTGCTAACAGAGATAAGCTAAATTTAGGTAGCAGCTATTGAGCTTGCCAGCTTATGGGAAGCAGGAGGCATAAAGCTGGCAGACTGATGAGGAGCCAGAGTTCAAAGAAAAATACTACTTTAAATAAAATGTAACAAATCAAAACAAATGTTGCAAAGGGAGAATTTGAAAAAAAAAGGTCGTATGTGATATGTGATATAAGGTTATATGTAAGGTTTCATGATATAATGAATTGAGTTTCAAAAATGTCGTTTATCATCCTTTCTCTTGCATTTACTTTCAGTATAAAGATGGTGCTGATGTGGACCAGTGGCGACACCTTCAAAACATGCTACTTCCTGCTCACCCAGGCTCCTGTGCAGTTCTGGACATGTGGCCTGCTGCAGGTTTTCGTGGACTTCGCCATCCTGTTCCAGGTTTACTACTACAGCCGCTACCCACAGAAACCAGTATCCCACACCGTCTCCCACACCACCAGTGCCAAAGCCCTCTGAAAGCCTTGGCCAGCTTGTCCGAGGACATGTCAACACTCCAAAACACCTGTGAGAAAGCACTCTTAGAGGTGCTGTGGACACATATAAACACACACGAGAACCAAAGCACCTTGAGATGATGCAGGCTGCTCACCCTCTCCTCCAAGTATACATAAAGACACATACACAGCCATAAATAAGGCATGAACATACACAGACGCTTTGTGGTGTTGATGTCTGCAGTGATACCTAAAGGACACTTGTTACAAACAGTCTCAACCTTTTTGCTTTATTTATCCCTCTGACTTCTTCTCAATGCGGCAGTATGCTTGTGGTTTGGAATGCAGACTTCTCAAAGAATATATACTTCAATCAACCGGTGCATGTGGAGAATATTATGCACCTACATGAATATATACACTCTTTAAACTACAACACATGTATGCACTGGAATCTGTGAAATGTGGACAGGCTTAACTCGACCACATTAGCTGATGATTGTTGCATGGACCCTCTGCCTTAAACACACGTTCAAACATGGCTTACCAGCAATATAAATGTATGAATCAGTTAAAAAAAAAGCTTAATATATATTACTGAATGTACAAAATGGCTTTTTTTATTACTACTATAACTATTTTGCAGGGTTTTACTTTTCAAAGATATGCTGGTCAATCTACCACTTGTTGGACAGAAGGTTGCCATGTGCTGTGCCACAGAGGCTCAATCTTGTTGATTACAAAGGAGTCTAACTGTAAGAAACTAGAGGCAATCAGACTCGACCAAAAGAAGATAAGTTCTAACCGCTTTGAGATGCAACTAATTAGCTTTTAAAAACAAAGAGTCCTAACAGGCATCGAAGCTAATGGAGTTAATCAAGCTATGTTTAAGACACACAATAAGGGCTGCCGTCTGTCAGTATTGCTGGAAGCAGTGTTTTGGCTGCATGGGTTGTCAAAAGGCCAGTGCCAAGGGTTTGTGGGTTTTTTTCTATGAAGCTGTGTATGACTTTCTTTACTTGTTTTTGATCATTCCTAGCTGGCTACAGCTACCATTATTCTAACCTGTACATTAGCTGTTTGTAGTATTCAATCGCAGTCTGCAAAAAACACTCCAGTGGTCAGATTTTCACAGACAAAAACTTACTTTACAGTAAGAATTTAGTTTCTGGATGAAAATAGAATTACAATGAAACAGATTTAGCTTGGTCAGAGTTTTCAAAGCAGAATTGAAGGGAGAAAAACCTGCCATTATCCTACTTGGGAGGGTTAATGCAGTACCCTAAGCTGTTGTTAACCCTTTGGTCACACCATTTGGTTAGTGTATTTTAATAAGATGTAACTATCAAAGGCTGTGTTTTTTCAGTCAGTTTACCATCATCTTATTGACACTCCTGCAGTTCAGTTTGCCTTGTGGGAAATAACATCACAGCTCTCAAGATTTTCCAATACTCCCAGCTCAAAAATTCAAATAACAAGCTGATGTGAATTTTGTTGTTCTTTGTTTTTGTTCATTTGGCTTCAGAGTTACAGTCTGAACAATATAAGGTGGATGTGGCCTTAATATGCAATCATTTCTCTCTGTAATAATATCATAATATGCACAAGGTCATGCTGAGATCCATGAAGGCAGCAAGAGAGATCAAACATCCTCAGATGTTATTTTGGTGAGTGCAGTGGTTGTTATAGAAATTAAAGCCACAGCCAGGAAATGAGACCCAAGTTGCAATGAACCAGAATGATCCTTCAAGAGAGGTTTACTTTCTGCTTTATAAACAAATATTTCTGAATATGTTCAGCAAAATCATATCTCCACTTCCTGCTGCATTTGCTGGGGGGGCAACGCTCACTGGCCAGTTTATTTTTTAGATTGCAAATCTAACATCTCCTGATAGCATGACTCCACATCACAGCACAGCACAGTGCTGCTTTGGCCAGGTTGTTCTCATCTCTGTTTTTGTCATAAGAAATTAATTTCCTGTTCAGAAAGAGAAGCAGCCACATGACACGGTGAAGCTTTTCTTTGTTACTGTTGTTGTTTTGTAATTCTCCTTTGGGGAGGAGAGAAATGCCAAACCAGGAGGTGAACGACTGTCAGCCCTTCAGTGAACTGTGTACCAGAGCAGACCTGATTCTGTCCTCTTCTTCTAAGCCTCAAGGAATGGAAACTTCCCTTTTTGTTCCGACGGGATGTGGCAGGTGTTTTCAATGAATATTTCTTTGACTCTTTGGCTTCTTGGTAGTGGATGTGCACTTTGTGTTGCACACCACTGTAGTCGCCCCATATTTATTTTGATATTCTTTTTTCTTATCCTCAAATACCACCGGAAGTTACTGTATGCCTGTTCTTTATTCAGAGGGGGGAAGTGACTGAGTTTTATGGATAATATAAGATACCTGTAATGCTCCTGTTGTGCTCAAGATGACCTCAGAGTTTTACTGTATTTACTGCATAACTCCATGTATCTTATTTAACTTGTTTTTACTTTGTGTTTTCTATCATTTGTGGCATTCCTTTTTATCATGTGAAGGTGTTTTCCAGTAGATTTTGCCAACTTTTGCATTGTTCCTTCCAAGAATTCCACACTTAGTTCATTAACATACCAAAAATATTTTTTGTATTGTTTCTTATGTCATTTTTTACTATATTACATCTGTCATTTTGTTTTTTCTTCTTTCTTGTGAACCACCAGTTGTCCACCACAACAAGTAATGATGCTGATCAACACTTGTGGCTGTTTAAACAACAAGTTTTGGTGAGAATCTAATGTGGCATTGTCACGCAATAAAGAGGACACAGAGAGACTCTTCAGCTCTTTTGAAATGTTTGTGTCCGTTTTGCAGACATCCACCGTTGGTCCCATCAGCATTGCAGTTCTGGCAAACATCAACTGTCAAAGGAGGAATAAGCCTCATTGGCCATGGTCCTTTTTTGGTCTTAAAGCCTATTTAGATAAAAAGCACATGTTTTGTAATTTGCTGGGCTTTCACATGAACCACTGCACTTGTACTAAAAGGAGACAGTACATAGATAATAGATGTATCAGCCACAGTAAAAAAGATGGATTTAAAATTTTTCTATATGCAGAGTTGTTGATGATGTAAGTTGTCTGACTGTATGAATCTGCTAAACAAAACCATGAGAGAATAAGAAAATCCACCAAACACACAATACCGTATGTCCTATCTACTGTATGTGTATACACAGAAACAGAAAGCCCTTTCAAAACTAAAGAGTCAACCACACAGGCCCTAAGTGTTAGAAATGTATTTAAATTCTATCTTTACCTCAAACTCAAGGTGAGGAAGTCATAAACACAACCGTCAAAATAAAATTCTGACTTGTGCTCAGTGCCTTGGGATTTAGAGTGGGTGTGAAAGAGCTTCCCTGCATCATAAACACTGTAAAATGACTACTGACTTTGCATGTCACCCAGTGCCTTGTGCTGTGCACGCATTAGCAATCTCACCTCAAATCTATTCACACGTACATCTTCACATTAAACTAGAAGTGTTGAGAATTATTGTTGATACACTTCTCCAAGATCATATTTAGCTGCAAAAACTTACATTTTCAACTCAGTTTCTGCTGTGCTTTCAAGACTGACTGTATTCCCTTGAAATTTTTGAGCTTGAACACTAAAAGCTACACTTATTAATATTCTTATATTGACAACTGATGACTGAATGTTTACAAAAGTGTCACTCAAAGGTTAGATTATTTTCTGATACACTGTAACAGCAGCACAGTAGATATGCTAGCTGTGATTGAGGCTTTGACATAAATATTACCATTTGCACCAAAACTCTTTATAAATTTGTCTTGGTACAGCCCCATGAACATCAGATGAAAAATCCAAAGCTTATATAAGCTAAAACAAGCTTGTAAAAATGGTGCAAAATTTAGCAGCTAAAGTGCTTGATGTTTTTCTCAAAAGATGGTGTCTAAATATAAAGCTAAAAGGACAGTGAATGTTGGCTTACCCGGACAGGTGGTCAAAAACTCGAGCACAAAGTAATGCTAATTTTACGTCTCATTTGCTGAATGTGTTCAGAGACAACCAATAGCTTGTGCGTTAATGCTAACATCTATAGCCTACTCTTGGACAATTATACTAGAATCTGACGTCTCTTGCCTGTACAACCTGCAAAATTTCAACCTTTTTTGCACATTTAGCACCGAAAACATAAATTAATGTCATCAAATTCTATAATGAGCTGCTGAAAATCACAGACTGGAAGGTGAAATGAGGTCAGCGCCTTTTTTTGTCTTTAGTAGCATGATGGTTAGCTTGAACTCCCAGCGTCAACCGTGTGAACAGGAGAACCCATTAAACAGGCTGCTTTTAGTCTGGGTTGAACATTTAATTGAAGCGCTGTCAGTATTTATCAAATTTACAGTGCACTGAACCAACATCACTTTTGGAAACAGAGTTAGTTTATTATTTAGCGGATGTGGAAAAAACATGAACCAGGCCGCAGACAAACCAATTTGGAAGTCCTAAGTGCAGAAACATGGGGAGCACTCTCGTGCAAATTTCAGAGCTTCCTTGCAGAAAATAAATTGTTAAATCAAAGCCTCTCCACATGGGACTGTGTTCATTGTAATCTTTATTATATTGTTCAAAAGACACAGTTCCTCAGACTATGGATTCATGGCACAAAGCACAAATCCATTTAACTTGGGTTTTTATTGCACCATTGCTCCTCATCAAAACAGTATTGTATTTCTTAAAATCTAAATATTGTAGATATATAATAGTTTTAAGTGTTCTGTGTATTATTTTCATGCTTTTTTAATGATTCAGTTAATCCAGTGACTGCGATTCAGAGCTGAGAGACTACACGTCAATGGCATATTAAAAATATCTAAACCTAACTGCACCCTTAAGTACTTGTGCTGCTTTGATGGGTTCCAACCTAACAAAAATTTGAAGAAATGCCTTGTTTAATTTGTCACTTCAAAGTACAAGGCACAAAAAAATTAAGAACTGTATTAAAATTATACCACGTATGAAGAAATCCTGTAAGACTGTGAAAATTATTTGCTATATCAAAAATGGTTTTAGTTTTGAGCCTTTAGGCTATGTTGCCTTCACTGCCTGAGGAAGGATGTCAAACAGTCACCTCTTTGAAGAGAATAAAACAGTCGATTACACCTATCTACTGATTTGCAATTTAAAGAAATTACTTCAATTTTTTGGTCCAATCATTTTACCCCAATATGTAAGAGGACTAGTACCAACATCATCTCCATCTCTCAATTAAAGTAGCTCTAACCAGTGCATATTACACCGACTTACACTGGCTTTGAGTGGTTATTTACTATAATGACACATCCAGAATTGCCTAAATTGTCACTGACATACTGCCAGAATTGTGTAAATCCTTGGGCAAAAAGACAAAGAAAAAAACACAGTTGCATTTTTCCACAGAGACTGTATATCTCATATTATTGCAATGTGCGGCAAAATCTTTAAAATTCATTTTCAGTTGTCACCAGGTGGACTATTTCGTGGCTGGACGCTGACTGTCTAAAGTTCACTTGTCCTCATGAGAATAGCAGGCAGTTAAAGGATGGAGACTGGATTTATACAATGTAAACAAATGAAATCCAAAATAGGAAACTGTAGTGTTTAGCCTAGTTTCTAGCATTTATGCTAAACTAAGCTAACCACATCCTTGCCACAGTTTGTGCTTCTTGTACAGATATGACAGTCTTGTACATCTCCTTATGTAATTCTTGGCACAGTAGTGAATAAGTGCATTTCCTAAAATAGCTAGCTATTGTTTTAAAGCATCAACATGTGCACCAGACACAGCTATCTAATGAAGACACAAATATGACACCAATCCTCTTCTCGTTTTCCACAGAGCAAAACTCCCTAACCAACTGTAAAGCTCTTTGACAGATAAATTAGCTTTGTGTTATCAAGTTCAAGATTAATTAGCTTTGCTCCTTTGCAAATAAATGTGATTATGTCAGTGTGTGAGCCTTATGTAACAAGGCCCCAATACAGTGCAATAAGTTGTTTGATTTTGCCTAACACATTACAGAGTAAAAGGAGTGAATGGAGGAATTGCACATCAATAATAAACTACAACATGTCTAACATTTCACCAAACAGCTTTATTTCAGACAATCCTCTCAAATACAGCTACATGAGAAACATTAATTATAAGCCTGAGATCTAAATAATAATGGGATGTTTTGGTTTTTAGATTTCCCTTTTGTAAAGACATATCTCAAGTCTGAATCGCAGTCAGTGAGTCTACTATCTCAGTCACTTTTTTAATCTCTTTTGACTTGTGTTGTTTAACCTTGAGTATTGTACTGTCACCCATCTTTAGAGTCAGATTTGTGAAAAAAGAGACCCTTGCAGCTCCTCTTTAAAACTTAAGAAACTCAGACACACTCTAGTGGGCAATGCTTCACATGATCAAAGCAGAGAACCCAAGCTCCAGAGGAGAAAATCTCCTCCCTGCTCACAATCCTGCAGCTTGTCAACTTTGAAGCCCCAGCTCTGGGTGACATGGCCTCCAAGGCTGCCACTTAAACACAGACAGACAGAGTAGCTAAGTTTGCTTGGATGCTCTAATCTCAGCAGCCCTCTGAACAGCCATGGACTTCTTCCGCTGCATGGCTGTGGACTCTGTGATGCCGTGGTAGCTGTCCGTCTCCTGAGAGTCCTCGCTGTTCTGGGACTTGGTGCTGTCCTGCGAGTCCAGCTTCTGCCTCAGCGCCCGGTTCTGTTCCTCCTTCAGCTCTAAGTAGGAGCGAGAGAAGGTGTGAAAGATGGAGGTGACGGGGAAAGCCATGAGGAGGATGCCGCTCAGGATGCTGCTGAGTGCCACCACCTGACCGGGGATGCTTCTGGGCACCATGTCCCCATAGCCAACTGTGGTCATGGAGATGACGGCCCACCAGTAGCTACCAGGGATGCTGGTGAACTCCTGCTTGGCACCCATCTCGCTCTCGGCTAGAAACACCAGTGGGGAGAAAAGAGCCATGGCCACACAAAGGAACAGCAGCAACAGGCCAAACTCACGCGTACACCTCCTCACTGTCAGGCCCAGAGTCTGCAAACCCAAGGAATGGCGGGCTAACCTCATCACGTAAAAGATCCGTAGAGCTCGCAGGACTCGGAGGACTAACCCCACCTTCTCCAGGTAGTTGTTCCCTGAGCCTGTGGGTTTCTCTCCCACTGACAGAGAGTCCACGATGAGGGTGATGTAGTAGGGAAGGATGGCCACAACGTCAATTACATTTAGAGGCGTACGCAGGAACATACACTTGCTCTGCGTCTGAATGAAGCGCAGCAGGAACTCCAGGGAGAACCAGGCAACACACACCGTCTCCAGAACAAAGATGTTATAGCACCTCTGAGAGCACTCACCCTGCAGTGAAAAAAAGAGAAAACAACACAAAAGACAGACATTAAAGGTCGTTATATTACACACCAGCGCAAGATACTGTATGTGAACTCCAAAAGAGCTTCAAATAAAAGTGAAGTGAAGACGCAGCATGAAGTCAGTAATTAGGTATCTATGTCAAAGCCTATGTCAAGCCTGCTGTTTGCTTTGTGGGCTCATTGACAGAAGAGGTTGATGCATTTTGATCTCACAACAAAAAGGTGATTCTCTTCCTTCACAGAGCAAAACACAACAGAGAAGGTGCTGAAAGATTCATGGAGTGTAAAACAAAGGCTTTGATTATCTCATCTGGCAAACTGGCAGATACATCAAACCTGAGCGATGGAGAGGTGCAAGCTGCAAGGGGTGGAGATGCTCAGACAAGATTATAAAAGAAACTGTCTCAGCAGAATCACTCGAACTGTGGATTCCCAAAGCTTCCACAGCTGAAATATTCTCTTTTAATGATAATCTATATTTTCCTGACTGATGAAATAGCATTCATAAATATTTGAAAATATAATTACAAGAGATTACTTGGTTATTAAGTCAAAGTCACCCCTGGAGGAAACTTCAAAATGCTTTTCATTTCTCGGCATTTACTTGAGTCGTATTAATTTACATAAAATCTTCTTTGCAATATATGTCAGTTAATTATGTTTGGATTAATTAGAATGTGATAAATTGGAAAAACTAAGCAATAAATAAAACTTTCCTCAGACCTTTTAGCTGCGAAAGCTTTAATCTGTCAACAGCCATGTAACACTGTGAAATAGGTATTTCTAAATCATCTCAAATCTTCAGTCCCCCTGTTGTGTTACGTGACTCATGACTGCATATGACATTATCGAGCCATTAGGGGAACAACAACATAAAGTACACCATGGTTGCAAAGGTTATCTCCAGGTGTAAATGTGCCTACATAAGCAAACAACTTCCCTCAGTCAACAGCTCTGCTCCATAGAGACGTCCTTCCAACCGACTGCTCTTAGAGAAAATAACAGTCCTCCTCTCAGATTGAGCCTCATGCATTTTTCAGAGTACACGCTTAGTTTTGCATGTAGCATGGTTTCTGCCCTTGAGACATCAAACTTCCTAAGCCCATTAAGGACCATGTAAATCACTGATAGGCAAAGCTGAAGTTGCAGTTTTCACGCAGCAGTGGCAGCAGCGAAAATAAATTGCTAAAGTCAAGGCTGACACAAAAATGAGATAGAATAAGAGAAAATACTAATAATATACAGTACATGGACTTGGAAAAGAAGTCATCGTGACCAAAGTGGAACAGATCCACTGACTGATTGATGTGTTATGTTCTTTATTAAAACCATTACTGGCCAGAACATTTTTCCTCTGACAGTAAAAGCAGAGATGATTTGTTGCAGAGGGTAGTGCAGAGATCATCATCAGAAATTGTCCCCTTCTGGCAGATGATTGTAGCTATTTCAACCTGGTCTTTTCTGAATGTAAAGCATCAAAACATTAGTATGAAATAAATTGCGTCATTGACTTTGGCAAAAAAAATACAATAGAGCAAACTATCTGACCTGTGCAGCCCCGTCTGGAGTCATCAAACTTTTAATCCATTTTATATTACATTGTAATCAAATACATTATTTTAATATTGATTTAAGTTAAAGGCTTTCATTTATCCCAGTAAGGAACTCTAGGCATCTGAACATCAAGAGGAAAAGGATTCATAAAACGTGGGCAACAGTTAAAAATGGTTAGGAACAATGAACACGCAGAATTCACATCTAAAGTGCAAAGGTCCAAGTGCAGAAGTTCGGTTCTGTGTGCAATACGTGCAATAACAGACACATATCCATAAAGTAGGTCATCCCAACAAATAAGAAATCTGCAGCTACACATCAGACTTTTACTTTAGCTGAGACTTAACAATACCATTTATGTCATGGAGCTTGGTCTTGTGGATTAAATGAACAATGGAGCATATTGTTGGGATGTCTTCCTTTCTATTAAAGTTTTAAATTGAAAGGACTGTGTTTTTCATTTTTTAAGCCATGCTAGCAGGGTGGCTCTGAATTGCCATAATATTTCATAGGGACCCTCATTGCACCCAGTCTATGTATTCTTGTGTTTCTATGACTTTGCTAATCTCCTCCTCTCGCTCCGACAAGATGTGGACTTTTTTGTTCTTTATTGATGTATTTAAACAACTATTTGATAGCTTGTACATTACACACATTCATGCTCCCCAGAGGATGAACAGTAATAACTTCAGATAACCTTGATTTCCTGACTTTTAATACGCCATAATTATCAGGATAAAACACATGAAAAACTCATGGTGTTCCCATCAGCTCCCAGTTTACATTATGTAAACCAAGAATACTGGGAATAGTGCTAATCAGCAAATGTTTGAATGCTAACACTTTAAAAGCTACTACTCTGAACATGACAAGCATCATCATTGCTAAACTCAGGAGAAAAAGACAGCATTGGGACATGTGGAATCTTACTTTCTATTAAAGTCACATCATAAAGTCTCATTTGGCTGAAATCCACAGTTAAATTAAAATTAACAACAGAGAGCCACTTCTCTGTCTCAGCACAGCTCCATGGGTCCCTAACCAGCTGCTAAAAAAGCCTTCATACTCTTATTTTGAAATGTGAAATGATAAAATAAACTGTAAGGTTAAGAGCACAGATTGTCAGCTTGGGTTTCAGGGTATTTTAAGCCAAATTGGATCAGAAATTTAAAAAACAAAACCTTTTTTTGTTCATATTCTTCCTTTTAGAATGCCAAAAACATTTGGATAGATTTTAGAGGCAATGATCTTTTGCTGACTATAATTAAATTCAGCAAAACAGCCTCACTTTTCAGTCTGAAGTAAAATATACTGTGCATTTGATCTTTGGAAAAGTTAAAATCTAATTTTATCAGAATCATATTTTTTAGTCTGTTTCTCTAACACATTATGATGTCTAGGTTATCAATCCACAACATAAGTATTTTTTAAGCACTTTTCCTAAAATGCTGGAAGATTAAAGCCAAGCAGTGCAATTTTAAAGCTCTGCTGTTGCAGCAGAGTGAGTCAAATTTGAGCTTAAATCCACCCTCTAACCACATGCTGTCATTTCACATCCAAAGTAAAAGAATCTGCAGCCAAAACAAATAACTGTGCCACCGAAATCCTTAAGGAGCTCACTCATTATGCTAACCAGTAGCCTATGTATCACACTTCCTCTCTCAGTCATCTGTTCTTTTTTTGCATCCGCAAGGAGGTCTGTCTGCTGGTGGCACATGAGCAACAAACACTATCCTTTTCCTTGAATTTGACCAGTGTATTTGGATTGTTGTCTGTCGGAGGCTTTCTGGCTGAGTGCATTTTCCACTCCCTCCCGTCTCGTTCATCACACTGAAAAGCCTCTCATGTATGCACAGAGGATCAAATTAAAAGCACACAATTATACGTCTCAGCAATCAGGGGACTCTGACCCTGTCACAGCTGAAGACAAGCATGAAAACCAAACAATGCAAGAAGCGACCGCTCAACTCTGATCCCCACGTATGGGTTGGAGTGGGTGTGATTTATGACAGGCTGACATTAAGAGGTTCTGTCTTTGGTACATTAGTGCTTTAAATTGATTTATTTACTATTTGTTACCTCCAGCGTGTGTACAGCATAGCATGCCTGTGTGTTTGTTCTAGTGGCCAGATTTAATGTCAACACTTTCCACATCTTAGAGAGACTTACAACAAGAAGTTCTGAACTTAACAGTTAGCCTGCTTGATTGAGTGTTACCCTTCAGGATTTTAAGGTAAAGCAATAACTGTTTCGAAAAAAAATTGCAGATTTATGATAGTAAATATAACAAACATAAAGTCTCTGCTTCACTTTTGGCCTTTGTGGATTTTTCAGTGTTTGAACCCAACATGCAAAAGCAAAGAAAGCTGCCTTTGCCTTTAAAAGTATGTCTTCTTTTGCGGTGAATACAATCAAATGTCAAAAGCAATCAGCCAGGCAAGTTGTGCTTAGTCATAAATATTTAAAGAGATTGAAAGCAGTTACATACCACATGAAAATGGCTTTATTACCAGCAGCTGTGCTAAAGAAGAAACAAAAAAGCATCACATTGAACTTGCAACAATTCTGCTTTTAACATTTACAGTAAATACAAGAAACTTGTGCGACAGAAAATGGACCAGACTCAGTGAATAGCTCCCTAAGCTTAACAACTGCCTTGCTCCCTGTCCTATGTACCCTAGACATAAATATACCTACAACAAATCAATATCATCATGCAGACTCTAAGAGATATTAATTGTCAGATGACCAATTAGTGTGTAAAATTTTAACCTATGACACTGCTTCTACTTCCTCAGTAGAAGCAGTGTCATAGAATATATATAACATAATATATTACTCAAAAACATCCATCCTATCCATCTTATCCATGTCCTATTCAATAGCTCTGATGCTTTATGCTAAAACTTTAGCATATAAGCGCAGCCAAAGTGACAAATGAGAATTTGTTGCAGTTCAAAACCAAAATATTAAGATCAAATGCTGGAATGTGAGAGGTAAGTTCAGCCAGATGCTCCGGTTCCTCTCCTGATGTCAAAAGAGACAGCTACTAACTGTAGCCATAGACTGTGCCTCTTATATTTAGCCGCTGGCGGTGTTTGCAAGTTTCATAAGCATCAGTGGAGAGATTTGATTGCACATTGCACTTTTTTATACAATGTTTAATCTGCAAGAAAAAGCACAATCCATTCATGCTATACCCTATACCTGTTTTTTTTTTTTTTTGTCTTTTGGAGGATTTTTTTTTCCTGCTTGTGACATATCACAGATTGTCTTACAATAAATCAGATATCACAGAATCACAATATGGTCTTTATTGGGCAAACGTACAGTAAGAATAACAAAAACGTGTCCTCCATTTTCATTTAGAATTTGCTTTTTAGCATTAAACCTCAAGTAAAAGTACAGCTGAGGCATTTGAGAATGTGGATGAAATTGTGTAAATAATTTTCTAAAGCTGCTGCAGTTAATATCTGACAAGCTGAAGTTTTACTCTAATGACGATGATGATGCTACAGATGGGGATTACCAAAGTCATCGCAAGTCATCCTAAGGTGACCACGGTTATCTGTGCATAACTATATCACAATTCATCAATTATTTGTTGAGTTTTTCATTACTCAGACCATAAAGGTAGACTGGTACAAAGCCAGGGACTACTTTCCTTGTTGGATGGATGCATGTGACTTTTTATTTCCAAACATCAAAATTGTATTCAAGGTAATAACTTTGCACAGCTAAAAAAAATAACTAATAAAAACAACAATTGCTAAACTTAAATTTATAATTTTTTTCATTTCCACAGGCAGAATTTCAAATATTTATGGACTGGCTGTAGTAACAGTGAATTGGTAGCTCCACACTGGAGGAAATATATTTGTCTGTCTATTTATAGCCCTATAAAAGACTGACTACCTGTCCATGGTGCGCCCTGCAACTCACCCAGTGCATGCTGGGACAGGCCTTTATCCCCTACAGTTAACGACACATTCAATAACCATTACCGTTTATTTAACCTGCTACATTTAACAGTCAGCACAAGAGCCTCATGCCCAGCTACTGCTTATCTTTAATGTTGAAAGTCTATTACATTTTCCTACCCTCATCTTAATTTCCCACCCACAACCTTAAAATGACTTTCATTCAATTCAAAATCTGTGACATTAAATGTTGGATCGGAAATTACTGCGAGTAACTGGTATGATGGGAAAGTGGAGACAGCGAATCTAAAGGGCAGGATGCTGCAGAGAAACCTGCCTTAGTGAGAAAGGTGAGCAGACAGAAGTTTGCTCCGGTAATTTTACACATATCACAACAATTAAGACTAATCACTGTGTTCATAGCTTAGGGACCTGCTGAGGATCTAATCATTTCTTAACCTGACCAAATATTTATGAGCCATTCTCGACTCTGGCCTTACACACCAGGCTGTTTTAGCAGACGGTTTAGTGAATTTTCTCAGTGCGTCTAGGAAATGTTTGCATGTTTGCAGATGTTGATTAGTAGGCAAAGTATTCTGCTAAAAAACAGATCCAATAATAATACACTCAAAATTTCTTAGTCTGGACCCCAGATTTTAATAATCATTTTTGTCAAGAAGAAAAGATCTAATTCACCTCTGCCATGGAGACGGATCAAATTTTTTAATCATTTTGGAAATACATTTTTTTTTTCAATAACCTGAAAAGACTGCTATAACTTACACACACAAGGCTCTGGATGCAATCCAAGCAGTTGTGTTCCTTGTCAGTAGGTATTTATTACTGTTGGCTCTTTGGGGAGGGCAGCAGAACTTTACAGCCAATGCAGGTCTTTACTGAACTATTTTTTTTTTATCTCTTTCAAGCTGCAATTCAGACTTTAGCTGCTTTCAAAATACATGCAAGCTGTTCCTGCTGTAAAAGCCACTTATATATGTTTATGCACCTTAATGCATGCATCCTGTGAGCACTGCTCTGCAAATACCTTTCACTTCTGTGCACATTACTGCTCTGTTCTGTCAGTACACCAGATAATGGTATAGCTGAATCCTGCAATAGGAGCACTGTGTTTTATAATATACAACCATGAACTGCTCTCTGCTGCTGTGAATATCCAAAATCCCCATGAGGGTCATAACAGTTTCATCTAATCTGGCCTAATCGAAAGTACCATCAATATTGATGACTGTAGCCAGACCAGTGTATGCTCTCACTCTCTGTCTGCTCCCCCCATGTTAAAACACACCACTATAACTCATGCACAGAGGTCTACATAGAGATGAGAAAGTAGATAAAGTTGTTCACTTAACATCTAGTTTTTATCCTTTACTGCTAAATTCTTACAGAGTACCAGGAAGTCAGTCTTTGCAGTCGTTTCAAAAAGCTGTTAAACCTCTGTTTTTCAACACAACGCCACTACACGCAGAGTTTATTTACATTAACATTTGTGAGCAAGACTATTGCAACCCAACTGGATTGAAAACTATTGCAGTGGGATATGTATACTGAGTAATATTCCACTTAAGCAAAACATTTGGACACAATTTAAAAGCTCAAACTCCTGGGACTCCCATTTGTTTCAATGTCCTGATTAGATTTTGGCAAGACTGTACCCTCATATCCCCAGAGAATCATCAGCCGGTATCCTTAATCTCATCCACACAGCAAAGTGCTTCCTCTGTGGTCACACTGGAAGACATATTTTTTAAAATATTGGGTATTACGGGACACTGTTTCAGTTAATGGCAACCAGACTACTCTGACTGAAAATGTTTTCTGATGCAAATGCTTCTGTGGTAACAGGAGAAGTTTTTACTTAGACTCAACGTCAGTGGTGTTCCCTCTTCATGTGTTGAGAGACAATTAGAGCAAGTGCAATTTAAGCATTTTACTGTTAGCACTAAGTAGCTACAGGGTTGAAGAATACACAATTTAATTTCATTTAATCTCTATTTCAGTATGTTTGAGTTATCTCTGAATCAAAATGATAAGCCTGCTAAAACATCCAAAGGAAAGTGAGATACCTGTGATAGTAAATTTGGGATTTAATGTAAGCATTCATTGAAGCCATGTCAACATGTGAACAGGACTTAAATATAAAAGCAGTACTGTGGTCATGTAACCAAAGTGATACTAGTCTCCAAACCTTTAGCCTTAATTTTATGGAATGAGAGCATCCAAACTAAGGACGTATCCCTCAACAACCTGTCACAAAGTTGAAGTCCACAAACTGTAGGTGTCACCAAATTGTTATACATTCAGGTCTTCATTGCATTGTTTCGTTGCTCTTGTAGCCCAAAACAAACCAATATGGACACTAGTATCTCTTTGTTGTTTTAGCCATCAAAATTCTGCACCAAAAACTACTTATTACCACATCAAACACTGACCACAAGAGGGAAGAAAAAGAGATACACAATTTCCAAAACAGGGGACTCTGGATTGTTTCCTTAACACGGTCTGGTGAAGTAATCAAAATTGCATGGATATACCTGACTGCTTCACACAAATTTATTCAGATATCACAAATGCTTATTTTTAGGTTAGAGCAATAACATGAGTTCATGTTAAGTGGTAATGCACAAGTATTTGTCAGAAATGTAATCCAAACACCCAATAGCTGGCACTGAAATCTGTGAAATCTCTGGTTTTCTATCCCTGAAAGACAAGTGCAGCTGGGATGTTTTGTGAAGTACCATGACAGCATAAAGATGGAGGACATGACAGCTCCTCAATAATGATGGCAAAGCCTTTCTGCTGCCCTGAGGTGTCTGTCTGCTGTCAATCTTAAATCTTAAAAAGTGTGTGGACTAAACTAAACGATCAAAGTACACATCAAACAAAAATGGTTCCTGTCATTTTAGGTAGTTCCTTTCATGCATGTGTATGTTCAAGTGCACATTTTTCTGATATAACTGGTTTTAAGTTGTCTTTTAATGCTAGAAAAGGGGAGATGTCACCTAATGATTGACGGCTAGCTAACTCTAACCAAACAAACCAAGTCTAACCAGTGCGGGGTCGGGACCTGTAGTTCCATTAGCCAATCACGACTGCACAGATTCTTCTCACTCCTAATGATGTAACCATTGCAAGATGGCCGCTCCTGTATCAGGAATACCTTATTTGTGCAGCAGGAGGAAGTGGAGCAGATCTACATATGTTGGTTTTAGGCAAAAGTCAAGTCAAAGTTAATTAAATTCAAAGTAAATGTAAAAAATTGGATAATGCTGAGGAACATTGACAAGTATCACCTCAGTGCAAGAAGGGTCTTGGTTTGAACCTCGGGGCCAGCTCAGGCCTTCAGGTTCAAACCAAGAACCGTGTGGGGTTTGCATGTTGCCTCTGCATCTGCACCCAACTGTGTCTGCGGGGGTGTCTTCTTTCCTAAAATTGTTGTTGGCCTGAATGTATGTCAACCGTGTGATGAAAAGGCACCTAATCAGCCTGTATCCCACAGCTCCTGGTGTCAGCTGGGATTAGCTTTAGCCCCCCATGAACCTGTAAAGGACAAGTTAATCCAGAATGATATCGCTGAATGCAGGTGTAAAACAGAACAATGCTCCTATGCGGATTTACAGTTTGTGCTTGGAAAGCAACCACTCCTTAACTCACCAAACACTGGATGAAAATCACAAATCATCATCACGGAGATGGATCGTACAGTTCTCTGAGCACGAACATCAGCATGCTTAACTCACAGTCGGAAGAAATGAGTGATGTACACTTCTTATATTCAGCAAAGACTAAGACAAAATTCTCTCTATTTTTACCTACAACATTTGCACACATCTTTCTTCCATCCATCCACACCCTCTGAGCTCTGACTCCTCATTCCCCAGCAATGATCTATGGCTAGACTAGGGGTGAGCTATAAAGTTGCTGGGATTTACATCATGGAGTGTATAGAGCTTTGAAGCCTGAGCAGAGTCAGTGAAAGGTTAGATCCACGGACGGGAGCTCTCGCAGGAGATAAATGGGACAAGAACACAGTTTTCAAAGATGCTTATGCGAACAGAGTAAGCAATTCTGAGAGAAGAAATTGACAAAACACTTGAGATGTTTAATCCCCTTTTCATCCAGAAAGTGTGGAAGAGCGACCATGAAATGTGAAGTGCAATAAAGCTTCTTCTCTCTATTTTTTGTTTGTGTGTGTGTGTGTGTGTGAGATAGAGGGGGGGGTAGAGAAAGGTCTCACAGCCACTGAATGCTTCTATAAGAGCTACATTAGATTAGACAGCCAAGCTAAGTGCTTTCCATTGCAGGCAGCTGCTTAACAATTTCTTGTTGCTGCCCAAACTCGCTCCAGCTCGAGTGACCGAGTGCAAAAAGATGCTTCCTGGGGTTAGGCTGCATTGACCTCCTGTTTCACTGCGCAAATTAATTTTGAGGCCAAAAACCAACATCGGACACGTCACAGCTGCTTAAAATCATCTAATTTACTGACAAATGGAGATGCATTAAGCATCTTTAATGGCTTACATGTATATGAGATGAGTCGGTTGTAGTTACAGTACCTACAGATTATCAAGCACTCTGTTGTCTGTCTCAGTTTTATGGTACAATATATTTCTAGCATCTTACAGCTCACTGTTTTGGTGTCTGGCCCATTCATTTACTGTTTGGGTTCACTTCACTGCTCTCATGGCATAGTTAGCCCACAGCAGGCAGGCAGACGTTCTTAACAAAAAAAGCTCTGCTCACTACCTGCCAAGCACCAGAAAAAAAGTTAGCTACTAAATGGTGAACAAATTGTGGCATTTAGCAGCTGAAAGATGGCTATTTCCCTTGAAAGTTGCTGAAAAAAAAAATAGATGGAGAGTGAATACAAATGTAAGCTTATTACGTGTTCAAAAGCTCACTTCAAAACAAATTAGAACTCTGTCGCTGCTAAATCTGTAACAAGTTTGCTAGCTGTCTGCTAACATATTTCCTCTCAACACTCTTAATAGTGTTGTTTTTTTTTCCTGAACATGCGGCCATTTGCTGTTGTGTCATTTGTAAACCATTCGTTCAAAAAAACAATTTTTCTGGGTGAACAAACTGAACTAAATTACTTCCTGAAACAATCTGTTTTTAGTCAGTTTAGTGAAGC
>JAQNCA010000009.1:5267407-5330753 GCA_029783725.1 Acanthurus tractus
CCCTTCGGCGCGGCGTAGGCGCGGCGCACCTGCCCTGCGCCGCGCCTACGCCTGGTCTACGAAATTAGAGCCCAATGACTCAACTTGGACTGAAATTCAGTATGATGTTAACACTCAGTATAACTGCATGCATAGCTGCACCGACATGCTCATATGCCCATTTAAAGAGATGTAACCTATAATGACACTCTCTACAGAAAACATAGCAGTGGTAAACCTGCCCTGCAATATGAGAAAACAACTCGAACTTTATACCCATTCCTCTGGCCTTTATTTTACATTTTGATCTATTTTTATTCTGTTAAAAGTTTGTTGTGTTAGCTATAGCAGCTGTTAACAAGGTGTCAGTGGATGCAAAGAGAGATAGTATTATTATTTTAAATAGGAATTATGAAGGTTACCTCATTGTGGACATTCAAGCAAACTATGTGTATTGTGCCTGTGTGTTTAAAGGTAAAACTTAACGAAGTACATAGAAAGAAAAACACAGATGCTATTAAACCTCTGTAGTAGACTGAGAGTACCTGGCTATGAGTTTAAATTTTACATTTTTATCACTTTCTGTATGCAAAACCTAAGACAAAAATATATCAAGACTTGTACTCCTTCTTCCGAGTTTCAGATTTGGAAGCACCACTAACCGGCCCTAACAATATTTTTTCCACTCAGGGTAACATGAAGTTATCCTCCCTTTGGGGTTGTAACCTTAAAACCAGACAGATAATCTGAAGATGATGAAATATGAAAGAATTGGGATATCAAGCCTGAGATTGTCTTAGATCTTTTCACCAAAAGAAAACGCTGAAGGTTAATGACTTATTTATTGAACGGACTTTACACTGAACATGAGTCCTGAGTGAGACAGTCGGTAAGAGACTCAAACTCCCCTCATGTCTCAAGGTCTCAAAGTAATAAGAAGCACCAAAGAATTTATTTGATAATTAGGTTTTTGCAAATAAATGTGCTGTGCATCAGCTTTTGTTTGGCATATAGATTTTTATCAATCTAAGAGCTTTGGTACAGTGAGTTGGACTACGCAGTCATAGCTCATGTCTTGCACGGAATGAATCAGCGAACAAATGCAAACAAATCAATTTGATGGATCACAATAATTCAATATACTGAGAAAGACTTTTGTCCATTACTAGTGTTTCCAGTAAAAACAGATCTTCAAACTGACTCGACACTACACACTAATAGCAGACAAACTAACAAGTGAATACAGCTCTGTGCTGTATATAACAGCTAAAGAGCCGCATCATCAAAGAGTGAATAGTGAACCTACATTCATTCTGATTTTATTTTTTATATTTTCGATTGAGTGTACTCTTAACAGTCTTGTAGGTGTGTGTGTGTATGTGGATAACTCACCAGCTTAGCCAGATCACTCTCTTGTTACACTGCAAGAAACTATCACTGACCAGGCCAGCTGCGTCCCACAGCGCCATCCAGTCATCCAGCCCACATTTCAATAATATATTTCAGTTAAAATAGTATTTATTTATTATTTAATAATATTTTAATATTTTATGGAACAGTGAATTTGTGATGGGAATTGAAGCACATCTCCCCTGATCAGAAATTTGTATTTTGAAATGTGATGTTCCAAGTTTGCAGCAATTTTCTTCAACTCACACAATGTGGCGTAATGTCAGTAGAACCCTGCTTCTCCAACAATTTCAGCGGGAAGATTACCAAAAATGACTTCCCAAAACCAACAAACTAAAACCTCCTCTGTCATTATCCGTTGTTGTTTTCTCTCCCACCAGCTCATTTGCATCTAAAAGTCTCTGCAGGATTTTAAACATCTGCAATTGTAACAGCTTTCAAATTTTCACATTTGGAATCAAATCCTCCCATCAGGAAAGAAAATACTCCAAGATTGTACAAACTGGCTGTCACAAGATGCTTTTTCTTGTAGTGCAAAATCCAAATAAATCTGTGCTGCTGTTGCATCGGCTGTCTGGAACTTACTCAGATGCTTTTAGCAGCACATGTCGAACTGTATCATAGTCATCACTCTGACTCAGGTCTAGAGCAACATGAGCTTCCTAGGCCTTTCCTGTTAGTGAACTCTGCATGAGGGCCACCCACTCCTCTTTAGGCCAGTCTCACTGCACAGCAATCTTCTCAAACATCTCAAAAAATAACTCAACCGTCTCTGGATCAAACATTGGCACCAAAGAAAAACATTTATATCAGTCAAAGATGTCTCGCTGTTTCTGAGCCCTGCAACCTCCAGCAAACTCAGCCTTTTCCAAATCTAGTTTTATTTTATTTTATTTTCTCGTGCGTCCTCTGTTGATGCTGATGCTCTCTCTGTTTCTATTAAGTTCCTTTTGTGTCTCTTCAGGGTTGCAGTTAACCAGAACGCTTTGCATTAGCTCCGGCTTCCTTGCAGCCTCGGGGGCATCCTACTCTGAAAAATTAATCAGTTTCAATATTCTTAGGTCTATCCAGTTCAGCTAACTGTACACACTTTAATGTCTGTTTTCCCCCAAAAAAGTAAGAGATGTGAAAGTGTGATCTAACTGCCGGAGTTTGTGTAATCCACCCTGTCTGGGGGGGTGTGTCTGCGGGTGACTCAGCAGCTTCACCTGGTGTCAGCCGGCTCAGGCTTGGCTGTCATCGTCAGTTTAAAAAGATGCATTGCAGTACGTGATGGCTGAAAAAAACTTCAACCTTTTTTTGTGGCCAAAAGAATCTTGTGATTGGTCTTGCATTTTTGCAAACACTCTTCAAGTTAAATAAAAAAAAAATCTATTTTTTACATTCCACTTTTTTCCAGGTGAAGCTTACTGGCTGCTTACACGAGTAAGAGCCAGAATACACAACAACTACCAGTGTCAGAAAAACCCTTCTTCTCTTTCTATTCTTTTAGATCTTTACCAAAACAAGATACCAAATTAAAGCTAAGTCTCAGTGCACTTACAAAGTTTAAGCTCATAATGAAGTGAATCTAACATGGAGTGCTGCTCACTTCAAAAGCCCGCTGCCAACACCGGAGCCATAACTGAGGCCTCAAAAACATTTAACACAACAAGCACACAATATATTACAATATCAAAGTGGGTATGTGAGGAAATTATCATTTCATTAGTTTCATTAGCAAAAGGATGGATCTGTGCAGATCTAAACGGCTGGCTATCAAAGCTAATGGATATGAGGAAGCCGTGTAATGGGGGAGGATGAGAGGGCGGACTCGTCTGAAAAAGATGTGGTAATTAGCGAAGGCATTCACCAAGTTGAGTTGGATTCATGAGAGTGTTCAGCTACTGAAATGCTTTGCTTTACAATAGAAGGGAGACAATACAAGAAGCAAAGCACACTCACATACCTACATTTTTCAGAGGCAGGCCAAATGCTTCTCTACCATAAAAAAGAAATAAGGAAATGTTCTGTATCCAGTGTGGTCCGACGCCTAAGGACACAGCATGACTGCTGAGAACATGTATTGCATGTAATCATAGAGCATCATTTGTTCTTCTTTAACCATTGTGAGACCATTTATCTTTTTTCTTTTCAGTATTCACCGATGTGCATTAAGAGCAATTGCAAGCACAAAGTTGTGAGCAGAAGTTCACTCACAACACTCCGACAAAGTGTTTTTCTTACTAATGTGTGAACTCATATAAACAGACCTTTGCACTTTTGTTTAATTTACCGTCTCTGGTGTTTGTTGTGGTTAAGAAAAAGCACAGAAACGACAGACTGTCTCTCTGTTGCACAATGCTGTGTTTCCCAAGAGTGACATCAACCTCTTTTTACCCCGAAACCCTTCTGTTTTCAGGGCTGCTTCTCAGTAATGAACTCCTCACTCTGAGAGAAGGAGTGATATTCACTCTTTCAGGCATCTCTGGGTGGTTAATTGGTGCTACGGTGACACAGCTTTCATCTGTTCAGAGTCTGAAACGTAGTGCATCCCTAATCACACCTGTGGCTCCTCTGATTCAAATAATTAAAGCTGCAGATTCATCGAGGCATAAAATGACAGATGGCACTTCCTTAGACAAGAGAAAGGATCACATTTAAGCTCGACTACATTTAGCTTTCAGCTCCTTTTTTTTCTTGATTGATTTTCCCTTTGAAGCTCATGCCCTTCATGCTAACACCCCCCCCCCTCCCGGCCTGCTGATGAAGACATATCTTTGACAGCTGCAGAAGCGGCGGGGCTCTTGTTTAATCATATATGGTCCGCTGATGTCATTCAAGTGGGGAATTAGTGCAATACAAAGGTGCAATGGAGCCAGATCTCCAGGGACTTCTGAAGTCTCTGAGGCAAAGGCGAACATGAAAGGGCTCAAGAGGGAGACATCCTCCGCTCTAATATGCTCTTTTGCTCCACTTGTCATGGACTGAGCGAAGGTGAAGTTAGTGGGGACAAAAGCCTGAGGTGGAAATATTTCTCTTCCTGCAAGATGAAAGCTAAAGGTAGCAACAGCTGGATGAGCTCTGCTCTCACTTTCAGACCTGATTACAGACCAGAGACTGTAGGTTATAAATATCTCCATGTTATTTAGACATTTCTACAGGTTACAGCTTCGGATATATTTTTTATGTCCAATGCAAAATTGTTTAAAACTATACTCAGATTCTTGGAAGTTTAATCTGTATCAAAGGAATAGCTCAACATTTTGGTAAATACTCCTTCTTTCTTTCTTTCTGAGGGTGAAATGAAAGGATTGATATCAGTATCATGTCCGTGTCCTACGTACAGAGCTGGAGATAGTACATGGTCAGCCTGTAAAACTCACTAAAGCTCACTTATTAACATGATGACAATCATTTGGCTGGTTACATAAACAGAATTATAGCAGTTTACGGTTTTAGGCATAATGTAAAATACCCTACAGTCAGTCCACTCACTTCCTTTCTAGAGTTAGCAAATTTTGAGAACTTTTCTCTAACTTTTCTTCAAAAAGTGCTAAAGTTTGCTTTATTGCACTTTTTGGATTATTTCCTGAGCGGCCTGTGGCTACTCTCTGTTCAAAATATTTGACTGGTGCTCAGCTGTTTGCCAAGAAATAGAAAAACTTCCTCTAAATAATTTGGTGTTGCTACTTTCCTGTCTATGTGGGGTAAACAAATGTAAATGTACAGTGTTTGTTCCTGCTTGTTATTTAAGGTTGAAATGTTGGAATCTTTGTATTGTAATATTAACAGTAGAAATGCATTCTAATACGCCATGTACAGTCTATAAGGCACGTCCATGTGCTATTATTGCATAGACTGTATGTGCATGTAAAAGGTCACATCGGAGAGTGTTCCTGAAATGCCCGTGACACATTGTCGGTAGTTAAGCCTCTATTTCTGTAAATTATCTACACTGGCTGTGGCCCACAACTGAGCCACAGCTTAAATGTTGGCCAGAATGAGCCCAGTATGGCCTCTTTATATGAAGCATCAAAGGCAACAGGAAACAAAATATGAATCTATCTTTTTTTTCATTTAAAGCTCCAAGTTTCACCCTGGTCAGCTAGTTTAGATAAGATTTGGGTAAACAAAGCTCCAACTGTATGGATTAAAACCTCATGGCTACAATTTGCATAATCATAATGTTATATAACAATAATGAGCTTATTTCATATTCATTCAAGCTTATTTCATATTCATTTCTGGAAGCAGGTCAAGTGAAACCAACTGCATGAGGAGAAAATGTGGGATTTTGCAAATACAGAACTGAAGTCTCAACCCAGAAAAGACTATTTATTTAAAGAAGGGTGAATATATAGCTTCTTTTCTCATCCTACTGTTGTGTGTGCAATCTTCATTTACTGCAAATATTTGGGAAAATATGGATCTTAGGTTGCCGTGAAGGAATCTGTGCTGCAGAAACAGTGAGGGTCTACGCAATCCTGTAATCTGGTATCCCAGTGAATGGAGAAGCAGCCTTGCTGTCCCTGAGCCTTCGCCTCTGTCTCTGTCACGATGATTTACAATAAAGCCCAGGAAGACTGTGTATGTGGGCTGCTGCATCAACATAATCTGAATCCTACTGTAGCAGCTGTAAAGCATTCACATCCCTCAGGCTATTTAAAAAAAAGGAATCCTGAGACCTGAGTTCCTTTAGTTTATAGTTACCGCATGTGTGTTGATGTCATAACTTCAGTGTTCATCATGGAAATACGCTCAGCATGCAAGGTTTTTAATATTTGTCCTGCAGTTGCACACCACAGAGAGCAATCCATTTCCCTCCACAGGAGCCGGAACATTTAAACTGACATTGCTGTCTTGTTCTCTAACTTTTTCTAAAATTGGTAATTTAATCTTTTTTTTAAGTTCAATATTCAGAGACGTCTTGTTTTGGAGTCTCTGTGTGAGGGGGCCATGGATGATAAATGATCCTGCTGCTGACTGCTGCTGCTTTTTGCTTAATGAAATTCTTTCAATTCAATAATTGTCAAGACTTCATTCAAGAAACTAAATATATGGAACCGGATATGAGTTTGGACTTCTTGGATCATTTAAATTTAAATTGAATCTGTGAATAACCAAGGCGAAGGAAGTTATCGCTGATTAGTGGCCAGACAGTGAACTCACCCTCTCCTCCTCCTCTCTGAGGTCTGGCATGGTGCTGACACACAGCGTCACGGCGGTAATGGCTACAAATAACACTGACAGACAGGCGAAGATCTTGCCAGGCAGGCCCGAGTGGGGGTTCTCCACCATGTCTCTCAGTCTTCGCATGCAGCCCCCCGTGTGGGTCTCCTCCTGCGCCACCACCTCGGGGGGCTGCTGGTTCTCCTCGCAGGACTGCGGCGAGTTGAGCTCGGCCTCCTCCTCCTCCAGCCTCTGTTGCTCCTTGTACTCCTCCTGTCTGAGCCGCAGCTTCCTGAGGCAGCACCAGTCCAGGTTGTTCTCCTCCACCCCCCAGTACAGCAGCTCCTCCTGGAAGGACAGGGCGCACATCTCCCTCAGCAGCCGCAGTTTCCCCGCCGCTAAGAAGGTGACAATTGTTCGGAAAGCCGACGGGCTTCTGTCAAAGAAATACTCGTTGCGGCTGCCGTCGTAGTCGTCGCACACGTCCATGATCTCGGCCTCGTTGCTACAGCTGCGCAACTTGCCCAGCCGTGTCAGTGGAAACTCCTCCAGCGTGGACCAGGGGATGCGGTACTTGATCCCCCCCACGTTGATGATGGCCGCCCTGTCGGCCAGGCCGAGCTCGTCTCCATCTTGCTGGCGGGCCTGAGGCTGCAGCAGGAGCTGGGCCCGTTTGTAGAACAAGCCCTTCTTTGAGGTGACCTCCTGCGGGTTCTCCACACGGTTGAAGCGGAAGGTGGTGAACTGGTGTTCAGAGCTGCCTGCCAGGAATGCCACCTCCTGGTACATCACTGCAGCTTTGCTGGGGGACCCTGTCCTGCACAACGCGATGGGAGGGGGCCTTTAAAGGGTGTGTGAGGTGACTTGGAGTTTGTCACCCATTCAGCAGTACAGCACGTCTCTGTAAGATGGAAAAGACAACAGTTACATTTATTCAGTTTCTTTACACACTTTCTACAACTGCAGGGCTTCCTCTCTCCAGATCTATTCTTTAAAACGTTCCAGACATGTCAGTCTATGAAAGGTCAAACAGTGTTTGTCTGGTTCAGACAAAAAGCTTGTTGGATGGTTAGACAACTTGTGATAACCCTCGTCTTTACAATGATGGAAAAGAGGAGACTTTATCCAAAAAGTTTTGTAACTCTCTAAATTGGACAAATTAAAATAGTGTGTGGAGAAAAGAAAGTAAACAGGGTTTGTTTCTTTCTCTTGAACTTCATTTTGTGTCCTTTTTAGATTGTTGTATTTTAGCCTCCTCTTACAGCCTGGTCACAATGTTTGTCAGCAAATTAAAGAGCAAAATTCATTCAATTTAGTACATTTAAACTGTCAACATTGGTGTATTTTCTCATACAGGCGTAGTACATCCCATCAATTTGTACCATATAGTCCCTACTGTTAACAAACATTGAGTCACATTGATGGTGTTGTACACTGAGAAGCAGAGAGCCAAAATGGAGGGAGCTCTTGAAGTTTATTAGCTGCTTCACCATTAACTTTTATTTAACAGTGCTATAAATTTCCAAATAAACTGTGTGAATGTCTTGTCCTCTGAGTGACCAGGCTGTAGCGCTTAGTACCAATCAGTCTGCAGTTGTTTAGCAGTTGCTAACAGCTCGCCCTGTGGGTGGTCACTGTGTCACCAAGCCAAGAACCAAATATTTTTGAGCAAATTAATGTTGCTGTTCCGCTCTGTAGGGAGTGATTATGCCTTTAAATCAAAGAGTTTTTGTCTCAACATGTCGAAAGTGTGGCTCTTGGAAATAACTTAAGCTACTTTTGCCTTCAGATGTGGTCAAACAAGAATGTCCCTGCCTGGACTGAGTGTCATATTGTAAAATGGCACCGAGTCAAACACAGAACGAAACTGTCTCTTCATGCATGAAAACTTCTAACCTAATCAAAGTGATCCACAGTATCCTGCCATCATGCCTTTTAACTACTTTTCCCTCTCAGCCTGAAAACAGAACGCTGCTCCCTCCAGTCAAAGTCTAATTGCAATAGAAGTTCAAAGAAAAGCAACTGGATGTCAAGTGGCAGCCTGAACCCAAAGCAGAGAAATTAATAATGTTGTTTTTTCTATTTTCTGCATCACCAGGTTCTGAAATGAGACCATCCAAAGCTTCATAGCAAACAAACCGTGAAAACACCAAAGAGCAGACCCTAATCACAGCACAATGAAGCACATATAAACACATGTGAAGGAAAACTGCTTCAGTGTTTAACTTATTCAGTAATGGTTTATTTATTTCTCATTTCATAAGAACACACACATTCTGTAAAGATGCATCTTTCAAACCAGCTTTTCCCGTCAACATGAAACAAGTTCGATTAAATGGAAATGGTAGTATAAGTAGTAAGGCATGGTGAGGTCCACGTTTTCTCTTGAAGACCAAAATCCAAATCAAAAGTTATAACTTTTGCACCTGGTAACAAATTATAGAGCACCATTCCAGTCTATTAACCACAAAAAAGTTCCTTACATTGCACTTGCTCACACACATGCACACATTTACACACTGATGGCAGGGGAATCTGTACATAGTCCCGCCCTGGTCACACTCATAGAAGTCATCAGAAGCAAACTGGGGTACAGTATCTTGCCCAAGGATCTCTTTATGTGAAAAACAGGAGAAGTTTCTGTCTGAATTTTGTGCTTTTGCTTCAAGTGATGTCAAAATGTCAGGAACAGCAAAGCAAGTGAAGGAAATTTACGAGGAAACACAAGGAGAAAGAGAGAAACTTCACAGAAAAAGGAAGTGATTTCCCCTTGGATGCACATAATGGCTCTGTCAGGGTGAAATGAAGCAGAAAGAAAGAATATATGGTAGAAAAACTGATCTCATTCTCATATTCTGGGCAGTTTGGGCTGCTTGTGGAAGATGGATATCCATCATTGTCAGCGTTCATCGTAGAACTGCAGGTACTGATCATCATGCATGTGTGATGCAGCTCTCTCATCCTTGATATACAAAAGAAAAGGTCAAACAAGCACCTGGAGTGTCCCATTAAAATTCATGCAACCTTTTGGTTTTCATATAACAATATCAACGATAATTGACTTAAACTGCTGAGCATCCATGTCATGCATGTTGGGGTTGGGTGGCTCTGGGTGCTGTGATAAAAAAGTGTATGAACTACGCTCTAGAGGCTCAGGAAACATTGCCTGTTAAACTCAGAGTCTTTTCCAAACAAGGTAGGACAGAATCTTTAAAAAAGGAATCAGGAAAATGTGATGATCGAGCAAAAAAAAAAATTGCATTTTTTTTTTTTTTTTTACCTCATAGAGAAAGCGGCGTCCAACTGCCTGCATTTCTTGCTGAATCAGCAAATTGTCATCACTTTCTGATCAAACAGTCGAATGTTCCCGTCAATGTGGACTGACTCTTCGCATCCAAAAAACTTTTTTGATTCAATTACACACTTTTGAAGCGGCGCTGTCCTGACAAGCTGAGACATTTCATTACTTTATCTAACACGGGCATCTGGAAACACAACCCAGAGAGCGCAGGCTGATCGTACTGCAACATGCCGGTGATCCTGCACCCACTATAGGCGACTGCACTGGACCTGAGGCAGTGCAGCCGTTGAAGATCGGCCGGGCGCATCATCGCAACGAATTAAGAGTGGGACCCCTGTAGCTACTCTCAGAGTTTGCTCTTCAACTGCGAGGCCAATCATTTTAAAATGGATCGTATTCTTTGAAGAGGGGCGGGGGGGTCAGAGAGCTGCACCTCTGTAGCGACACAGCAGAGAGCTTCTGACAGGAGCAGTTTATTAAGTATGACACTGCACCCAGGGGTGGCTTCAGGAGCACGGGAACAATGAATCCATGTTATGTATAGGAGAGGCTCCACATAGAGGCAATGTGTCAAACAGTGTTAACCAAGTCACAGAGATCCTACATCCATTCTCAAATAAATGTAAAATTAAAGTGTTTTCAGCAGAACTGTGACCTAAAAGTTTTTTTTTCTTTTTGGTTCAGTATGCTCAGTCCTCCATGAGGAAATTGTTTGACATTCTGGGTAATTTTGAATTTTCAACTTTCTTGCTCAGTATTAAATTAAAAAACAGATATAAGTGAGATCCAGTAAATGGTTAGCTTAGCTAAGCATGGAGACTGGAAGCAGGGGGAGACAGCCTATCCAAAACACACTAAATATGCTCTTCACTTGTTTCAAAACTCACCACCACCTCATACACTTTTTTGGTTTTATTAATAAAAAAGTGCAAAAAAAAACCTCATCAAAGTAGTTTTATGGCAGCCGTTGCAGCTCTTTGTTGGGTGGATCCATTTCCTGTCCAAACAGGAAGTTGTCAGTCAGCTCTAAAGGTGCTGGTGGGTGGGTTATTTTAACCATAAAACAGAGCCAGGTGATCGATTTCCCCTCTCTCCACATTCTGTGCTAAGCTGATACACTGTCTTCAGCCAGAAAGCTACGCAAAGTCTGATATAATCAAGTTATGTCACTTAAGTCAAATCCTGAGTGGACTGTATCATGTATCATCTGCTGTTAACAGCAAAGTCTCCAGTGTCTGGATCCTCCTCAGGCAGCAGGACAGGACCAAATCATCTGGAATCTTCATATGGACTTTACCTGATGCTTTTTTTTCCCTTTTATGTAACTTTTATCCAGCAATCCGTGATACATGGATGCAACCAACGCATATTAAATTTGCACCTTTCACACAGACAAGGCACTTTGCACCACACACATTTTACCAAGCCTTATAGATCGACATTCTAAATCAGCTTCATCACTACATTTTTATGTATTGTTAAAGGAATTGCTGTATTTTTAATTTTTTTTATTCTTATTTTGGTATATGTTTAATCTGTTACTTACAAAGCGACTACGGATGTGAATTATCAGTCCTGCTAACTCTTTACATGTGTTTTCTAAACTGATGTTCATTAAACTGATGTTCAGAAAGGGGTATGTTCTGTCCCTTTCTGTATGATAAATGATAAATAAGTTATTAGCTCAAGGTGTTAGCTGCCACCAGCAAGACACACCTAAATCTCCAGCCGACCTGCTAGTCGTCAAGCTGCATTGGTGATAATAAAGACACCAGATCTGGTAAAGATTGGGAATGCAAGGACAAGTGCACAGCAGAGTCCTGAGGAAAAGTCCTGAGAAAAAGTCCAATCAGACAAAAATAAATGGAATATGTGTGTAGGTGGGCCGTGGTTGTGCAGAGACTTTATCTCTCACAACTTCACTTTTACACCTTGCAGGTAGATTTTTGAAAAACAAACATATTATTCATACATGTATTATTTTTTCCTGTTACACAGATAGCAGGTTCTTAGATGAATGTGTAGTCTAGGGGGGTTTTACGAAATATGTACTGAATGTCCTATCTAAAATTATCCTCACTGAACACCAATGTTCCCACTGTTGTGCACTTTTGGACTCTTGGACTTGTTTCTGAAGGAATACAGACTTGTGAAAGTGCAAAATGAATGCCAATTGTTCGATTAAAAAAGTTTTTCTATGTTTTGTAAGTGGAAAAATGTTTGTCATTTGTTGCTGTCAACAGTTTTTTGAAATATAGTGTTGGTTCAGTTTAGAAAACATGTCAGTGGCATCAAAATTGGTTTTTCCTTGCCCTCAGATCTGTCTTCAGACAGCTCAGGGTTCCAAACTTACATATCATTTAAAAATAAAGGGGGAAAAAAACAAATTCAAGGCTTTGACGCACGAGAATAAATTTCCAAATGCATCAAATTTGGAAACTAATGCAACAATTTACCTATTACAAATGATTTTGGGTGAACAAATGCTTTCATTTCAAGTACTTTTCATGCCTTTCATCCTCATTAAGTAAAGTGAGCACAACGTATGAGGTCACGTTCTCTGCTTTCACCCTCAACACAAAAGACTTTTGTGAAATCTGTTTGTGTGTCAGACACTGAATGTGGATGTGGGACAAGAAGTCGAATAAAACATTCCCTTATCCCTGTTTCCTCTCACAAAGCTGGGGATTAAACTGCTTTTGATAAATACTTCCAAGTTGGATTAGAGTCATCTGTCTCTCTTCACTTCTTCAAAGCAGCACCTGAAGAAAGTGGAGAACTTGTGAACTCTGCGTTGTTCTTTTTACCACCAATTGCTACTGAAAAAATAATTGAACTGCCTCTTTGCATAACTCAGCAGCCCATGCATCACTGATACCTCTGCCTTCCCACATCCACTCAGTCTTCATCTTCCTGAAGGGCCTGAAGCAGAATGTCTATTTTGGGAGGCAGAGATCTTGAATGACACCGAACCATCAGATGACCTGCTGCTAAATCACACTGATTGGTTCTCCTCTGAGCAACTTCTATCAGTGACGGCCCGCACTCCAAAAAAATATGAGAACAATTAAGTTTCTTGCCTGTAGTGGCAGGGTGGCAATCAGCAGAAAGAAAATCATTTTATAATCAAGAACGATGCAAAACGTTGCTCTCAAATTGCAATAATCATGGAAAGAGGGCTCCTCAACACATAATCACAGAGTCTTAAGGGCAGTGATGAAGAGCATTTTAGAGACTGAGTCACACCGACTGATGATGTCGTTGACCAGTGGCTTTCTTTTGTCCCCGATAAAATTATGCTTTATTGTTGTTTGTGGGGGTGATGTGTTGAAGCAAACAAGCCATTATGTTATGAATGATTCTTTCATTTAAGAAACATGCGTAATTTTCTGTTTCAAAGTGGACAACTGTTAGAGTCCTGCTTTGGGCAGTAAAAATGAAAAAGAATGAAGTAACCACAGCGCTGTGAGCTGGAGGTCCGAATCCAGATTTTAGGTTTTAAATGCATTCACTGTCAGGCAGAATGTAATAACATGAGAAGAATAGAAGCGACTTGCTGTTGCTGCAGATGAAAAGAGAGACTAAAGCTGGACAAGCTTTGATTTGAGCTATAAAAAAAAAAGGGCTTTGTTAGGTTTTGCGAAAGCTTTTTTGGGTTAAAAATTATGACTTTATGAGGACCCTTTTTAAAGAGTGTTATCAATTAAATATGAACATGTGACATTTTCGAAGCATTTTTAAATACTTGGTGCTGTTTGTTTGTCTCAAAAGTGGAGCCTCTGAATCCTTTTGGCCTGCAAGAAGTTTGCATAAGTCTGCTTTTCTGGAAGAACTTGGCCCACACACTTCTGCAAGAGCCCACTTAAAATACAATATCTGCCTGCCACTACTACTGCTGGAGACATGGGAGCTCAAGACTCCGTCTACCACACTTCACATCAGAGCTGCTTTTCAGGACTTTCAGAAGTACGGCAATGATCTCTAATTGAAAATGAAGCCGGCGCTTCAAGCCTGACAGTCAGTGTCAATCAGCTGATTCAAATGGGTGGATTTAACAATGTATGAGACACGGAGAAGGAGATAATGGGCTGAGCGAAATGTTGGAAGGATGGGGATCTATTTGATGAGAGAGCCAGAATGCAGAGAATGTAGTTTGCATCCAGTCAGTTATTAGGACAGACAGTTTAGAGATCACAGAGGAATTCACAAAAGAAGAACAACAGCCGCCTACAAACACATGAAGAATGCGACGTATCTCCCCTCTGTCATCTGCTTTCACTGTTTTATGTCATCATTATGTCCCTCTGCACAGAAGAAAGTGGAGCAGAGGTTTTTTTCCGTTTTAAGTCTTTGCTCACCATTTCTCTAAACTTCGGCTTCAGAAAGGAGCTGAAGCTTCTGTAGCATTTGACCCCAAGGCCAACCTGATGCACAGCATGCTGAAACCCTCAGTGATACAGAACAGGCTGCCTTTATCAATCTGCTCTCATTAGTTTGTTTGTCTGCTTTCAAGGACCCACCGGTGTGAGCACTGATACACATGAGAGACGCGGCCATCCGTCTCCACGCATCAACAACAGGTTAATGATCCTGGCACGGGGACATGACACACATGGATCATCTACACGAGCGAGTAAGGGGGGGGTATCTGACAAGCACGAGAGCTATTTTAAAAAGCTTCCCATCTACTTAAAGTGTGACGGATATTGACATGGAAAGCATTCATCCAATGGTCCAGAATAGGCTTGGTTTGTGTGATGAGGTGGGGGGGGGGGCTACATGGTGACCCTGCTCTCCCACAGACTTGATCAAATTTGAAGTAGAACAGTGTTGGAAGTCAAAAGCCTATAGATTTAAAGAAAACTTGATAACAGAAGCTCATCTACCATGCAAGGAGACAAGAAAAGGGATCAGTCTATATATCACTGTAACAGCCCCCATAGGAATAACAGGAGGTGATAACATTATGCACCATAAGAACATTACTGGAAGCACTCCCTCCAGGAACATTAGAGCGCTGTTATAGGAGTGAATGAAAAATAAAAAGACATTATGAAAACATTAATTGAGAACCATTAGCCCCTGTAGCACCTTTACTACCCCATCTAGGGAAACCAATGGGATATTACAGAGAAATTGAGAAAGTTTTTCACATGTATTAAATAGAAGAAATGGGAAACAGGCTCTGGTTCTGTTATAAAAGACTAAACCCGCTGTGTGTTCAGTCCAACTCATGTTTCATTAAAAAAAAATTCTCGTTATGGCTCTTAACGTATAAAGAAATGTCGTTTTCTCTGAGGCTCATTCAAAGCAACAATAACAATCAGTGATGTGAGAGGAATCCAAGTTGCCAGACTTACCCAGTGTGTTGTTGAGCTCGTGTCCATCTGTTTCAGCACGCTGGCACGCTCGCGCTCCTCAAAATGCAGCATGCCTTTAAGTTTTCCACGCAGATGCTTTGGGACATTTTTACTACAATTAAAAACTGAGCTCAGTGTTTGCGGCGCTCACATGCCGCGCGGAGTTTTTTTGCGGCTTTCCTTAAGTCTCCTTTACGCGTTTAAATGACAGGCGCGTTTGAACATCCGGCGCGCCGCAAAAAAACAACCATTTGGTCCATGAGAGACGCAAAGATGAAGACTGTTACTCCACAGCGACAAAGACTCCGTCAGACCGCTCCTCTCTCCATCAGACACGACGTGGCAGATGTTACCGAGGAGTGTATGTGAATGTGTGTGTGTGTGTGTGGTTCAGAGCAGGTGAGAGGCTGTTTCCAGCTCACTGGTGGTCACACCGCTCTGACTGTTCAGGTGCGTCCGGAGCTGCGCGCTCCGCGGTGCGCTGCGCTCTGCCAAACTGCGTCTCTGGGAAACCACGAACTGCTTCAGTACAATTTCACAGCGTCAGGGGGAGTGTGTGTGTTATGTATACTTTCTCACTGTCATGAGACACGCAAGGACTGTTTGTGTTTTTGAGGAGTTTAGATTGAATTCTCCTCATTATTTTCCTCATCTGGCGCCAAATTAGTTTTTAAAAAATATTTCTGGGTTGGGGAAGTTTATCACTAACATTTGATGTTTTATGTAGGTCATTTCACTATCACTGAGCTCAGCTGAAGGGTTACATAATGTGATTGTAATAAAATATAAACTAGAAATTAATTTCTGAGATTCATTTTGGCTGTTTAAGATGATTTTCGGATATATCCACAATTTCAGAGAGAAACAGTCTAATAAATTTGGACATGTCCAGTGTGTTAGTGTGGTTAATACTGTGGCTGAGACACACACACCACTGGACACACAGAGCCACTGGCAGACACATACCCAGCTGACACAGTAGGTGTGGCTTTGCAGACCAGCAGCAGGCAACCAGCTGAAAGCCTGCCTTGCTGGCTGGAGCTTCTCTTCAATTTCAGCCTGGTCTATCAACAGACATCAGCTCAGCTGAGTGTATTCAAAATGAGAGAGACAGCAGAGAGACAATAATTGCAGGAGTCTGATTGATGCCATGGTAAACAGTGGTGATGACAGAAGGAGCATCCATTTGCAGGATGTGTGGTTTGCTAAATGCCCACTAACAGCTCAGGGTGAAAGCTGCAAATGTAGGGACATAAAATAAAAATTATGACCAGATTTTAAATAGGAGCAATTTTCACGGAATAAAAATGGAGTCAATGACAGTTTATTGTCTTAATGGATTGTATGTTGCATCCAGGAACTACCCATTAACCACACGATATGATGTTAAACTCCAGTTCATCATGGTGAAGTGTCAATGAACATCCAGCAGGGCCAGAGGTGCTGCTCTGCGGCTGAGTCTGACCCTGACACATCCACGAAGAAGCAAGTAAAAAATGAATAAAAAGTGAAAAATGAATTAGCCGTTGGAAAAAAGAAATTTTAAAAAGAGCTTCTTGAGGGGAAAAATAATACATTTTTTGTTGCTTATGTAACAACTGTCACTCATTTCAAACTTCTTTATTTTATTATTAATCTTCTATATATTTGGAGGTTTTAAAAGAGAGAGATTCACTAAATAATAGTCAAAGTTAAAGCAGCAGAGGCTTAGATAGCCTAACTTCAGGCCATAGTGTAGATGAAGCAGGAAAAATTATTTCCCATAATGCACTGCAATGCAAAGCACTATAATCTCTGCCAGCTGAGTAAATGCCTTTCACACATATTGCTGTACTTTGTAATGCAGCCTCGCTCTTAGAAATGTTCTGTCTTTTGCCCAAACTGAAATAACAGTTGACTTTCAAGTGAGCTGATGTAACTTTTACTGTAGCAACCAGAAGAAAATGGTGAATGATGAATGCAACACACCCGAGAAGAGAAGAATAAAAGGATCAACAAATCGACCCCCCAACCTAAAAGGCAGCACAGTGGCCCAGTGGTGAGCACCCGAAGGTCTTGGGTTTGATTGATTGGAGCAGGGCCTTTTCGTGTGGAGTTGGCATGTTTTTGCAGTGCATGCATGCATGAGTTAGCTCTAATTTCCTCCACCATCAAAACTGCATAAAGATAGGACCACTGCTTTTCAGGATTAGGGTTAAATGCAAAGAAATGGTTTCACTATGTTATACAATCTGGAAAGAAAGAAATCTTTTTTTTCTAATGTTTTTTTACACATGAATCTGTGGTTGGCTGATATTATTGAAACAAACGTCAGTCACCAAAAAATGCAAAACCTTAGTGTGCTGGTAAAAGCAACTCAATATTTTTAAAGATATTAATTTAGTGCTTTATTCATCAGAGAATCAATGTTTTATTTCTTCTTTCAAAAATTGCGTTGTCTAGCTTTAAAAATGTAAGAGAGCTAACATTTGATCACACCCATTTTAAAACAATGTGCCATTGTAAAATAATGGCATGCATTCCTTCGTTATTTACTTTTCTTTGTCATGTTAATAATGTCCTGACTTTGCAGATCTGCAAAGTATTAAGTCTGCACATTGAAGGAACAAAGATAGGGAATCCTGCACTGCAAGACAATCCTGAGAAAAAATGTCCTCACTGTAGTCAAATGTGATCCAATGAGGAGACTTGAGTGGGAAAAAGACGAAACAGATTCGATAGCAAGAGATTCCTAAAATTTTGATAAAGTTCATTGGACTTTTTAAAGGAGTTGGGAAATTCAAACAGTCTGAGAAAAAGACAACTTCACACACACCCTTTTGGGGTTATGAACTCTGTGAATCCATTCTTCTCTTTGTTTTTCTCTCTGACTAGTGTGTTTCTATAGTTAATTCTAGCTCACATCAAGGTATGAGATCCTCCCGGGCCCCTTTTATTGGCCGACAGGCATTATTAATCTGACATCCGTTCCCTCGTATTTATCTCTGTCACACAAGCCAGACTTTTCCTGTCCCAGTATGAACTTGTTCGTCAGAATATTCTCAGTTCACGTCTCTTGATGAGATGAAAATGGAAGATTGTTGTGTAAAATCATATTTAATTGAACAGTTCTGAGTCATGCAGCTATTTTAGGTTCTTATCCATGACATGAAAAGCGTACTTACGCACACAGCAGGCAAACAACAAAAACACCAGAAAAATAAGTTTACCATCAGAGATAAGTAACCATAAGTTACACTGATACCGCTATTAGCCGCTCTCCACAAAACGCCTGACATTGATGAATTACCATGCTCTGAATATGCTGCATCAGCCATGCGGGTGTATAATAAACTTTGACTTCATCATCTCGCTGCTCTCCCTCCCTCTGCGGGGGGATAAAGCGAGTGGTCCGTGAGTAACGAGCTGCTAAACCCGCGATTATGGTCACAACATGTTTACAGCCTTGTGTCTTCTCACTGTGCTGGAAGAGGAAAAAAAATGGAAAAAATAGGCCTTGTTTTCTCCCAAGAAGACGAGACTGAGACTGTTTGCAGTCGGTTAATGACGCTTGTTCCCACTAATGTGTCTTTTCTTGGACATTAGGGTTGTTTTTATTGAAGCACTGCAGACAGTTGCCCGTCTCATATTCATTAAAGGCCCATGTCAGTGTTTTCTGAGCTCTGTCACCTGTTCACCACCTCATCATGGTCCAACTGTGGTGTATAAATTTTAGATTGATTACATGAGAGCAGACATTGTTACAGTTTTGTTTTCATACAGCTGAACTATGACTGTGTAGGTTGGTCTGGTCAGTGTTGCATTTTCACTGTGGTCTGTTTATTGGTTTTTATTGGTTGGCAGGATTCTCCGGTCTCCTTCTGCTCTGTGGTTAATAAGCAGGCAACAGTTTCTCTTTGAATAATCTTCTTTAATTAACACCATCACAGAAAGACAATGTACGACCAAATTCATTATCTCGGGATTCACAGCAAATCCTTCTCTCTTTCAACAATGTGGTGTGATGACTTCCTGTCAGCTCTACAATAACGTACTTTTGCCTCCAACACAAGGATATTAGCTCAGTTGTTTAAGTTAATTGTCTCATTTTTCATAGCTAGCTTTATATTGTTAATTGTGTTCACCATTTGCATAGTGCTTTTGATCATTTCGATATTCAGCTCACATAGATGAGCATTAGCAAATTTTGCTAGCATATCAGGGTTACACCAATGTCAGCTTGATATTTAGAGCTAAGCTAACATTAGGTGTCTGTGGCTTTCGTTTTAAACTGTCCAGAAACAAAATGATCATAATTTAGCGTGAAAGATTCAAACTGCCATCCAAAACAGCCATTGAGACTAGTTCTCAGTTTTACATGTGTAGCTACTAGCTAGTCTCACTCCCTCAATCACAACACACAGCCGAGTGTTCATGATATAGATTACTTAAATTACAGTGCCTGTTCTTTTGATTTGACAGATCAGTCGAGCTACTTTACAATCATTCCACATATCCCTGGACACTATTGAAGTACCTCATGGGAAACACGAACCCCTGGTTGTTTTCTGAGTCGTTGCAGCAGGTTGTGGGTTATTATTATGCCGTTTCCCTTGCTTGATTGATTAAATTTGTTTTTAAAGGTTTTCATTTGGTCCTTCTGGGGATATTGATCTATTTTCTCAACACAATGAGTTCCTTTTCAAGGGCGCAGCAGCTCTGCCTGAGGGCAGCGTGCAGCCTCCTTTCCCAATGTAAATTATGAATCAGCTAATATCAGGTGTGGCCTCGAGACTATGACCTGCAGTCATAATGAGATGCTCACCGAGTGGAAGATCTCGTCATGAGCCAAGGCCGGAAGAGAGGGCTTCAATGTTAATGACACGAGCTGTTGATGTGCCTACCTGTCAGTCCGCTGGGGTTCATCTCACAGATTGCTGATATGAAGCAGAGCTGAGACCTTGTGGTGAGAGAGGAAAAGAATGAGCTCAAGTACTGAGACTGCATGTCCTTGGATATTTTCAGTAAGGCTGTTCATGTTGTGTGAGTTTGCAGACTGAGTAGCTCTGGTTTTAGGGCAAGTTTGGTTTATGCAAATTATGGGCTCATTTATTCCTTGTGTTCGGTGTGTATGTGTGTGTGTGTGTGTGTCCAATTAAATCAACGTATTTTAAACCCTGATGGTGGCAGATAAGGAAGATTAGATAAGCATCACAATGAGAAGTCTAAAAAAATGTCTCCTTTCTCCAGGACAACTGCTGTACCACTTACAAGGAAGAGTGAGGAGAGGCGCTGACAGAGAAAGTGACCCCAAAACTCTTTAAAGGGTGCAAAGACATCAAACTGTGTTTTGTCTTTGGCAAATAGACAAGGAGTGATGTTAGTAGTTATTTCATCATGTTTCTTTTACCAAACATCAGAGTCAGAGAGCGTTGCAGACTGCAGTTGGTGATTTTTTTTTTTTTTTTTACCTCTTTCTGTCTTGTCTTGGCTTGGCTTGTTGCTACATCTGATTTGTTTTTAATTATTTAGACTCAAACACACTTCAGGTCCACATTATAGCTCCTGGCATGACTCCTGATAAGACTGCAAAAAAAAGTGTAATCCCCAAAAAATTCAATTTAAGCTTTTATTTTAGCTGTATTTAATCTTTGTTGGCTCAACTTACCTTCAAACTGCAATATAACTGCTACTACAATGGCACAGGTAATCAATATACAGTCACATTATATTATTACTGCCAGTGCAGTTTGCAGTGCTGTGTTGCAACAATGAAAAAAGGTCGATCAATGCACTTTTGTCTCGCCTCACATGACACTGAGCACATTTAGACGGTACAATGGCACACGGCAGAGACTCAAGAGATCTAAACACAAATAGACATGCAGATATAATTCGTCAAACATAATGGAATAGAGCTGTTCCATTACTCATTCATTTTAAAGACCACAGTGAGACAAGTAGTCACTGGGGCAACAGCTAATGGGGATCTTTGCAGAAATAAAGCTGTAAAATAAAAATGCTCATACCAAGTCGAAAAAACAGCCAAATGTCACCTCTAAATGGCATCCATTCCCACATGAGCCACGCAATTTACCTTTCTCACTGCATTTTCTTTTTAGTGAAAAGACAGCTTCCTTATCTAGTCGAAGGTCTGGCTCTCCAACATCCACTGATAGCTATGAGATTATGAGTCAATGGTCAAATTGTTTTTGATAAAAGGCACTTTGGAGTTGAGTAAATTACATAAATGCATGTCATTGTGAGCACTTCTTCCCTTTATCAAGAGTTTTTCTTAAATGTCATTCAGTTTTATACAGGAAGTGGGTTCAGGAAGTGTCAATCAAGCTCAGACCTCGGCACTAAGATGCATCACAGGAAAAAAAAAAGGAGCTGAATCCTGCGCTGATGCCAATGTTGTGGGTGGCAATTCATATGCTTTAATTCTTCTATATATGCAGCAGTTTAAGATGCATATTGTTACAATATGTTTATTGTAACGACTGATCAACTGTGACAAACTTACAAGAGAACTGACACATCAATCATCAGTTCCCCTCGGCTTGACTGAGCTTTTTATTGTCTTTTGGCCGTTTTTGGTTTTACAGCACCCACCTTTATTAAAGTGCACAGTTCAATCTCTTCTCTCATCAGTTTCATTTCCAGCAGCATCTAAATCCAACTGTAGCAACAACAAGCTAAACAGCAAACACAGATTCATTACATTTTGCTAAACTGTGATTTTTAATTTCCAAGGTTTTTAATTTAATGTTTTTATTGTGACAACACAACCACCTTTTATGCTTTCATCACATTTTGAATGATGCTCTAATAACAATGTAACAGTCATGAAATTTTATCATTGTTTTAATCAGGATTTTTTGTACACAGACAGGAATTATTCATCAGTAAATAAATTTTTCAGTGTTTCTGTTTATCACATTTTATAACTTATGATAACCAGCCATAAAACCGGCCTGCACCCGTTTATATATTGTTGTTGTGCATGTAGATCAAAGAGTTTTTTCATTGTGTTTGGATATGTATCAAGTTTGCTAACCCTTTGCCAACACATTTATCATATCAACAGTACTGGGTGCTTAACAGTGTTAACCCCTTTGAGTTGTGACTTACTCTGAGGGGCTGAATAATGGATATATAATCCTTCAAACGCCTGCTTCAAAGACCATGATGAAGAGTGTTGTGTCCCTCTCAGAGAAATGAAAAGCTTTAGGAATCAAAAGCTTTCATTATCAGATTTTCTGTTAAAGCAACAGCTTCATGTGTTGTGACTGACTTGGGTTTTAAATTTAAACTATGTTTGTTGAAAGAAATATCCTCAAGCTGTATAGGGATGAAAAAAGCAAAGGCATTATGTCAGGCTGAGGTGATTTAATTCTGGAAAACTGTGCAAATATGAATTAGAGCGCTGTGAGCTCATCACTCTCTGTTATAGTGAAGTTATATCTTTTAAGACAAGTGTACACACGGGAAAAAAGATGACATACAAAGTGAAATGGATGTGGTTTTCTGAGCAGCTTTTGAGGGTTTGCTTGGCAGGAGGAACATGGATTTGAGGGGGACAGAAGGCTCGTTTAGTTCACAGCCAGTTCAGAGCCGTAGATTGTTTCTAGAGTTTTTAGAGATAAGGGTGTTGAAGAAAGTAAATAATGTAGAATCTCCTGGCGAGTTTTCTCGGTGGTTTCACATCCCATCAGAGAGCAGGTCTTTCTCTTTATTGGCCCCATCAGGTCGACAAGAGCTCTGCTGCTGTTGTGCAATATTGAAGAGAAGAGAGAGGAACAGAGTGAGGATATTCCCACACCAACCGCCATCCTACAGTAGTGTGACATTTTTCCCTCTTTATGTCACTATCACATCTCTCTTAGATGGAAAAATCTAATCTTCACAAAGCCTGGAGGATGAAACAATTTCTCTGTCCATCACGAACAAAATTGCGGCAGCAGAACTTCCCAGGCCATCTCCACGCTGCCTGAATGTGCAGTGATGTATATATCTGCACGCAAGAATTTACATATGTACGATTGCATTTGCAGAGAGAAAAAAAAAAAAGGATTTGAAGAGAAACAGGCAGGAGAGGAAAATTTCCGCCAAGAAAAACAATAGCTTTTTAAGAGGGAGGAAAAACGGCAGCACTTACTGCGCAGTTTACATCAGATGTTCTACCAACACGCCTTCAACTTGCAACAGTCCCACAAGTCAGAGATGAAACGGGAACTGCGTGCACAATCTGACATCCCTTGTCAAACAGTGTGCACAAAGAGGAGCCGTGCCTGCATCACAGAGCAGCCTCAGCAGCAGCTGGAGATCCGGATGAACACCTGACCGCTGACAAGCTGGACTGCTTTGTATTACACGCATGCTGGCACACTTCCGAACAACAAAAGGAGTGTAATGAGGAAAAATAAAATCTATATGCTGTTAAAAATAATTCTGTCCCAGCAGTTCTCACACTGGGCTTTTCAAGATTTACTTTTTTTGAAACAAAAATAGGTTGCTGGTGGGGGGGTCCACCCTGCTGTCAGGACCAGTCCCAGTACCTGCAGTTTTGTGCATTTTGTTACAGGAATCTTGAGACAAGATTAAATAAAGCAGATTACTGGACTTGACAAAAAGACATTTATTTGAACAAATTAATCTGTTTGGCAAAAGGGTATTTCTTTTTAAAACAATAATAGCAATTTATCTTTACGATTTAAATTTGGGGATCATTAGTTTACCTAATGACATGACAAGGAGCATGATGATGTCATAAAAAAACAAATTATAATAAAACAGGAAACTGGAATTAAAAAATATAAAATAGAGATTCACATTTATATATTTTTTTCTTTTGAGGGAATGTTTATATTCGCTATTTGCTGTCCGTTGATTGTCGGGGTGGCACTGTTTGAAGCCTCAAGCCTGGTGTTTCTTTTTTGGAGCTTGAAATGACCATATTTGGACGAGAGGCACAACTGGAAAAAACAAACATTGCTACCATGACTTTGTGCCATTCAAGTAAGCAAATAAAAAATAGATAGAAATCCACCTAAGTTTCAGTTGTCCTTAACAGGAATATTAGCTTTAGAGAACAAAATGGTATATTGCACCAGGCATGTTATTTCTGGGCTCATATTATTTTGGTGCTCTGTTAGTTCTGACTCACTTTTTGGAGCCGGTCTTAAGGTCATTCAAAGTATTGAAGTTTCTGGAGCTTCCATGCTCCATGTTCTTCCACTTTTCAGTCCTGTTGTCAGTTTATCTGGGAACTGGAGCCATGTTCACAAAACATCTCAAGGCCAAAAGCACTGTTGCTCCAAACTTGCTTTGAAAAACTTCAGTGTCAGGTATAATTTTTGGACAACTGCCACTTTTACTACTACTATTTGTGTTAAGATAAAATGTTTTGAGAATATGGCTCCTGATGTTTATGCATGTGTTTATTAATGGGGTCTCAGTTCTGTATCATACATCCTAATTGCTTGGATTCTTTGAGCGCTTCCTCAAATCTCCCACCACATCTTTCTGTGTGACTCACTCACAATATACAGTCAACTCCAGACACAAGTATATCGAACTGAACTCAAGTGGTGTTGCGATCAAACCACAATCACTTTGCAGGTCAAAGAGACTGCCAAAAGACAAAATGAGTGTTGCTTGAGATTCTCAGAGAGACAAAAATGCCTCTTTCTCCAGTGCACTGAGTGCAGCTGCTTCAGTTTTCTTCTGCTTGCCCATTTCATCTCTTTTGATTGTTATTGTGGATATATCCACACACATGTAGGACTGATATCAACTCAAAATCAGTCATCCGTATAAATAACATAGTAGCCTCCTTTTGTAAACAACAAACTTCCCCTAAACAAACAGAATATTGAAAAGTGTGAGAACATGTAACTCTTGGTTGTGTACTTTATGCGTAAAAAGGCCAAAACCACACAATCCCTGAGCCCAATTCCATTGACACTGAATGGAGTTTTTACACAAAAAAAGTTTCGGTTTTGATTGGCATCTGTTGATGAATAGAAGTAAACATATAAAAAACCACATAACAAGTCAGAGTAGCAAACAATCTATTGGATGTAGATGAATAAGTTTGATGTGTACGTACGATGTTGACTCGTGTTATTTCAGAACATTTAATGTACTGTAAGTCAAAGGCAGGAAGTTTCCTTCCTCCCAGCTTGCCAAAGCATCTGTGTTCGATGCCCTTCATTGTCGGCACGACTCCGGTGTCAAAGACATCAGCAGCCAGCCCCACAGAGAGGCGTGTGGGGCGGATTCATGGGGTGGCACTGCCTGCCGTATTTGTTACTCCTGTCACCAGCTGCAGGAGACATCTCATAAATGGAGTGGGCTGTGGGTGTCAGAGTCTCTCTCTCACACATCCCAGTTAGCCTATGCCTTCACCACCACCACCCTCGCTGCCACCACCTGCCCACACCTCCCCGCACCATCCGTCTCCACGCTGTCTGCTTCTATGTTCGTTGTTACTGTATAACACTGAAAGATGGTGAGAGCTGCAGAGAAAACAGAGCCAGGATGTGCAAACTGTGACAGTGTTGACTGTCAGATGGATTGCTCCCAAATTTTGAACAGACATTAATGGTTCTCAGAGGATGAATCTGTATGACTCTGATGAACCCCTGACTTTTCCTCTGGCACCATCAGTTGGTTAAAGTTTTCCCTTATTGAGTAAAATCTCTCCTCACTGACATTAATTTTTCAGGATGATGTATCCACGGGACTTTTGGGGCCCACTGAATTTTACCCTCAGACTGACATTTGTGGTTTTGGATGAAATATCACTGTCACTTTCCTCAAATCTGGAGTTTTTACTTTCAGTCCTTTAGATTAAAATCGCACACTTGAGAAAATAGTATCATTCCTATTGGTTGTAGCTGTATTTCCAGCAAATTTGCAAATATTGTCTTGCTAAAACACTAAACAAGGGCTTTTTCACACCTGTAGTTGCTTTGCCTTTTCACAATTCAAGGGCAAATACTATACAAATGCTGCATTTGCCAATTAGTTTGTTTGTGTTCACACAACAACTATAAGAGCGCACTAAAAGTTACATACAAACAGAATGTGTGAACATGCTCTTTTCTAATCAGTTCACAAAGATTCACATCAAAACGCTTCTCTTGCTTTTTTTTTACCTCTCCCTCTTCAGTATGGAGCATCATCAGCGTGTGCTGCCGATTGTCTTCTCCATGTTTATGTGGTTAATATGCCATTGTTCATTAAATGAGCAAAACTTTCCAGTTCCAGAGAACATCAAGTTTGCGATTACAAAACAATGTCATGATGCATCTTATCATGACATGCTGCCTCGAGAGGCAAGCAGTGGGCTCTGATGGGTGCATACACACATTCACACACATCCACAATTTTTCTTCAGATTGTGTCTATGTTTAGCTTATATTATGTTTAGTTATCAGGCAATGTCCACACCATTTGTTATGGACTGCAGGGTCGTTTCACAAAAATATCCCCAAAATGTGCTCCAGACTTTGGATGGAGGTGAACTGTTTGTTTTTACCCAGCGTTCAAGTGATTCAGTGGGATTTTTTTTGACATAGTACACCAAGACAAACCAACCTGAGAGTGAAACACTCTAGGGTTCAAAACAACCCGTCAAAACAAGCAAAGAGTAAAAATACCCTTAAAACATGGTAAACACTAGAGCTGTTAAAAAAATAGCATGTTAGCAGTAAAATCATCCAGCATGTTGATGTTAGCATGTAGCTCAAAGGTACATTTAGTACAACATGGCTGTACTCCCATGACTCCCAATCTTGTTATTTAATACCTTCTTCAGAGTGGATGTCTCAAACAGTGACTCTGAACCTCCTCTTCTCTCAAGAAGACATCCAGCAATAAATCAAAGTTATCCAAATGTGTACGAAGCAGCCGTAATTCTTCTCATCATATGTCCTCTCTTGTCTTACTTCAGTGGAGACCTGAACTCTGAAGCAGCTTATTTTCATCAAGGTAATTGATACTGAACTACGTAGTTAAGCAGACAGTTTGCTGCTGTTGCATTTAAGAGTCATAAAATGTTCTTTTATGGCAAACCAATAACCCTCAGCAGTCATTAAGGCAATCAGGATTGGACACCAAGCATGTTATACTGCTGGATATAATAACCTAGTGAAGTCCAGCTTGTGCTGCAGTGAGCCACTTCCTGATTAATTAACCCGGATCTGCATGCTTCTTTTCTAAGGCTGAAACCTGAGAGCCTACTGCAGCTCCCATTGAAGCCCCGGCTGCTTGCATTATGGGGACTGTATATCAAAGTAAAACAGATATGTAATTACTTTTTCCTAAGTCACAAAGTTGTTTTTTTTTTAAGGAAAATTGTTGGAATGAATTGTTCTGCTTGTGTACCTGCTGCTCCTTCTAGCGAGAACACAATGAATAAAATATAAACTTCTCCGTCCTGTCTGTCACTAACGGTGCTGATGATATAATTCCAGTTGTCATCAAGGTTGGCTTCCCAGCTGCTGTGTGAAAACATAATTAGCGACATACATTTACTCCAATATGATTATCTCATTAAAAATCAACCATCTAATCAAATCTTAAAGATGTTTATATCATCAAGGTTGTGCAGTTAACCCATAAACTTTAAAAATGATCTCTTCTGCTACCTAAAAAGGCATGTTAACACACATCTGATGAAATTAATATTCCAAAGTTCAAAATTTTTACTCCCTTTATTGTCAAACTGCTTGTTTGCAAGATTATAAACAGATTTTTAAGGAACAGGAAAGTAAAACTGTAGTCCATGTTAATGTGGATGTGACTGGAATATGTATGACAAATTTGTGAATCTCCCTGAAGCAGATCTAACCCAGATTTCACATGGCTCTGTGTACATATGTGACTCAACCAGAGGACTGTTCATTCCTATGGGAACTTACGAGACTTCTGATGAGTTTGCAAGTCTCCATTTTTTTCAGTCTAGAATGAGCCTTGACTACATTATGAAAGCTGAACTTTGGCAGCAGATTCTGGACTGAGCATGTGCACTGTGTGCCACAGGAAGTTGGCACAAAATGAACTAGTTCAAAGAAAAAGTGGCACATTAAGCTAACATTAGTCGCATGCTAGCCATATAACACAGTGAATGCATACTGGTTCAAATAGCTAATTACACAGCTAAAAGGCCAACCTCCTCACTTTCTATCTATCTGTAAAGAAAGGCATTTTTCTGTCTTGAGTTCTCCATATATTATAACACATTATGAACACAAAACTGTGTGGAAACGAGGTTTAAAGGTCACCTAGAAGCCAAGAATCAGTAATCCCAGGCTGAGCTTTGTATCCCACTGACACTGAGGACACGAATGGCTGATTAGAGATGTCAAGCAAGCCAAATATCCACATGGGCGGAAGAATTTCACCACCACAAATATCATAATGCCTTTAATAAATCCACACACTCTAAAGAAAATACAGTAGCCATGGAGCAGCTTTTTCTATTTGCCTTGAGATGGTGCCAACAATGTTTTCCCAGGAAGTCTGATTGTGTCTTTCAGCAGAAATCTTTGAATAGTGGATAAGAAGCATGTACTTGCTGTTGGCATTGTTTTTGTCCTTGCCTCCTACGTCCTGCTCCTCCAAATCTGTTTATTTGGTTGTTAAACATCGTGCTCAGCTCCATCTGTTGCAGAAAATGTCATCTTTTGAAACATTTTGATGTAGAAATCTAAGACTATAGTTGAGTGACACAACTGAAAGCGAGTTTTGTCAGCTGGATAAATGATCACAGCAGTTTTCAGTGCAATTTGACTTGTAGTGATGTCCTCTTTAACTGCATGGAGATAAGGAGGAACATCCTTTGAAAAAGTTGATTTGCTTTGAAAACAGCTGAAATAATTCCTTCAGTTTATCCTCCATACAGTCTGAGAGAAAGAAAAGCAATTTTAAGGCTCATCACTGGACAAATTGACAAGTTATTATGGATATTCTTGCTCTATAGGAAGCTCAGCGGTGTTTTGAAAATCCATGTTACATAAACAGTGTATAATGAACCACAGAACCATGATGAAATCTGCCGGTACAATAAGTAATCTATAAATGTCTTTGATGTTTTCAGAGAAGAAGCTGGAAAAATCAACAGAACACCGCAGTGGACAAAAATACCCTGGGTATTACTGAATGCTGTATTTCTGGAAGAACGGAAATTAGCTGAAGGTGTGGGATTTTGATTAATATTCTCAGTCACTAATGACTAAGGACCAGAGAGCTAATGGCTGAAAAAAGACAGATCATCCTGTGAGATGCATATGATCTGGATATATGAAGAAACATTCAGTCATTATGATTTGTTGCAATCTAACAGTGTCTTCCTTTTTCATGACAATAATTTATCTAAGCACTGAACGACTGGAAATAATAGGAAATCCGCTCTTTCCTTTTCTAGCAGAGAACTAGATCAGAGTGATACCCACTCCTTGACTTTGCAAATAAAGCGAGCTTGACATGAAGACTGAAAGCCTTGGGCTTTCTCCGAAGTTCAAAAATATGCCTACCAGCATCGAAAGCTCACTAATAAACAACTTCATCCTATTTGCTTAAAAGAAAGTTTGACATTTTGGTTTATGTTTATGTGCTTTTTTGTCTGAGGTCGTCCTATGGTTTTACTCAGTTAAATGCACGACTTGCATTTGGCTGGGAGTTATGCTTCTTTTTTTTTGAGAATTCAATTTTAAAATAAAAGTGAAATGGCAGAGACTGTGCCTATAAACAGCAAAAACTGTGCTGGATTTAAATCAGGCCGCAGTGCTGCTCAAAATCGGTCCCCTTGTCCAGTGATTCACCACTCACAATGCTCCTTACATGCTTGGAACGTTCCCTGTATTAATCAGTGTGTCCAACACCATGTATGATTTACGTATGAAATCTTTAACAAAATGGTGACCCTTCAGATTTAAGAGAATTGCATGTTTTAGCATGCTTTGAGCGGGCTCATTATCATGCTGAAGAGCCCACTTGTCAGCACAGGTTAGGTCTTCGTGATGAATATTCTCCCCCAGAGGCTTCAGAGTATCACAGTATTAGTGGGGATTATAGTCTGACCCCGAGGACTAATTCATGGTGAATAACCCTGCAAATGTTCAGGAAAACTCCAAGCATTCTCCTGGGTCTTCAGCGTTGGAGACCACAGGCTCTTCCATTGCAAAGTCTGCTGTTTGGCCTCTGGATCAAAGCAATAGACACAATCCCCATCACCCTGACAATCCTCGACATTAAGTTTGGATCTAAGTGCTGCTTTTGCTCCAAATAGGAAATCACGATACACATGTGCCAAAAATGTGAGCAACTCAGTAGCCAATTAAAAAAAAACAAAGTGATGTAACTTGCAATACTTGTTCACAGACATCACTGCTCGCCCATGCCACATGCACATCACTGTGCCGAGCCCATTTTGTTCGCAGTCTTGGATCTTTTTATTCACAAGTCCTAAAACAAGTTGGAGATGTTGGTGGGCTGTGGACTGAGTGAAGCTAACTCTTTACCCTTGTTCGAGTCTTCATTTTAAGCTAAGCTATGTTACTGACTGAAGCTTCTGGGCTACAAGTTGTGTAAGACAGTGCTATCAGTTTTCTCATTTAAGAACCAATTCACACTTTGTAACTTTGTGCATCATGGGCAGATTGGATACCTATCTGATTTCAGAAACCCTAAATGTGTGTAAGTGCAAATAAATCCAAGACACATTCAAGACAGATTGAAACACCAACCTTTTGGGGGGGGGGTCTATTTTATCATCTACTGGCTCTAGTTTCATATTTTGTGGTATCCATTATTCACACCACTGTCAGCAAGAAAGCGAAAAAAGGTTTCTTCCAAAATGTTATACTATTTCTTTAAATTGTGAGACCAAATCTAATTCCACTATGGAGAGAGAATAGGACACTGTTTCCGGAAGTGTAGTGTTTGCACTGACCTGGCCCAATTATCAGCTCTACATTTCTTAGATTTGCACGTCTCATTTATTTCTGGAACCTATTAAAACTGACTTTGCTAGTAACTTTGTTGACCTGTTTTAAAAGTAGGCTTCAGTGTGTCAGTCTGTCTCCGCCTTGACTTAAAGTTACTTGGTAAAGAGGCATATCTGTTATTCTGAACATGCCCCCCAGCAGTGAAATCACAAGTCTGACTTGATTTATCATGTTTCATTATGCAGCTTTGAGCCTGTGCTGTTATCTATCATGGTAAGTTACACCAGGGATGATTGATTATCATGCTTGTAGACCTTGTGTAAGGACTTTCCAGTAAAAACCATCTGAAAGATTCTGAAGGATTATATGGATGGAAACATGTATCATGAAATGTATGTGCAATAATAGATCCAGTCAAGCTGCCACTGCTCAGAAAGTTGTTGCTGTTTAAGCTTTCATGCTTTGGTGTGCTTCCTGTGATCTGCAATAACATCGGATAGGATTTACTGTAGTGTTGACGATTCAAAATTTAAAAAGTTATGGTCTAATTTCAAGTGTACGACAAGGTTTACCTCATTTATGTCACAAGTCAGTGACTGTGTATGCTGGTTTCATGTGATGGGGTGCAAAATTCTCAGTGATTCTCTACATATTTCACTTATTAATGGAAGCGCACACTGATTTACAGCAACCGTCACCCCCCCTGTTGCCCTACATACTACACCTGAACAGCTGCTGCATGTCTGCTCTACGGTAATGAAAGGTGTGAAAGGTCTGGACAACCTTTGATCTGATCCTTGTTATTATTCTTCACCTCTGAGATACGCTAGCATGACTCGAGATGACGAAATCTGCTATAAAACACATTAATGTTCCTCAGTCTGGTAAAACAGTGATAAATGGTCAATGGTCATATCTACTGATAGACTTCTTATATATAAATGGAAAAAAGATACCTACACCAGTGGGTATCCGTCCATCCACCTGTTTCTATACAGAATTTCTCCAAAATATCTCAAAAATTACAGGCTGAGAAAAGTTGGTGGATCAATAAAAATCTAAATGTAATAAAGTGCCACAGAAACAGACTTAGGGAATCACATTGTTACAGAAACTATGTGATTTAACTCCCACTTTCACTCTACTGGAGAGGCAAAAACTAGAAGAAAACACACAACCTTTCTTATAGTTATACAAAAAACAACATATATGCCATATAAAAATCACATTTTCTACATATACAATTACTGTCTGAGGTCTGTTTGCTCCAATACCATTATTTTCCTTCCCTATAACATAATAATTCCATATATATATATGTTATATATTTCCTAAAACATAATAATTTAATAATTTTCCTTTTCCTAAAAGTTGAACTTTATCATCTGACACCAAGTACTGATCCAACACCAGTGTGTTAAACAGAAATGGATGTGCTTAGTATGGGATGTAGACCTGTGTGTTTGCTGATACCTGATCCAGCTTTTTAAACAGTGACATTCATGATCTTGGTTTTAATAATGGAACCACCCTTCTGGAAAAATGATCTCCACCAGCTGTTTCTCTCAATGTGCTCAACTGCTAAATTTGGATGGTGATGTTCCCTGTAATAAAAATCTGACTGAACTAGAGTAAGTATGATATAGTGCATCGCTTTCACTGCTCGGTGTCTTTGGTCAAAGCCAAACCACAGCCTTGCACACCTTTATGCATTAAAAAACAGACAAAAACAAACAAACAAAAAAAACCCCACTTATAATTGGGTCCGGGGAAATTTTTCTTTTGTCTTTCCCAAATATTTTTAATAATTTTCTTTTTTTCAGTGGATTACTATGATATGCTGATTGCAGTGTGCTATCATGTGATGTTCTTTTCTAACAAGTGTTTCATCATGGCATCAGTACTTCTGTTTTTATAGGTCCATGTGAGCTAAGCACTACTGCTGACACACCAACCAACTATAACTAGCATGTAACACACAGCCGTACAAATGGATAAAATACATTACGACATCCTATTAACAAATACAGTGTATCTGTTCCATTTATATCCATCCTGTTTTTACAGCCAAGTTTGTGCTTCATGTGTCGTCTTAGTTGCTAGGATAATTAAACAACTCCACATCATGCAGAGTGCAGCTGTGGTAGAGCCAACACAACACGACTGACACCTCTGTTAACATGGCTTCCAGTTAAAGGTTGTATAAACTGTTAACAGACCCTGAAGGATCCTTTCTATCTTTCTATTCGTGTGTGTCAAAGACAGACAGCGTTCATCAGAACTGCTGCTCACCGGACTTCTTTATATGAGGCCTCATTTCTTATTTTTTTGCAGAGACACTACAAGCGGAACAGAGATCTGACCTCAAGTGCCAAAAGCTTCTCATTGGCTTCATGGCCTGTCAGTCACATCAGTGACTTGCCACCTTCAGTCCCAAGGAAAAAAGAGGATATAAAGACTCAGAGAGAGCAAGATCAGAAGTATGACGGTGTATCTTTGGGAAGGCAGCAGTGGGGGCAGCTGTCTCTCACCAATAAAAAAAGCACTTTTTATTTTGGCCAACCATTAGTGTAGGATGTTGAGAGAAAAGAGAAATGGAGGTGTTTAAGATCTGCATCCTCATCTGCATTTCAAATCTTGCCCAACAGCTAACAATCTGTCAGTAAATTCAAAATAAAGCACACAGCTTTAAACCAGACAAGCTTTTCTAGAATTTTCGAATCAAAGTGTTTTTATCCTCAAAAACTTGAAGGCCTCACACCAGTTTTTTTTTTTTTTTTGTTATTATTTTTTACTAATTGAATCGAATTACTAAGCTCAGTACTTTTCCCCATGCAGGGAAAATTAAAAGCTTTCGCTTCATGTGAAGTTCAATAATTTCAGTAATTCAGATTCACAACATTGACCAATATCAAACTGCGAGACGTTTGGGAAGAGGTGGATAGTCAAACAAACAGGGGACGCTGCGGTATCTTATTGATTGTGTTCATATAATTGTGCTCTACAAGAGTAATAACTGATGCCCAAATGAATCAGGCTAGCACATTTTTGGAAACATATAATAGTATGTTAAAAGCCTCCTTAAGAATAAATTTGAGTGAATTAAGGTTGACTGGGACATGGCGTTAAGTGGGATGGAATAATTATACAGGGTTTTTTTCTAATCTATTGAGTTTTATTTATTTATTTATTTATTTCTACTGATGCACAGCTGCGACACCACAGAATAAAAATTGCACATCCCTGTTGGAATGACGTAGGTGGTGGGTGAGTGGGAAAAGCATTAAGACGTTGATCCTGCAATGAATAAGGTTTGAAAGATTGCAGAAGCTTTAGCTAGCTTTCATTCTAAGGTCATAAAATTGTCATATTGTATGAATAAGATGTAATATTAAAACACAATACGTAAAAAAAAAGGTGTTCTCTCCTGTTTCTCTTTGGAATTATGTTGCATTTGTTGTGTTTGGGGGGATGAGACAGCATGATGTTGCATGATTGGATCACTAAAGGTCTTTCTTAATAAATCAACTATGCAACAGAGAACCTTTGTGTTTGTGCTGTAGAGAAATTGTTCTGAAGCTCCTCATGAGTGCACTTTCCTCATAAACAAACTCTATGGACAAGCTGAATTTACTGGGTGCACAAATTATGTGTTCATCAGTGAAGGGGGTTGGAGGGAAAGTTTTTTAAATATTTGGGCCCTGAAATGATTATTTTTTTATCTTTAGTTAAACAACTTTAATTTACTTTGGACTTGCAGCATTTGAATATTAAATGTGTTCAATTAATGTTTGACCTGAGGCTTTTTTTATTACCTTCTTTAAATGTATGAATTTTAGCATTAATCATTTGTTAACTTCTACCAAATGTGTTTAATGAAATTAGGGGGGAGAGGATAAGGGGGGAAGAGTAGGGGGGGGGGGGTGATGTGATATTGTGGCAGGCTTTAAACTGTTTGAATTGTGTGTGGATTTTTGAACCTTTATTGATGAAGTTTTACATAAAAATCCAAATGATACTTTCCTCTTGCATCATGCTCCCGCCCAACGTGGTTGAAAGGGACTGATATCTTTGTCATATTAATAGTAAAAAAAAGAAAACTGCATTTTCTTTTAGTCATTAGAATCCCAAATCCTATAGCCAGACGAACAATTTATCCGTCATAGTGTTTGCGTGATTATTAAAAGATCGGTTATCCTTTGAGTCTGCTCAAATCAAATGAGACAAAGCTGACACAGCATAAACTTCCATCTGCCTTATTAAATCGGCAGGTAATGTATTTCTGACATCCATCATGTCTGTCATTGAAACACTTGTTTTTGTTGTTCTGTTGGTCTGCCAAATGTGACAAATGCACTGAGACTGTGTTAGCACAGGTGTGTCTTTAGTGAGATAATGACATGCAATAAATGAATTTCAATTGCAGATCCAAAAGATAAAATACAGTTCCGTGGTTCAAAATATTAAGATGTAAAGCAAAAAAGAATATTACAGCTTTGGGAAGTTGTCATAGTGACATGAATAAATCCTTTCTTTAACTATCACAGTCTCTGTTTTAAGTATTCAGCTAACACAGCATCCTGCTGATTGTGACGTGTTCAGATGGAGCAGAAGTTCAGCCAAGACTGCAAGTCAGTACCCAAGGAACAATGCAAGGTTTCAAATACTTAAAAAATCATCCTTGCAAATGTTTTATGAGGAAGGAAATGTGTTCAACACATTTGTTGTGCCTCAATGACTCACGCGAAGTGTCTTAGGGAGTAACACTGACTTAAAGCACAACTTTTGTTTGTTCCACAGGGCAACTTTATTATCTTGTCTACTGTTTGTAAAGCTTTTTTTTCTGACTTTCTTGGTGACTTTGCAGATGTCTTGGTTAAACCTATTTGGGGTACATTAAAAAAAGTTCAAATAAGGTCAGCTAGGCTTAGCAGCTTGATTTAAAATGGCATGCCAATGGATTCAATGTACAGTTTGACTTTGAACTCATATGCAAATAAGCAAGGACTCTGTAGCCATTAAACGTAAAATCAAAACAAATTAGCATCCTCTTCTGCTACCCTGTTAATATTTTGTGGGAGTGTTTTTAAGCTAAATTTTACTTTATGCTCCTTGGATGCTGCCGTGCCCTCCCTCACAGTTACCAGTGCATTTAACACTCCGATGACGTTTCGGATCACTTGTTGGCAGCAGTTTATGGAAGTATTTTTAGGAGGTGTTTTTTTTTTTCCTTTTATGTGTTCAGTCACTGAGTCTTTATCACTGCTCATGACAGCCACCCAGGTGTCACAGCATGCATTCCCTGCACGCTGCGGTTGTTGCTTTCCCCAATGATACCAATAAAAATGTTTGTTTGGCGATAAAAATGTGTTCACATCAGGCCAGTAAAATAAATTTTTTTAGGTCTGTTTGTTGACTTTGTAAGATCCTCTGGTCTACACTGAATCACCCTGTGGCTCATAAAGAAAGAGAGCCGCAACTTGACCTTTATTTACATTTAAATGTGAATGTGGCTCTGCGAGGAAAATTCACTCGGGAGAAAAATATTTGTCTGTTTCACAGGATAAACAGCTCTTCATTAATTGCTCTCAGCTTTGGCTTTTAAAGCATAGATCCTCCGCTGGTCTACAAAAAGCTCACAACGACATCATGGAAAAACTGCTGATGTTGCACTTTTAGTAGACTTTATGAGTGTGATTTATTCCACTATGCTCAGTGTGATCAACATTCCCTCTGAAAATGATTTCTTTGACTAAATGACACCAGAGTAATGACAAAGATGTCTTTTGTTTGTGGCTGGTTTCCATAGCACCTAATTTAAAACACAAAATCCTGTTGTATATTTATAATGAGAAGGCAGATTAGAATAAATGTCATCCTTTCTCTCAGCAGATATCATTCTCAGTTTCTTCTCTTTTCCCCCCCTGCACCAAAAATAGATGACTTGTGCTGTCTGTAAAACTCCAATAATGAGGCCGCTTTTCTCAGTGCAACAACAAAACAAAAACAAAAAAAAGGAGCACTTTACAGGTTGCATCACTTTCCCTACACATGTATTAACACACGTGGCAATATGGTACAAGGCCTAATGGTTTTTCTATGGTTTTCATGACACAAAGCCCATTAACTGAGCAGTGAGTCCTGGTGGGAGTTTCATGGTGCCATGCACATTAGGATTCTAATGTTTAAATCCCACACAGAAGAGGCAGCACAGGGCTAATGGGCTTTATCTGGAGCACACTTTAGTGATTAGGGAACTCTAGATACAGAGAATAGTTCACGCATGTGGTCAACTTCAGAAAGCAAAACAGAGTAACACAAGACTGATTTACTTAGAAACATTTTTTATTTAAAGAAAGTATCTTTTCCATCAGGGTCAAGTAGGAAACAGACCTTACTAATACTTTACATTTCAGTTGTTTGAATGAATCCTGATAAAACCACCACTGGGATGACTGTTGCTGGAAAAGGAGAAGCTGGATATTAAGTTGAGTGTTGTAGGTGTAGGTGAGAGTAGGTCATTTACTGTGCAGACTCAGAAATCAGCTCTCCTGTCTTTGAGTAGTCGTTTATTTCTTAAGCCTAAATGCAGGAGGAGGAAGATCTTTCACTGTTCAGAACTCGTCTGAACGAGACAAAACCAGATTCAGTGCTGTAGCTTTGACATGAGACAGATGTCAAACATCGACAGTAAAAATAAGTAACATTGGTACAACATACAGAAAATGTTTGATGTAAAAGGACAGTGAGAGAGAAGCGTTAGATCTTCAAAGTCCTGTAATGTGCAATGTTAGTAAAGTGCACACAGCAGGTCATATTTACCAGCAGGCTGGTTTAAACCAAAGAACAACAAAGGGGTAAGATGCTGGTGAATCCTGCTCGCTCTGCTTGTAACTTTGAGGTTATCACATCCTTATTGGGGAGGAAAAACAATAATATGAGCTTTTAAAGGGTCTGTTCACCCAAATTACCAAATATATAATTTCTCTCTGAGACCTTTGCTTGCCATTCCAATACGACCGAGGTGAATGGAGTTTTGTTTCTGGCTTTTCCATCATTAAAAATGTAAATGTTTAAAAGAAAAGCCTCATCTACTCTGAATAATCCCAGTAACTTGCTGTCAAGGGTTTTCACGGGACACACTTTCTGCTTATAAATTAATTATTGGATCACTGTTTAACAAGGACAATAATTCTGGAGAGAGATGTCAAGCTTAAATGTTTTAAATGTGGCTATTCAATGCCGTGAGTGCCACAAATGGGATTCACAGAAATGGCCAGTGGTCATGCAACGGGGAAGATACTGGCCTGGAAATCCTTACGCAGAGGATCCTGCAAAGAGTTACATCTGACTTAACTTCTGCATCCCTGCAGCCCATTAAAATTAGCAGGACTCTGTGCAGCTGATCCAGAATGTGCTTAATTACCAGCATGAATGCCATATTTCTGTTTACCTCCCGATAGTTGGAACATAAGAAAAAACAAAGTTGCTGTCATAACTTTCTAGAGCAGTAAGATTCCTTCTCATTAGGTTATAAAGTTGTCACTTCATTTACTTTATCTCAACAACACACCCAACAAATGTATATGCACTTAAAACTGAACTAAAACTGCAAATATGTTTTAAGGAAACATTTATGTACTTGATCTAATAAGGAATTTGTAAGTTTAGTTATTTAGTACACTTTTTAACACTTAACAATTTCTCACCACATCAATGGCAACAAGCTTCCATGCATGGTGCTAGTTTTACCACCTAAGGCAGCACCAAGACTGCCCATGGTGTTGAAATGTTGTTTATTGATGGAAAAGGTGAGTCACAAAAATGTGATTTCTAAATAAACCAGTAAAATGTTTACTGTCATTATTTATTTGTTCTCTGCAAAAAAAAAAAATCATCTGGTTTTGTGATTTGACATCTGCTGAAAGTGACTACAGCATTAATAAACATGTTGCTGATAGCACCTGGTTAAGGTCAGAGCATCATCATGATCTAGGTTTAACACACAGAAAAAAAGTCAGAAGTGGTTTTGCTAAAACTTAACCAAAGTGTTGCTGCTGCCCAGACCTAACCACCGATGGGACTCATGATGCCAAGTGTTGTAATTTGGGTGAACATAGCCTTTGAGGCAACAGGGCTTCACAAGGTATAAGCTCCAGTGTACATGAACAGGCTTAGTGAAAATGTCTGTCCTTCTGATCTGTTAGATATCAAAAGTAGGAGTGGGTTGACAAGGGGGAAGTGAGTTAACACTTATGAAACACATGAAAAAGAACGTAGACATGAAAGAACTAGGGGTTCTGTTGAATTCGGTTCACGTCGTAGCTCACCTAGATGCTGGTTATCACAAAGACTAAGAGGCTGACCTTATTATGTTATCAAAAGTACAAACAACATGAGGAGGAAGAAATTACTTGAAAAAACACATTCACACGTCTAGATCTGCTGGTTGCATTTATGACCTTAAAAAACTGAGAGCAAATTGAGACCAAAAGAGATGTAAAACTGGAAGTCCAGAGTAAAATGTTTAGCTGCACGCCTTGACAAACCTATTCCAAACTCTTTGGCATGTATGACCAGCAAAATGTACAATTTATAATTTCATTTCTCTTTTTTTCATCAATATAAAAATTGAAATAGCAAAAAGTAAAACAAAAAAGGTATCAAACTTCATGTCTCCTATGGTTTGTTATCTTACAATTTTAATGTTAACATCAAAGTGTTTTAGGCCAAAAAAAAGGCCTTATTATCAATGCTACGAAACAAAAACAAAAACAAAAAAATCTAAGCCTTTATTTACACTGCAACAAGTAATTTCTGTACATGACATTCATTTTTATTACAGCACACACTCATGGCTCATACATCCTAAGTACACGCCGTTTCCAAAGCAGAAAAATAGGATTTTTAGGTACCACTTGTTGGGGTGACTGGGCTGATTTATCGTTGTCTTTTTCCTGCAAGTGAGTCCTTTGATTTTCCAGCTCACATAAAGTCATGGAGCTCCGCCTCCAATGCAGCGGCCATCTCATCCGCCTCTGAACTGCTGCCGCCTTCTTCCTCGTTTGAGTCTTTGGAAGACTCGTCAGCAGATTCTTCTGCCTCGTCCCTCTTCCCATCGTCCCCCTCCTCCTTGGCTTCATCATGCTTGCGTTTGTGGCCTCTGCAGAGATAATGAAAGAATCAGAAAAATAATCCATTCAATAACATCTAGCTCTGCTCTGTGCATTGGTTATAATCAGATGAATAAGCTCAAGAATTTATTGTCTGCTAGCTTGCTCATCAAATAGCTGGATTGATTAGCCAGCAAGTTGCCTCAGATGTGCTGATGTAGTTAGCTACAATTGCTAATCCAGTTTTTTGGTTTTAACTGACACAATTTTTTTTGATGAAATGGAATTTTATTTGAGAAAGCTTGTTTTACTTGTCATTTTCCTTCTGTCTAAACAACAAAGATAGCGAGCGCAAAGTTAGCATGACCTGTACCAAATTTTCTTCAAGACAAACATGAAATCTTACTGCACCTGATGACTTCAACTCTACATTTTCCAATTGGTCTGCATTTTTAATTTTTTTTAATGAAAGGACAAGGTGGCTTTTTAGACAATTGATGTGATTTTTATACCATCCACCAAAATAAATGCAAGGCCAGAAAAAAAAGGCTTTGTTTTAAAAGTCATTCAGCGGTATGCAGAAGTATTTTCAATAAAAGATTTGCTGTTTGGTGATTTGTGTATTTGAATCTGTTCAAAAGCAGATGTATTTCAGTTGGTTGCAGAAAGGAAACTCTCAAGATGTAGTCAATAAATAAGTGTTTAATAATGAATAAAAAAATAAATAAAAGCAGTGGTTTCTCTGGAATATGAAAGAAATACAGTGCATTCTCCAGTTAAAAAAGAAAACATAAAAAGAAAGAATAATTTGGTGTACTGCTTGTTCAGCACAGCATGCTCCCTTGAGAATATCACTATGCAATTAACAAGGGCTTGTTTTCCATACAGACTGTATCGAATGTGCAGGCAAACTCCCCCAAGCTGAAGAACATCACAAAGGACTGAGAGGAGCTGCTAGATGTGAAGGCCCTTGAATGTTAAAGAACAAAGCAGTACTGTGGTGATGAGGGATGTAGAACAGCCAGGAAAATACAGGAATACAGGGATGGAGAGGACATGAAGACAGAAACAGGGGGAGAAGAGAGGTAAATGTGGTAGGGAGGAGAGAGGACGAGATGAAATGGTGGCACCTTTGGGAAAAGAAAGTTAATTGAGGAAAAAACAGAGCAACCCAAATTTCATAAAACTCAAGAGCGAATGAGGCTCAGGGTGCACTTAAGATCCAAACCACACTGGAGAAAGTCACATTAAAATCGGAATGCTGTGTCTCAATTAACTTCACAATTACAGAAACAAATACAGCGTTCCAATAAAGGAGCCACTGCAGATCAAACAGGCAACAGACATCTTGGGTTGTTAAGGGGCTGTGGGGCTGAGTATTGTCTCAAATATTTTGACACTGGTGGCAACACAGCAACCCGGTTTCAATACAAATACCAAACAAGATCTCACCGTGTTTTAAAATGTAAAGAATTTTAAAACATTTTTTCAGCTTGATGTCATGCATGAGGAGAAAAAAATGCCAACTGCCATCTCATAAGCTGACTAACAACTTGTACCTTGTTTGTTCTTTTTGGCATTGCTGTGAGGAGGTTGGGGTTATTTAGGTTAAACAAATCCTCATTGAAGAGAGTTGTTGATTTTTCAACTTTCTTGCTAGATTTGAGCCCATCGGGATCTTCTTGGCCGAGGCTTTTTGGATTGACTGGTTTAGTGAGTGATGGAAAGCAGCAGCAGGCTTCAGTAACTTCCCATTAAAATATTGGTAATGTGTGGTTACTACTTCTTTGTGACAGCTGAGTTCAGCTTTTTGTAGGAGAAAAACTCAATGATCAAATGTTGATGTTCAAATCAATGTTCAAATGTATGATAGTTTGAGCTATGGACACATTTCAGTTTTCAACCAAAAAAGTATTTAGGTTTGATACTTAGTCTGTGCTATGTTTCGGCTTGATTTTGACAGACATTCATCAATTTGCGCTTTCTGGAGATACATTTTAATGCTAAGTCTAGATGGAATAAATCTTGCCGGTAGCTACTAACAAGGCACTTAAGTGGATTTCAGATGAACCCAAAATAGTCAGCTAAAAGAAGCTCACATTGCTAAGTGATTGAAGGATTCTTTGCTATGGCTGTTAACATACCATCCCTCTTTCCAATCCATTTTGGCTTCTCCATGACATCCTCTGCAGAGTGGCTTATTAGCATGATGCTAATGAGGTGTGTTGGGGTTTTGTATTGTTAGAGTCGAGGGCTGACATCCACTCTGTTGAGAGGGCCCCCCTCATTAGACCACAACGCTCTCTGACAGCCTTGCTAACCTCCCACAACAGCAGGAGTTCTAGCTGCATGTTCATTAAAGGTCAGATGTCGGCTAATATCAGCGGAGAGGTTCGTTATGATGTCGGTTACAGTGGACCCCTGCAGACTGTGTGGTGTGTGTGTGTGGACTGCAATTGTGTTCCAACCACACAGCTCTAACCGTCCAAATTGACAAAAAAATGTAATTTTCAGAACCACAAGATCAAGAGCTCAAGAGCCAGGGGTCAGAAGGTAATGTAAGGCCGAAAAACGATGGTAAAAGATGATATTAGTGGATAATGAATATTTATTTGGCTGCAATGTGAGAAAATGACTATTATACCACAATCAATCATACTGTTCTTGCAGGCAGTACAGCAGTGCTTCCCACAAATAATTTATGTAAAGTACTTTGAAAACCTGTACCTAACCCATACCTACAGGAACTTAATCCTTAGATTGGGGTTTCAACTGCATTTAGTGCTCTTAAATGTAGAATGGATTGTTACCTGTTGAGGATAACCCCCTTTACTTCTCCAGGAACAAGGAAACAACAGACAAGACTGTTCTTGGTCACGGGAAAAGCAGCAATTGTTGACTGACACGCTGTGCTGTATATTTCATAACAGATGACAATGATGACAACCTACTGCTAACCTTTTCCTCTGTTCTGCTCACATTTACAGTCACTTTTCTGACATCCTTTCTTTCTGGTCAACCACACACTGCCTAGGCACACACACTGAGCATTGTACTTCGCTATTTTTTAACAAGAACACAATGGAGGACATCGAATATTTCATGTTCTTTCTTCTCGGTATGTGGTAGTTCATTACAACAGGGAGACAAGTTTTATTTGAGAAAAAGCTGCAGGCAGCCAGAGAAGAGACTGCTGGGAAAAAAAAAAAAATCAAGACAGAATTGTGAAATCTTACACTAGAGTACATACGACAAGATGACTCTGGTTGCTGTGACTCTCTCTGAACAATAAACTTACGGCAGTGTTTAACTCTACCTTTCTGTGTTTGATCAGTGAGCTAGCTACCTCAACAGAGAAGTGACCAAAAACTGGACTGACAGGAAAGATTGCAGTAGTTCCATGGTATAATTTACCAGTTTTAACAATGGAAATACTAAAATTACTCCTCGAATGTGTAAAAAGACTGAACTCATCTAAACCAGATACCTTGGTGGAAATATGGCTTATGAGTCACTGCACTCGAGTATGTGTGTGTATTTGTATATATACACACACGCAAAAACTTGGTGTGTCATTATACAACCATACTGTCCCTTTCCCATTTCCAAATATTAACAGTTGAGACAGTAGTGGGGATGAGATCCCCCATTTCTTTCTGCTTTGCATCATTAAATCCAATCTAAATCCTCATCTATTAATCCTACCATCCACCCACTCACACACACATATGCATTGCAGACACTCCTACCACATTCACTCATGTCAGCTCCAAAACGGTTTCAGTTATAATTCACTTTTATTATATTTATGCAGGTTTCTCGTGCTGTTATACTGCAATGCTACAAAGGAAGCTTGATGCAGACAATAACAGTTCTTACATCTTGAGGCATTTTAGCGAACAAACAGATACAGATATGGTTTTATATAAGGAATGGTCTTCTCCTCATTTAATTTGGTATTTTACAAACTACACTTATGTAGATTTTAAAATGTAACAGTAAAGGCTTTTTGAATAACTGCAAAGCTGCATCGAATTTTGACTGTGGGTCAGTTACTTTGTACAGACATCTGGAAAACCAGCAGCGTTCTGAGCAGATGACCATCTGCCAATCTGTGTTCTCTTGGTACTGTGTTTTAGTCAATTATAGGATCATTATTTGCACCAAACTGGCATTCTTGGTTCTTCTTTTTCTGTCAAAACAAACACTCAATGGCAAACCACAGAATCCTGCTCTGTACATATTATGACTCTTTGCATTGGGAGTCTCTCACAACTATCATTAGTTAACAAGTACAAGAATTCATTACAAGCCATCTGGATGTCTTAGTGCACTTAGAGGAGTACAATATACACGCACACTATCAGCTAATGAAGTTCACAAAAGGGCTAAAAAGGTTGTGATAAAAAAAAGGTTTATGCAGAATGCAAGACAAGCAAGAGGAGCACCGAAGTTCGTAAGCTTCGTCCTCTGTCGGCAATAAGTTTCTGTCAAAAAGATTTTACAGAAATTTAATGGTGGTTCTGATATTTCAGTCTGGGCCAAAGTGAAAGACTGAATGACCTACAGTAAAATTGCTAAAGCCAATGCTGCTCACAGAGTAAAAAATAATTTATCAAGTAGCTGCTAAATTATTGCTCAAGAACAAACAACACATGGTCACGTCAACTTTTTGATCTGATGAAAATCTTATTTGAAATATAATGTTCTAAGCCAAAATGTATGTATAAGGAGAATGCAATGCCTTTACTTTTTCCATTATTACCAAACACACAGTCAACATTGCTTTAGCTGCAGCTGAATTTTAAACTGATCATCAGTAGCTCACCTTTTCTAAGGCCTAAGGGGTTGCAGCTTTGGATTTGCCCTTCAAAGCTCTTAGTATAGTCCAATATCACACTTTTTCTAATGTAGAATGTGGACCTATTGTTTAATGTGACTCCTCTGGAAAAATCAAGAGCTGAGCTAAATACCAAAGAGGGGTCACAAAACCAGCTACAGAAAGATTAAAGTGGTCAGGCTCACCAGCTTGAGAGACAAAATAAGTGAAAGATAATATCTCCAGAAGCAGTTACCTCATTATTTTCTTTGATATATTTGACACTCTGTGAGTGCTGGGTTAATATGATCTTATTAAACACTAACTTCAATTAGCTTTTCTTATTACTGGATCTCACACAGTCCAAGCTGAAGACATGGCTTCATCTATCTATTACAACTCCAGGTGACTTGACTTGGTATTATGCTTTCAGGTGAAAGAGGTTATGCAAAACAGACCACACGCTTGTCTAGTAGTTGTAAAATTCTGACTGTGGAATGATTTTAGCCAAGAGAGAGGCCTTAAGCCAAAAGAGAGCACTTCAAATCAAGCCGCTTTCAATTTAACAACAGCAAAGGTGTGGCCTCACCTGTCAGGCAGAAATCAGGTAGCAATCATACAGTAGTTCTATTCATTGTAATTCTACATATATTTCCACAACTGTGCGAAACTGGATTTGAGTAAAAAATTAAGACCAAATCAACAGTTACATTGGTAAAAACCCACATTTGAAGCTCCCTCCAGGTGCTTTTTCCACAATAAATCCATTCAAGAAGCAATGATCCTTTTCTAACAAAATGTAACAAATGTCGGTTATGGGTGTGCAAAAAGTAAAATGTCTTTTATTATAGGCACAGATGTTGACGTCATTACTGTAAGAAATCATTTTGCTTTGTGGGAGTATGACTGCATTAGGGGTGTTAAGAGGTCATACTACAGAGGACCTGCCAGAGAACAGCCTGCAGTTCCACCTGCCTCAACACATCATTAGAGATAATGTAAATTAGTGAAAATGCTAATGCAGGTCAGGAAAACTACATCTACATAAATTCTATGAGACTGTGTGTAACGCCATCCAAGGTAGCTTTCGGAGGACCATTTACAAAAAGGCAGCCTATGGCTGAATCTTGTGCTACTGATAATTATGTAGGCTCCTACTGAAGTTGAGGGCTGCGAACTCTTCCCAAGGCATCAAAATCTAGAACTGGTGAGGAAGGAACCAGAGAAAATGAGGAGTGGAGGAGGCTCTGTAAAAAGCAGAGACTTCAAATGCTTCTGACAACTCTGCTTACTGAAATTAGGTGGAGAGGTTGAAGGAAAGGGAGTGAATAGGCAAAAGGAGGAAATTAAGTGTGAGAGGTGAGGAAACAGAGCATGTAATATGAAAGAGTAATGGTAATGAACTAAATAAGGAACTAAACTTTTGGGACTCGGACCAATTCTTCTTGGTTTCTTGCCAAGTTTTCTCCTGTGTAGGAGGGTCAACATCTTGAGGTTTCATCCCTAGAGACAACAATCTGAGCAACCGGCCATGACTAAGATTACTGAAGTATTCTTCCACATGCCTCAATTGTTTTCGATCCATATGGATCGATTTGTTACAAAAGCAGTTACTCTCTTGATATTAGCTGGGTCCAAATGAGTTGTGGGCCCGATCATTACAACTGGGGTGTATTTGCTTTGAAAAGTAGCCTAAGAAGGGTAGAAGTGATATTAAAAAGCAACGCTGGTCACCTTGGTGCTCTATCTTATCACTTCCTTTACACCATAATCCCATATCAGTTACAGCAGATGTGTCAAATGCAGTTGGTCGAATTATACTCCCGTCCCTTATGCATTTAACAGCACCATATGCAGGAAGCTGATAAGCAGTGAAGTTAAACGATTGTTTTTATGCAGACATTATCTTTCCCTGCCCCCATTATACTATCTTACTATGAAAACTGACAAACAGGAGATAAAAGAGACAAACACTGTTTGAGTGGGAGTGGAGGGTTTATGAGGGACGTGTCAGTTTTGCTTAGCATTGTTCCAAAAAAGATTTGACTTTCATCAGAAAGAAATGCATGAGGGTGCAACAGCAAGCACTCAAACAATGACTATGTAGTTTTTGAGGCCAGATGCTTTTAAATCCCACTTACAACAAATACGAGTTGACAGAGTTTTTTAAGCATGGAGCTCATAAAGGGGAGACTGAAAATGCATTTGAGAAGCGTTATGGGAACTTAAGTTAACTGATGTTTGACAGCTCTGGCTATGTGGAAGAACTGGTAAACAGTTGCTTTGCTTCTCTTGGAACCAACACATGTTCTCTATGGGGAAAGAGTACAGTATGTTTTGATCTCCTTTTGGATAAGTTTATATTTTTAAGTCTTTTTAGTTCGAAGTCTTTGTCCGAGCCCCTTAAATAAAGCAGGATTATTTGATTTCTTTTTTCTTGGGTACCTGGGGGCAATGGTACAAGATGTTAACACATTATAGACATGTAATCACCCCTTTAAGTTTGTTTGCTGTTTTATTTAGTTATACAGTAACTAGAAAAAAAAAAGAAGAAAATATTCAATACTTCTGGTTGTACCACACAAGGAAACAGCATTCATTTTATTTGGGGCCAGTGGGCACTAACCTATATTTGGTGTTGGCTGCATCATGTGGCTCATAAAGAAATAACAGGAAAGTCCTAGTCATGCAATATTAACAGACACAGCTTTTTTTCATACATGAGGCTTTAAGTCTAGTGGCTTGTATTAAATGAAATGGCAGGAACTACAAAAGACTTCTTGTTTTTGGGCATACAGTGTGTGCTGCACTGAGTTTTAATATGGTTGTCATATATTACTAGACTTACTGTTCCACATACTAACACTTTTATTGTCTGAAGGTTATCTTGAGACTTCTTTCTGAATTGTAGTTTTGACACAATTACTATAAACAGCAAATGTAAAATTTATACTTGGAACGGATACTTGCAGTATTCAGACAAAAACAGTTCTATGTAAAACTGACTTTTACATAGAACTAAGGTTAATTCAAATGAAAGTTTCACTAGACCATGAACTACACATATATAAAAAACAAACCCTCACTAGCAGTAACATCTCAGAGCAACAAGTATGACAAAGGTATTGATGCAGCATATAAACTGTGTGAATCACTGTCAGTGTCATTTATATCTCCCCAGTCCCCCATGTCTGCATCAAACCAACCCCATCTCTGGCTCAGCCGCAGGCAGCAGGATCAGATTAAAGCCCCCAGGCGTCCTTTCATATAAGTTACTTCTTTTCCCTGTCTGTTTACTTGCAGCACCGATTTTGACAGGGCTGTGGGGATCCTTTCACAGGCACTCAGGATGGATTTGCTTTCAGAGCTCTGGCCTGTGCAGCTGGTTCAAAGAGGACAGGGGGAAAAAAAGCATCTGCTGCCTTATTTTTTAAAGCCCAGCATGGCTGTACATTAGTTAAAAGCAATACCCGGTAAGAGAGGGCCTCGGGTTCAATTCAGAGTCAGTGTGCCAATAAACAACCATAAAATGTCCGACTGTCCTTAAGATAGGAAAGAGTTCTCTTAAAAGACAAACCGTTTGGGCTTTGAATGGTAGAGAACAGAATTTATTTATTTATTTATTTTAACTTTGTAAAGTTCTGTTTGGGCCAGCTCCGAAGCTTCTTCTTTCATTTATAAGCGCAGAATGTCCCTGCTCATAAAATATTTGGGATGAGCTTTTCTTTGGGGTTTTCCATCATTACAGTCTACCAGCGCTGTGCAAACAAATCAGTTGCTCCTGCTTTCTGCTTTACCTCTCATATTCCCCTAATATTAAAGGCTACTCAAGCTGACAGGTGACACATGCGAGCTAGGCTGAGGGATGAAATTCAAAATAAAAAGCATTTACTGAAATCTCAGACAGCTCTGAGAATATTTTTAATGAGAGTCCTTGGAGGCATTAGAAACTCTAATTCTGACAGTAGGAATGTCACAAAATAGTTAAGTATCAGCAGAAGCAGCATGCTTTGCTTTACTCATATGATTGTTCTTAAATTGCTTCAAATTTAATCCACTATATATTGCATAGAAGTGTATTGTGATGGATTTTAAGATATTGCTATTGACAAAAAAAAAACTCAGAGTTGCATCTCTTTCCCCCTCAGCTGGTAAGCAAAAAGAGCAGCTGTTTGTTGTGTAAGCTAGAGAGTGAATGAAGAGAGGGTGAAGCATTGGTGAGGAACAAGGGGACAATGAGAGAAATAAAATTTAATTCTCTTTTTTGTCTTCATACATGGTGGGTTACATGTAAACATTCTAAATCACAAATAACCATGCCCACTCCTCTGCACAGCCCTGGTGGAAGGTGATGCATGATGCATTACCAGATTGTGTGTGAATGCAATTTAATGCAACTGTCTTATCCAGTCTGCTGCTCTGTGTTTGGCCCTTGATTAACAGACACAGAGACCTGCAGCCTTTTTTTTTTTCCTTTTTTAACATACATAGTAAGATGAGAGGATGGATACCACTGTCAGCTCTGTACAAAAACTATTTAGCTGGAGCCAGTGGGTGTTAGCTTAGCCAAGCTTAAAGACTAGAAACAGGGAAACAACAACCCTCCTTTCTTCAAAGTTAACAAAATCTACCTCCAAGCAACTCTTATTCTTACTTATTAATGTTGTAAAGCCTATTTTTTTAAATCAAAGTTGAAGTATAAAAGCCAGAATGCACTTTTGGGAAGGTTATGTGCTAAAGTATTACTGAGTCAGGTGCTTGTGCTGGAAGCTGTTTTTATTTTGACCTACTCAAACTATTGTTTCTAGTCTTTAAGCTTAGCTAGACGAACCGTCTCTTGGCCTCAGACTTATTTTCTGCACAGACATGAGATGGGATGTGTGGCATTGATTTTCTTTTTCAACTCTTGGCAAGAAAGCAAATAACCATACTTCTCAAATTGTGTGTTATTTTATGAATCCTGCTGCACTGTATAATTAGCTGCACTGCATCAACATACACCTTCAGTGCATCTTAGTCTCTGATTAAAAAAACTATCTGAAAAACAGAAAAATATTATTATGAATTTGAGTCAAAAAATTTCAATTTAAAATCCAGAAATCTCCATTTAGGTACACTGATCAAACATCCCATTAACTCACTATAGATTCCTTTATGATATTAAGGTAGTATTCCCTATTTTTATTGTCTCTTTAAGGTTTTCCCTCACTTGACACAGTGGGTCTAAGCTCTGAACTAATTAAGATGTTGATTTATAGCCTTACATCTTTGAGCTGCTGCACTATGTCTGAAGCAAGATGCCTACTGAGGCATAACACTTGGATAGATGTTGCTTGATTGGAGATGAAATGGAATTTTAAAGCTCACGTCTAACAGCCAGTACGCAGTATGCAGGGCAGTAGCTTAGAGATGTAGAAAGGAATAGTCTTGAGTAAGGTTTACGTTATTGAGGCTGATTAAAGTCAGGTATGTTCTCTACTGTGAACACTGGCAACTGAGATATCGGTATTAAAATTAAACTGAAAATCAAGCTGCAGTTGAAGTAAAAATGGTTTTGACAATTAACATTGATGTTTGACGACAAAGCCGCAGAACAGGCATAAAACCATGACTACTTTGATACTCCCACCTTCTCCTAATCAGTCTATGCAGTGGGTGGAGGGCACTGAACAGTTTCTGAGCTCAAAGCATTCCCTCCCAAGTCAACTAATTGCCCTACGATGACGAGGTGGCTCCTAATGAGGCACTATTCTCTTCACACCTCCATTGTTGGCAGCCTTCCACTGATGAACATGATAGTAATATATTTCTCAATATTGAGCCCTTCGCCAAGACTACACAGGCTCTTTAATCAGCTTTGGTTAAAGCATAGAAGCCCCTGTGTTTTAAAAAAAAGTTGTGAAAATAGGTCTGAATTTTAGATTTGAATCTCCATGTTCAGGATGAGGCACTTTTTCTTAAATTAGGCTACTTTTGCTAAAGAGGAAATGGTGAAGGTCAGGACAGTATGTGATTGGTACAAAAAAAGGTTAAATGCAACAGAGCCAATAACCTTTTGCAGGCTCTTCTATTTTGGACTCTCTGGCTCTCTTTCCTCTCAAACGTCAGCACATTCAAAATGGCTTGCTGTTGGTCAATGGTGCAAATTTTCAGGACAAACTGAACCTTTTAAAAAGGTAAAGGTTTACTATCTTTTGCAAACAAATCTGATATGATATTTTGTTTCTATTTGGATTTAATGAAATTACAGCGTTCTGTAGTATTTCAATACTGGTGTGACCCCATGTCAAAGTGTCTCTACCTTTTGTCTGTACATTTTTTAAGCCTTAAATTCTACTGACATTAAACCTCAGCCCCTCTCTGCACTTAGGATAACACAATATAAAACTGCTAAGAATTAAGTGATGCTCTCAATCACCCAGGTCATGGTATGCATAGGTTAAGGACATCACATTTGAATAAGTATTTGTGGTGAGCAGTTTGCTTTTCCCGTGCTCAAAAGAAAGTGCAATCTCTTACTGAACCCATAAAATCTACAGCTGACAGTAACTCTCTAGGTATGCTACTATACTCAATAATGACCGTAAGTAAGAATATGTGAGGAGAGTTGACACAAAAAGTACACATTGCTATTGTCACCTCAAATTCTAACACTGCAAGAGATATGTGCATGTTTTGAGGTGATTAAAGTTGGAGAATGAAGATGAAAAAGTCTGTGGGAGGACCTGAGCATTTCATAAGCTACTCTTCCTCAAACACATTTTTCTGTGAGAAAAGGTAAGCTTTTGCTATGTGTGTATGGATGGTGATAAACAATGACTATTAACTGGCCGGCCTTCCCCTGAGATATCTCTCTTTGGCATAAATAGGAAAAACTGCTTGCATCACCAGCTTGGAGCAACCAACAGGAAAAAAAAGAAACTGGGTCAGATTACTTGCAGTTTTAATTTTTCTTACTTATGTGTTCCTGCTTCCTCCTCCTTTCATACATGTGAAAAACCTGAGTAAGCATTCCTATTCCTTACAGCCTGCCCTCTCTCTTTGTGCTGGGTTGTTTTTAGCAGGGACAGGGGGCACATGGATCGCTGTGCAGTTTCTTTACGCTGCTCCACAGAGAAAAACATACTGCTGGATTCAATGTGCTCAGATGGGGGAGGCAAGCAAGGCAGACAACTATCGGTGTCTTTTAAACCCATGTTACATTCATAATCCCCCCTTGCCGCATGTGACATCTTTCAAAGCACCTTTGGGATTCAGGTGTCAGGCTTCAGTGTCAGACAAGCAGTACAACTGGGTGTCATCAGACAAAGCTGCTCACAGGCCAGACAGACAGATCTGATGGACTCTATGAGATCAGACAAAGCTTTCAAATTATCCCTCACAATTGTGTTCGCACACTGTTGTATACATAAACAAGCCTGGCGCTCCATGCCACTGAGTAAACAAGATGACAGTTTTTGTCCAGTATGAATGGTTAAAGTCTGCAATGGAGCTGTAACATTCATTTATATGAATGGATTGTCACTTATGATGGTTTATTTAACATCTATGGGAGGTGCCAGGAACATACATAGCAGCAAAACTGGAAATTACAGCTGAGGAGCTGAAAGAACATAATTAGGAAAATATCAATATTTCTGGTTCAATGGTGCTAAAGTGCTGCACCGCTTAACAAAAAAGCGACTCTACCCTCAGCCATAATACTGACAGTATACCAAATAACAACTGTGCTGAAGCTTAACTGATACTTGATATTTTGCTTGTATTCAGTAATAAAGATATTCAAAAATACAATAGCCGTATAATGATTTTTAGATTTTTTAGATAAATACATGGATCAACAGAATCGCTTAAATTTGGTCAATAAAGAGTATAACCATGATGTTTACTATGAATGACATTCACTGAACTTGTTGTTTGTCCTTAAGGGTCAAATGTAATTAACAGAGGAATGAACTTTAGGGCGAGACTATATTGTAAACTCTGCAATGTGAAATGACTTCTATATGACCTCAAACCCTTTTATGCTGTAATCTGTTATTCCTGACTAACATACATGTCTATACAGACATAGAATAAGCTTCAATTTGTGGTGATCAGAATGACTTTCTTCATCATTATCCTGAAACTGCAGCCAACCTAAAAACTTATAACCATCACAAAGTGAATGTAAACCTACCCCGAATTCAAATTGTTTCCATTCCCTGTTTATTTTCATCCATATTTGTCAGCATAACTCAAGATTCATAGCACTTTTACTTCATAATCTACATTCAACTGATGTCCTTCAGTGCATTTATTTATTGTAGACTTGCATTGTTACGTTCACCATTTGAGACTTTTGTGTTCCTCTTATCAAATACTCAACACAAGCTACTAAAGGCTAACACAACTATCCTCTTCTTGCTGATTTCAGTACAAATTTGTTGTTCACAATTTAGGATAATCAAGGATAAATAAGGGTGAGACACCGAGCAGTAGTGAGTTAAATGCTTAACTTTTTTTCCCTTCATTTTAAAGATTTAGCAGGAACATTTCAAAATTTTCTTAGTTTTGGTAACATTAGGTCTCATGCTGAAAAGTGACTACTGATAGTTACTTGAACAGCATGAGAAGACATGCTCTGTTGTAGTGAGCTCTCTGTTTAGTTTGTCATTAAACAATAGATGGCTCAAAGACATTTTATAAAAAATCTCCATTGATCCCCAATACATATTCTGTGGTTCATGGAACCATAGAGCACAATTAGTGGATAGCCCTGCAATAAAGCCAGCTGTTTTTAAATATGAAACAGAAACAGAAACAGAGGAAAAACTGTTTAAAGTGACAAGCTAAATTCAATTAGGCTGTTTGTTTCATTCTAAACCTGGATGTCAGACACCTGCATAAATTCCAGCAGTAACAGCAGACATTTAATTCATCTGTAGCAAGCCTCAACATGCTCTGCAGCAGGGAAGGGATAGGAAAGCTCTGACTTTAACAAGTAAAAAAAACGGCATCTCTGGCACAACAAACAAAGCCCTATTTTGGATGAGCTGGAGACAACATTAATGTAAATAGAGTAATTTGAGCACATACTGTACTGCTGAGATGCAGTGCCATTACAGCAGTCTTCAGGGTATCAGCCAATCCTTAAAAACAATTACCCACAACAGGGCCCTTGGGTGTAAATGTTCTAATTGGAAAGCTCATGGAGTCTAACTTACATTACAGGCAAGAAGATAACAGCCCTATTTTCTCATTTACACCCTTAAAACTTCTCCAGAAGAAAATGCAGAATGAATCAGTCCCAAAAACCAGTGACTCAGATGTAATGAACATCATGAACCTCTCGCTGTTTTGTAGCAGCCTCTTTACATTTAACAATGTTAACAAGGTTTATAAGCTGCACTCACTAACAGTGCTCTGAAAGAACAGTTTTCAGTATTTAGTAAAAGAATTTAATATAAAGAGTATTAATATAAAGAGGCTTCCAACATATAATTTCTGACTTGGCCCTCACATAGGAAAGATAAAAATTAATCTTAACATCAAAAAATTTTGAATAATTTGTATTTAATAAATAACTGTTATTTTTCAGCGATGTCACTATAAAAGTATGCCATAGCAGAGTTGCCATGGAGAATAAATGGGCAAAAAATACTGATTGATAGGTCGGGAAAACCTTAATTCAGTCAAAATGCTAAGATGCATGCCGTAACTAAAATGCAATGTCCCACGGTCTTTTGTTTCAAGTCGGCCCACGCACGTCTTTTTGACATGAATCTCAGCTGCAGTCTAGAGCTGAGCCTGATGATTGTGCGGAGTACCAGAAAATCTAAGGGTGACGAGGTGGTTTTAGACATAAAGGGGCAAGATTAAAGTAAGAAAGAGCATATTCATTTTACATTTTGAAAAGCATTTCATGAGAAAAACAAACTAATCTTAATAGAATTGCTTTTGCTGAAAAAAAACATTAAAATATTGTGTGCTTTCTTTCATAACAGCTATGTAAAAAAATGACATATGCAGAATATGTGCCTTCCCCCTTAGCCTCAACAATCAACATTAAGAGAGGAAGCTAGAAGCCAGAAAAAAATATAAATATATGAGAGGAAATTGTACATTAAGACATTTGGTGGTCTCTAGTCTGATATTACATTACTAATATTATAATATTAGTATATTATTCACTAATGATTAGTGTGTGTTGTGTTGAGGCAAAAGCATGCTCAGGCACAAGCGAAAGCAGTCATAGAAGCCAAAATAGGATATATATATTAGCTGTGTATCTCAGCCAACATGCTTTCAGCTCTTTTAGCAATGTTAGCTGGCACAAGCCCTTACTGTTTATCTGCATGCTCTGTTCATTTAAGTGGAGCAGCCAGTGTTGGAAGAAGGTTTTACTGGCCTTTAGAAAATTGCATCTCTTACTCATCTGTACAAAATACATAAGACTAGATGTGTAGGTCGTTGCATATTTTATCCAAAGGCCCACAAATAACCCGAACAGGACAGGAATAATTAAGACTAGCAATAATTACATAACAGGTTCTGTGAAGGAATTGAGATTTCACACTGAATGATTAAAAGCAGTAGAACAAGGACAGACATTTCATCAGAACATGTAGTCTATACACAAGGCTTTATGTGAATCCTTAGTAAAAGGGTACAAAAGACAAGACAGCTAGTTCTACTCAGAACTATAGCCTGGAGAAGAAAAATGAGAAAGTAGTGAGGTGGGAGAAAAGAACATGGCAAGACACAACGTGAGAGGAAGAAAGCAGGAGAGTCCAATTCACAGTACTGATGGGCTACATTTTTATTTTTCCCTTTCATCTCGGTCAAAGCAGACACTGAAAAAAAAAGTGCCATATACTGATAGGAGCAACCTGCTCCACAATGCTTTGCTGTTTTAAGGGGAAGGATAAACAGTGGGATTAAATTGATCAGATGTTTCATGGGTTTAGCAGTATTTTATCCCAACATAGGGACAGTGTGTTTTTTTTTGATCAAGGTCAGGGTTATTTTCCAATCCGTCAATATATATTTTGATTAGATTATCAGAAATATGCTCCACCTTATGAAAGCTTTTTCTCATTTTAGCTTGAACAAATGTAACCATGCTATTACCAAGGCTGAAGCGTTATCACAAAGTACAGGGGCTCTAAACAACATTAACACATCTCCAGCAATTATGAACTGTGTTTATATTTGTGTGTGTGTGTGTGTCTCAAACAACACATTTTTACCAACTTGTAAAGCTAATTTTCTTCAATTTGATTGCAGGGTTATTAATGTGAATTATGGTAATTTATTGTGGCTGCAGAAACTGTTTATCGAGAAAAGTTGACACTGGAGAACATCCACGCTGTGAAAGCATCTATCATTTAATTAGGAAAATTTGAGTTCTGGAGGGTGGTCAGGGTTCACTGCAAACAAACAAGACAATTTAGAGTCGGCAAAGCCCTTTTCACACATGCACAACTACTATAAAACTGTCATTATCTTCAACATCACCTTCAGTACCTGCTTGTGTGAAGGCAAATGAATTTGTTAGCCGAGGATACTTAATAGACTTTACCCTTCCAGCTCCCCAGTACAAAGACTGTACAACGACTGAACCCATGTGTAAATACAGCAGGTTACTGTCTAAAAGAATTCAAAGTAAGCCAGTGGGCTTTATTTAAGATGTTGCACAAAGTCTAGTTGCTTCATCCTCTTATCTGTTTGCCTGTTTATTGCTTTCCACTCTTGTTGTAATTGCGGATATGTTCAAATACATGAAGTATTAGTATATCAAAGCAAAAACAGTGATGATTATGGATAAGTTCTTCTTCTTCAGCATGCTCTACTCAGGCACCACCCTCTCCTTAACCAAACAGTGATTTCAGTTGATGAGAATGCTTACATTCAACCAATCAGTCAAACTCACCGTGTGCTGACTTTTAGTTTTAAAACATGTGTGTATGAGTTCCTAGTGATGGGAACTGTGTAAGAAGCTACCTGCCATTGGAAGTGTGCAAGATGTATGATGTAAGACTCGTGTTTTAAAGTGCTTTGAGCTGTCCTAAGACTGGAGAAGCGCACATAAAAGCAGTCCATTTACCATTTTAGTTAAGTTAGGTGCTGCAAAACATAAAAATGCCACCTGTTCAAAAACAAGTCCATACGCTGCAGCTATGACAAACTGAGTTAAAGTAGCATCATCAGCATTTAGCCCCATTTTGTAAAATTTTACTGAATTGCAATAAAAGAACTTAAGTCAGAACTGATGGCACAACTGTCATAGCTCTGTGTCAATTTTTTTTTTGTCTCAAAAGAGCTTTAAAGTTGCCTTTATAACACCAGCCTATTATGCCACTGATGTGGCTTCAGTGAAGACATGTATAGAATACTGGCTTTACATGAGTGAGAAAAAGTGAGAAAAATGACTTCCTTTGCTACATTATTAAGTGCCTCTGTTGTATATACTGTACTGAAATTTGAAATGTGATTGTAATTGTAATTTTATATACATTTGTGTCAGTGTCTAAAAATGGCAAGACACCATCAGCATACCCTCAGCATCAGGTTCCACCTCTTGATCCGTACTTTTACCAGCTCTGGCAGTGAGGCACGAGGCTAACGCCAAGGTAGAACCATAAGCCTTGATAATATGAGTAATTGACGCAGCGTTAATTGTATTAAAATTCTTCTTGTCAATTTACTCAAAAGTTTTCATATCTCCTACATCCTAAAAAAGACAAGTCAGTACTTATGCTGTTTACCAAAAAATTTTGGACCTTAATATAGACTTTGACAGAGTGCGTAGTCACAGTGAAAACCAAGACATCACAGCTAGTTGGCCAAGGTAACAGTGCAAGCTACCACTAAGAGCAAATAAGTAAAAAAATGAGGGCCTTCCTTACTAGCCATGTCTATGTAGTTTATCATAGCCACCTGAAATCCAGTTGAGTCTACTTCGCTGTCTCCCTTTCCTAAACTATCTAAAATGAACCATGTTGTGGAGCACAGCAAATTGATTATTTTAAGTGTCTTGGGTTTGGCAATATGTTTAAGCAGCTCTGTCTACACTACTTTACCACAAGGGCATGCTAGCCTTTATGTCTAGCTAAGAATTCAATACTTCTTTTTTTATCAGAGAGCAAGGATTACAGGATAGGCAACCTCAAGTTTTGCTTGATAAAGGAGCATTTTGAGAATGCTTCAGACAAGATTAATGTAGATTTAATGTAAAACAATAAATCTTAATAGTATTTAAAATGTTGATTTTAATCTACCTTAGATCCTATAGATTTGTCTAATTTTTTTCAGATATAACTCTACATTCACATGCAGAGACTTGCAATCTCCACAGTAAAATACCAACAATCCCCTAAACAGAAAATAACACACAGTTTAGTCCGGCTAAACAATCACATCTTTTGTCTCTCTTCACTCTGTGGTTCTTTTACATAAACCATCACAGTCTGACTAGACTGGCTGACATTAGCATACTGCATCAACTTACTGATGTGACACCGGATGATTTCTGGGGACGGAGTTAAACTCTCTCAAAGAGGTCCTTGTGCCAGTGTTGCCTGATTCGAAAAATTGGGCATTCAATTTTGTGGGTCCTGTGCTGAAATGGCCTGATGAGACAATGGTGCAATCATCCAGAACAGTTTCATCTGCTCAGGTCTGAAGCTTGTGCAGGTGGTGGTGTGTAGTCTGAATATACTGAGCTGTCAAGAGAATTAAGAGGTCAAACATTTTCCCCTTGGAAGGAAATCTGCACACAAAGAGGGAACAGAAACTAGTGCCTGGAGATTGTCTAGAGTATAAATAAGCCTTCTGTTGGAACCCGGGGACATCTGAAAGCAGTGATGAAAAGCTGGGATAAGGAGGATTTGATTCCAAATGAGTTTCAGTGTGAGGTGGCAGCAGGTTTTCTGTTTGTCTTAGGGGCTTTGATTTGACTGCTTTTCTCTTATCTCATGAACGAGAGGAAGACAAAGGCTCAAAAATCAGGTGTCATCCTCTAGGAAAAAACAAACTACTAACAAATGTATCGACGAACTAGAGTATCTCCTATCATTAAGTCACAATAGCTTACATGTAATGCAAGGGAAGGGAATTATTTCTGCAGTAATCAGTGTGATTTTCTCGATGTTCTGGACAAACTGCTCAATTTTACAAGCAATTTTACTCTAATGAATCTCTGGTGCCAAGAACAACAGGCTGTACTTGCTGCTGGAAATACACCCTTCCCAAGAAATTTAGTATTGATGCCAGCTTGAGAGGGATGGCATATGAAAGTGGTGGGAGAAAATGGTTATAAGAGCTTACAGAGAAGAAAAATTATTTTCACACCATGGGCTCCATTCATCAAGGTGAATTACACAGCCTGTAATATATCCTCTCCATTCCATGTTCGCACCAAGGCACACCAGTTACTCTACCTCTACCGATACAACTTAAAGACCTGTAGGAGTTGTAAGTGCTACCACCAATGTGCATTCAAAGAGGAGTCAACATAAAAAAATAATAATAATAAAAAAAAATAGGTGCATCCTTATTTTGTACAAGATGCTGCAGCTTGCTTTGAGCCTGCAGCACACACAACTGTGTCCAGACCAACTGACATGTGTCTCACTTGCAGTTTATAGCTTTATATTATCTTCAGACAGCTAGTTATTGTGTTTGGTTAGAAATATCATTAAAAAAAGTTGTAATTACATTTTAAGGCAAAATCAAATATGTCCTTGTGAACATTCCAACCTGGTTAAGTGAAGCTTGGTTATGACTGCATTTAGCTTGAAATAGGTAGGTGCCGCAATTAGATGAATGTCACCACTATAATTTAGCAGAGTTGCAGAACACCTGCTCATGACTGCGGCCATGATTTTGACCCCTCTCAAGAAATAGGGGAAAACACACAGAACTGAACCTTTTCAAGTGTTTAGTGGATACGATATTGTCCTAGACGGTTATGCATCATTCTATACATATTATATATAGCTGGGTTGCATGATATCATAGGCAGGTTGACAGTGTTTATGTTATTACTCTCATTACCAGAAGGAGGCGACAGAGGTTTCTCATGGCAGCTAAAGTAAACAAACTATACAGTAAAATCACTGATATTAAACAGAAAGCCAAGCTTTGCTCCAATTTTTCTTGAGGTTTAGTGTGTCTATTATTGTTATTCAATTTTAACTATATCACATGGTTTAGAGAGAAAGGCTAAAAAATAGTGGCAAGACTACATATGAATGCATAAGGGGACTAGCTAAAGTAGGATTATTGATGTGGAGGCTCTGATAATTCGCAACCTATTGTAAAACAAACTGCTAAATCAGCACAAACAGTACATATAGTAGCATTTCTTAGAGCCAGTTGTGGTGCTGCAGGCAAAATACATCCCATGTTGTGCTGTTTCCCTTGAGTTTAACAGCAGTGGCCCATTTGTTTGAACACATTTTGAAATATGCCTCAAGGTTTATTGGTGTGGCATCAATGATGTCCGATAGAAATAAGCGGACAACATTATTATGTGAAACATTTCCCAAGTTGCTTGTTACGAGCATAGCAAACAAATTATTGCCTAAAAACAGTTTCCATGTCTACTTGTAGAGGCACAAGCTGACTAAGCATCGAATGTAGAGAGACTTTCTCAAGAGCTGCAAGGTACATACTGTAAGGTCGCTCAGAACTGTGCTCTCTTGTGATTATGAGAGTGTGCCAACTTCAATTGTCATACAAATTAACTTAGATTTTCCCATTTTGCAGCTTGTTAAAGTATTATTATCTTGAGCTGTGACTACCCACAGCACTAGGTTGTCTAGTCTGTTAATGTCAGTACTGTACAACAGCGCCAACTGCAAAGTCAAACTCTAAATAGCAGTTTGTAGTATTTTTAATTATAGACTTTTCATTTTTTAGATTCCTGTTGTTCACACGAACAGCAGAGTGGTACATCTGTCTCTAAAAAAATCTAGCTTATCACAATATGTCATTTTAGAGATGTTTGCTTGGTAGTTTATGAGTCTGAATGACTAATAAATGGTAGGCATTAGACTGTTGTTGGAATTCCCCTGTTAAGGTTTGAGCACAGTGTCATTCTTTGAAGCATCTCTCTGTACAATCAAATTATATCAATAAATTGTGAAATAAATTGTGAAATGGGACTTAAAAGCTGTCTGACCTTAAGATAAGGGTGGCTGTTTATAATAAACTGTTTTAAGACACATTTAATTGGAATTATCATTTTTCAAAAACTATGTAATTTTGATATTTGTGAAAAAAATGACTATTATCTAATTGAGTTGTAGCCAAACAACCAAAACAAAATTTCCATTCATAACTGGGCTAGTTCTAAAGCAGAAGAATTTAAGAGAGATTCTTATGCCAGAATAACTTTATTAATGCCTAAGGGAAATTCAGGGCACTGCAGCAGCAAATGATAAGAGAATGAGAGAGATATCACAACAGGCAGCAAATTGCTCCTTGTCATCTTGATTGTAGTCTGGAGGAGGAGGCTTGTTTCATTATCAGTAGCTTTTAAAATAGGATTGTCTAACAGCCTGCAGGACTGTGACTGTGCTGTTAATGATTTTAAGATAAAGTAGTGCATGATAAAACCTCCTCTGAACATCTGGTATCCATAGCCTTGGTTACACTGGAAGCATGGCAGATAGCCCCCCAGGCATATCCAAAACTAAAACTTTAAATGACAAGAGCAGTCAAGGGCAAAAAGCATTGAGAGTGGCAATCAGAACTATAAATCTTTCAAATATAAGAAGAGAAGAGAATCATCATATTGTCATCTTCACCGGACTCAAACAAAAAAATAAAAAACATAGAATTCAATAAGTTAATCTGAAGTCTAGCTTGCAACAGGAAAATAAATGTCCACCTGAGAAGTCAGGGAGGCAGTCAAATAACGGTGCGAGAAATAATAATAATAATAACCAAAAAAAATCAGTTTTGTTAATATTTTGTTCAGTTTTGTTTCCAGGACATTTTGCTGGTCTATGTTATATTTATGGTTGATGGTCTTACACTAAAGCACCTCTTTGATATTACATTGTCAAAAAGAAGACATAACTTCATGCCCTGCTGCCCACAGTATTTCTACTATGATTAATGAGAAGGCACAATCACTTAATCACTAGAATTATTAAAAAGACAAGTTCTATGACACTGCTGAGACACTGGTTGAGCTTTGTTCTTTATGACCTACCTAAAAAAATGCAGTTTAAATGTTTCTATCAGAGCAGAAGTATGAGAAAGCTTCACTCTGTAGGGTTTCTTTTTAATGAAAAGCCACTCTGTCATTCTGACTAATGCTTAGAACACAGGTTTGTCTGTCTACACATACCGTCTGTGTGACTTTTGTACAGGGAGCTTCACACATAAGAGATACAGGTTTGACCATGTGTGAAGCGCTAAAAATAAGAAATTAGACATCAGGTTCAAAAGATCCAACATCAAGGGTCAAAGAAGATGAAACACATTTTAAATTTCACACTTTCCTGTCTGACAACCTGAATGGAGAACTTTACAATCTATTAGCCCCCTCAATCCTCAGCTCTTGCACCTACAGACACTACAGCTGAAAAGTTTCACACTTTCATTGTCACTATGAAATAAATACAGAGGTACTCAGATAGAAAAGTGATGGACTATCTGAGAAAATACATATCACATAGAGACACAGGAAATTAAAAGCATGGAGAACTGATTATGGCACATTGGTTTAAACAGTGAATGGGTTTAATTGCTGTAAAAGTCATAAAAAAAACAGCCAGATGTAACACCTTTAGCAATCACAGGAGAATGCATAAGATAAAAAAAGACTGATTATGAAAGATGGAAATAATGAAGGCTACATTTATGAAAAGAAAAGAAATATCTTGAATTTTCATTGTATAGATAATATACCAGCACCTCAACATCAGCAGACAGGCAGAACCTGAAGGTACAGCCACAAAGCAGGGCACCTGATAATTAGTTTGACTCTCTGACTCTCTAGCAGTTACACACACACACACACACACAACAGTCAGGATATATTTATCTGTCATTAACATTTGTTAAACAAGAGAAACAAGAAATAGGTCTGAGGCAGACAGAATGCTCAGAACCCTGGGAGATCTAGCCTTCACAAAAAGTCAACGTATGCAGGACAGAAACTGTTTGCCTAAGGGCCAAAATTTAACAGCCCAGTGCTTCCCTTGATCAATGCCTCAGACGGTCGTGGCGGGGGGGGGGGGGGGGGGGGGGGGGGGGGGGGGGGGGGGGGGGGGGGG
>JAQNCA010000009.1:5330863-5373827 GCA_029783725.1 Acanthurus tractus
CCCCCCCCAAAAAAAAAAACAAGTAACACTTATGTCTGAAACCTCTGTAGTGTAAGGGCAAAAAAAATCCATCCCCTTCAGCCTCACAAGTGCAATTCAGTGATGGTCTGAAAATGTGACCGCACTGCCACAATCCTGATGTGACACAAATTTTTGTGTGCTAGTGGGAGATGAAATTTCATTCACCTTTTTATATCCACCCTGCAACTTTCTTGTTAAATCTTAAATCTGTTACAGCTCTAAGTGCCTCTGCTCACCATAAATCATTCACATCAATCCAGATGAACTGCTAATGACTACCAGCATATCCACAAGTGGGCTGAAATACCAGCTGGCTAGAAAATCTGGCTAGAGATATACAGATGTATCTAACTTGCTTTAAAGCAATTCAATGTCAAGGAGCATGGACAGGTGCTACCACTAGATAAAGAGTTAAGTTGGATGGGGTTGTGATAGTTCAAGGATAAGTTTGATTTAATACGATTGGTAAACTTTTCTCAACCGCTAATAGGAGACAGAATTGTATGGGTTTGTGCTCAAACACATTAATAATGAATCCTCCCTGCATCATTCTTTTTTCTAAATACATTGATTTTATGTGCAGGTCATGGAAGTGAAGCTTTGTGGGGAGGACAAGGGCTGAGAGGGCTGGGCTTAGATTATTCAGGCTGGCTCCTCATTCTCACGCTCTCTCTGCATCAGGCATGGGTTTGGTTTGTTCTTTTGTTGTTTTGTCTTCACCACAGAGTACATACATTCAACACTGCATCAAGCACTAGGTTACTATAGATTCTTTTATGATGTTACTTTTGATATATTTATAAATACAATTCAGTATAAATTATTTCAAAGCTTGTGTGGTCTCCCTCTTTGTCCAGCTCACTGAGCCTGGGCTGTAACAGTATTTCAGAGTAACAGTAAACAGAGTTTAATGTACTTCAAATCTGAATTGTTGTGTTTTCACTACGTTAGGATGAGTCTTTGATACCTTCATAGGGAGTGGGTTCTCTCTACAGAGTCTATGTTGCACCACCGTGTTTTTACAGTAGCCCAGAACTGACAAACCAAACAATGGCTTGATGGTAAAAGAACTTTAAATTGATAAAGAAATCCTCAAATCAGCCTAATGCAGATTCTTCTAAGGAATGCTAAATTATTGGACTTAAAGAAGACAGAGAATGTTATTATCTGAATGAAGAGATTTATGGAGCTTATAAAGCACTATGCAAAGACATTAAAAAGGGTAAGCAGAAAAATAATCATCTTTGAACCATCTTTGTTAAAGCTATTTATTTTGCTTTTCCTAAACCAGTGCATGTAAACATTGATCAATGGAATCAGTACAGATTAATTTCTGCCATAATCAAATTAAGCCTTGCTTTAATCGGATATCAATGCTGATTGATCTAAAATGGGTAACCGAAAATAAAGAAATAAATTAATGAACAGCCAACATTCTTTGCAGAAATAAGCAATAAATTCAGAGTAATGTTGCATTTCCAATGCAAACCCTTGGGTTTGTTAATGGATTATAGTAGAATGAACTGAAATAAGAGCAATGTTGTTTTTACTTGGACTGAAGCAAGACATGAAGACAGGAGCAGATACTGAATGATGGTGAGAACAAAACAGACTTCCACATCACTACAGTATCTTAGCAACAGATGTATGTCTATTTTGTGCTAAATATAAAAAAAATGCTGAAGTAAGGGATGGGGATGAGCAGAATGGCAACCATCTATGGATAGTTTGGGGTTTTTTCAAAGATGGTTTGAGGTTGTATGAGGTATTCATAGTCACTGTATTGCCTACAGAGGCTATCAGTAAGCAAGCCCCCATTTGAAGAAGCAGCGGGAGTAACGGTGTGAGACTCTGAGCAATAAGTTGCTTTGGATGGAGACAACAGCAAAATGCAACACAGAAAAGACTGATCTAAAAATAAATAAATAATTAAAGATAATTACATTAATCCATCAACATCCATTTCAGTGTATAAAAACACAAAAAATATTGAGATGATACTTATTTTTAAATGATTTAATTACTGTAAACCTTATGTTAGCTGGGAGTAAAGCTAACAGTATAACATTGCTAAGCTTTTGTACTGGTAATTCAGTTAGCTTTTTCCAAACAAGAGATGTGCCACCTGCTATCTGATAGAGGTAATCAATAGGTTCTTTATACAACCCTTCTTCAAAAACTCTAAGCCACCTGCCAACAGAAAATCCAGAAGCAGCGATGTGACTTGAATATAACTTACCAAAGCTCAAAATCACAATTTATACTCTTGCATATGTATAGTGTCATATGTATATATATATATAAGGGCTGTCAATCGATTTAAAATAATAAATTAATTAATTACACACTTTTCTGTAATTAATTGTGATTAACCACATTTTTTCTACTTAAGACGATAGCGGATATTTATTTATAAAAAATCATGAAATTAATGTAGAATCAACACAAAGAAAGTATATTTAAATTCAAAGGCGATTTTAATGGCTTTATTTGAACTTTGAACACAGTTTATCTATGAAATATAAATTTGGCACGGAAAAGGCGTCTCTCTTATATCCTCTAACAGAAATAATAATAAAACCCAGGCCTACATGTTTAAGTGCTGGTTGAATATCAAAACGATCAAGGCCACTAAAATTAGACATCAGCTTAAAGTGCATTTTATTTCCTGTATGAACTTGTAACGTAAATGATAACAACAAAAATATGTTCCATTTTTGTGCCAGTTCTATTTCAGAAAGGTGCACATATGGCACAGTGCAAATTAGGGTTGTCAAACGATTAAAAAATTTAACTTGATTAATCACAACATTACTCAGTGATTAATCGCCTTTAAAAGACTAATATTATGTATTTTGGTGGGGAGATAAAACAAGTATGTGGTGTTGGAAAAAAAGAAATGACAAACTAGTCTGAGAACTCTATTTCTCTTACTTTATTATTACACAGGTAGTCCTTCAACTAACATATTACAGAATGAACAGTCCCATTTTATGGTTAAACCTTTAACATATTATTGTGCCATTGCATTTTTTAGTCTAGTTGTGGTTGCTTTGCTGTTGGGCTTACCCTGGTTGCACTCTGCTATTTTAACTTTGTGGACATGACTTCCAGCTAGCTCTCTGCTACTGCTCCTGCACTAGCATACATGAAGTGCTTGGCCTTGAGGTGATATTTAAGGCTCGTTGTGCTTCGGTGATGGGATAAAACATCACAACAGTATTTACAGACAGCTCTGGTCTTGTCTAAATCCCCACCTGGAGTTTTTATGAACAGAAACTGATTGTGTATAACGCCAATGTCTGCTGCCTCTTCAGCCATTCTTCTCTGTCGCTGCCAGGCTGCATGTGTGGGTGGAACGTAGACTGTCAAACAGGCTCTAACTAAGTCAAGTGACGTGATGCGCTAATCACGTGCGTTAATCTTTCATTAACGCGTTATTGTATCCAGATTAATCGCATGCGTTAACGCGTTAATTTTGACATATATATTTATATATATTTTGATATATATATACACACATTACTTTGATCATCATAAGAATTCATGCACACAGTAATTACTATACAGAATAAGACTTTTTTAGTTTTAACAGGCATTTTAATTTATTTAAAAGGGGAAAAATCCTAAATAATCGTTACTGATTTTTAGTCCGCGTATGATTTTAATTAATAGGTTTGATGGAATTTTTTTAATAAGTGTTTATGACTGAATATTGTAAGTGTATTACTTTAACCTCAAAGACATTCCTGAATTTCCCATTAGATAAAACTGAGATAATTATAGGGTAGTGAGGGAATATTACTTTTCCAGGTTAAAGTTAATACTATAAAGTGTTTCTACAGGTCACTTTCTGGGTCATATGTAAACCTAAAAGCAGAATGATTCATCCCTGTCACAGTAGTAGTTAACACTCTGTCTGCCTGGCATGACTGTAGCTTTTCTGAGAGAGCAGGACTGTCTCCTAGGAGACCAAAGTCAAAAGATATGCTGAATTTTGCGTCAGATATACCCAACACACAAACTGTCTGTTAGAAGGTAGTGCAAGTGACCTAACTTAAATGTATACAGTGTAACTAAAAACTGGCTTAGGTAAAACCTGTTCCTTTTTTATAATCCAACACTCAGTATCCTTACATAAATAGAGATGAGTGAGGGCTAACCTTGTTTTAACACACAGTAAATTCTGAGGGTCTGGTAAAGGTTTTATATGCCTACTCCTTGCCAGGAAGGAACATTCACAGGTGGTCTGGCATTAAACATTGTTTTCACTTGTAACACTTATGTTTCATTCTGCTTGATAGATCTTCGATAAAAGCTTGTGTGTAAGACATCCAAGTCTCCCAGAACATATTTATTAAGGCTGTCAAGGTAATTTATAAGTACCTGTACAACACAGGGTAGCACGTCAAAATGACAGTTTTAGTACTTCATAAATCAAATACACAGAATAGGATAAAATCCTTTTAGACATGCTTGTTGTTGCTGTGCCATATGATGTCATTACATCATCAAGACAAAATATTGGTATTGTCACAGCATTTTTATATATATAAAAATTGAAAATAATAACTTATAATATTGTGAAATCCCACAACACAAGTCAATAACAGAAGGTGTTACAACTCGGGGCTGTAGGGTTTAAAAGAGGTGGGCAGTTGGAGGCAAGACACTATTCAAGTGGCATTTTTAGTGGAAGTATTCCTGTAAAAAAATGTTGACGTTTACAGTCATCTAAAACCTTACAAGATTACGAATAGCCATGTTTTCCTGGTTCTAGAACTTCATTTTTTGTATTGTTCTTAAAACACATAAGAACTTCAGCTCTTTGCAGTTATCTTATTAAACAGGACTCCTCTAGTTATGTGTAGGTTAGAGCAAAGTCATGGTATGGCATTAAGTGGCCAGTTGTAAATTAAGCGCTGTGTTATGGCATGAGTACGTGTGACTGATCTTTGAGCACTGCTTTATTGTGGGGTAGTCTGTTTGAGAAGTCTGAAAAACAGGGCAAACAAAAAAAGAGGACAGGGAATATAAGAAAGACTACCGAATATACTGAAAACCACCCCATAAACCACATTCATGTGAGTTTAACAATGTTTACCAAAAGAACCAGAAAGAGATGTCAGGGTATAACTGTGATTACAAAAACATACAGAAGGGAAAGGATGGGGGACACAGAGAAGAATTATAACCCTGGACACTTGGGTGTTCATTAGACTATGTCACTCTTCTTCACCACTGTACTGTACCACCTGGTCTTGGACTTCCACAAGGTTACAACAAACAATGAATAACACAGTGAAAATCCACCTTAAGGTTTAGACAAGGTGACAGACTGTCACCTTGTCTTACCTGGAAAAAGGAAAGTAAGGAGGAAAACCATCACGCTGCTGCTTGCTGAGGCATGGGTAGCCATGGATACTCAGAAAGTACCAAGATCAAGCAAAAATAAGATTTTTCAGAGAGTAGTGCTTGTGTAGAAGAACACCCCACACAAGGTACCTCTTTTTTAAGCTCTGCAAGTCAGAGCAGTGAAGCTAAACCTGGACTTAAACACAGGATAGAAGAAGTACCATGGTCCAACAGTTGAGCTATTAGATAGAAGCTCAAGTCTGTAGTCTGTGATTTTTTGTTAAGTCAGCTAAGGTGGGGGATGAATCAATCTTTTCTCCAGCAGATATCTGGACTTGACCAACACAAGTGTAACTAATGATATATTAACTACTGCACAGCAGTCGCTGAAATGAAGAATTTATACTATTGGTTTCACTGGTCCTTTTCTGGTAAGATAAGTAAATGACACATTTGAATTTTAAGTGTAAAATATATGCACTACAGAGTACTCTTAAAAAATAGAAGCAGTGGAGCAAAATGTCTGAGAGCAAAGCATGAGTCTGAAATTGCAGGTTAATGTCAACTTTAGAGTAAACTATTAAGTAAGTGAACGAAGAAGTGACTCTGAAGACATCTTCGACATGGGATTCTGTCAGGCACCAAAAGAAAACAAGTGTATTTTGATGTAAGCAAGCCTGTCACGATTCAGGTTATCAAAATGAAATCAAAAAGCTAAATCACATCTAAAGCAAAAGATTGAGCGCTAACTGGGGAACAAAGAGAAACTGCCAATGCTCATCATGTAAGTGGTGTTCAAATCCAGAAAATAAAAAAAGAGGCCTTTTTCAGGAGCACACTGTGTCTTAATGTGTAAATGTTTGGTAGTTTAAATAAAGTTTGACAGAAACCAATTAGAAACATTCATAAAAAGGAACACATTGTTCATAATATTGATCTTTTTCTTTTCTTGAATTTTGCTACTTTTGTTATTTGTTTATTCAGTGTCGGTTGCTGATTGACAAAAAAATAGTTAAAGTTAAGTTGGCTGTAAAGGTTTTTTGTTTTGACTGTTGGGACATTGATGTTCTTATGTTTATGTATGACAGTATGATACAACTAATGACAAATGAGCATTTTTAATGATTTTCTTCCCTGTGTTTTTCTCAGTCACTACTCAATGTGGCAATGTGTGTGTGTGTGAGTATGTGCATTTGCTTGAGGTACTTTCTTTAGTTGAAAAAAATTGCTTGTGTCCTCACATTGGATAACTGAGGCAGCTTCTATGTCTAAGTTTCTATTTAATGTACAGAGCTGTTATACATACACCTGATCAAAGAAAGAAGTTATGCTTTCTTTTGATGCTCCTGTCACATATTCTGCTGATACTTATCTGGTGTGTAACATTTATAATTAACACATGGTGCTGTTTTTAATATGACAAATCAGTAGGCCTAAACCTGAGTAGATTATTCCAAACCTGCAACAAATGTCTGCTGTCAAACTTAGAGATCAAACAGTGTTTTGAAAAGCAGTTGCAATGATATATAAAAGCAGTAACTGTAGAAATGCATAAACTGTGTATGAAAGGATTAAGAAATGAGAGATGAAGGGATTTACAGTAAGCATGGGCAGCTGTAACATTGATATTTTGCTTTGGTCTGGTCTCTGAAGTGTTTGGTTCTGTTAAATGTTATCTATAATGTTGACATTTTTCAGACTTGCAATTGAACTTTGAAACAAACTGCCCGAGATTATATATTTTTTATTTCAGATGAATGCCAGAAATATTGCGCGCTTAGGATGTTCAAAAGACAACAACATTATCTGTTGGGAGAACTGAATCAAGCAGCTCAGCTCAACCCTGGCCTGTCTTTCAGCAATAAGAGACTCTCATATGTTCAGAACTCTTTGACCGCCTGCTGTCTGTTTGAAATTTGTCTCTATGGCAACGGACCAGACCGTCTGGCTTCAGCATGGTGGCGCTGATTAAGTGGTGTGTTATGATTATAGTCATTGGAGAAGTACGATCTAAAATATAAAGTACATTTGCAAGGATTCTTAATGGATTTCTTTCTTGCCAGCTGCAGTTTAAGTTAAGCATCCTTCTCATTCTCACCCAGGGCTGTTTATGCAAGATGTAGAGGATCAGCAGTGAAAGAAGAGAGTGCCAACACTGATGACACCAAGGAACTTATAAAGGAAATATGTTACAGTAAATATTTGGGCCACAAAGAGACAGAGGTAGAGAGGGTTTATGAGATCCATGTACAACATTCTACTTAAGCAAGACTACTGCTGCAGCAGCAGTCAAGGCATAAAGAGGGTCGGTAAAGTAGAAAAACAGAAAAGGGCAAGGTAAAATGACGATACAAGATAGGAAGGTAGTATTTGCAATGGGGGTCTGTGTCTCACCTCGGCACGCTAACCGGCAGACTGGCCTCATTGGATTGTTTCTGGATCCTCTCTTCCAGCTGTGGTGCCTGAGGACCAGGCATTCCTCCTGCTATCTGTCCAGCTCTAGGCTGCTGCTGCTGCTGCTGCTCATCTTCATCCTCCACCTCTTCATTACCTGGCTTCTCCTTCCCTCTGCCCTCACTTTCATTGTCGCTCTCCTCGCCTAAAATGTCGTCCACCTATTTTAAAACAAAGAGCTTTTATGAGATAATGTTTTCAGCTTTGGACAGGACCAGGTACTGTGATGTGTGTGTCATATGTAAACATTTTCAGCATGCATGCAATTATATCATTACTACACAAGATATCCTAGTGCTTTGAATATGGACCACTCTCCGGTGCTGATATGAACTATTGCTTTCCTTTCTTTCACTAACTAACAATTGGTTTAGGCCTTTTATGATATTTGTGTTTAATATATGTGAAATTTGCTAAAATCAAAGCTGAACAAAACCAATGCTGATATAAGGCAATTTTAAAGAAATAACATTAACTATTAGGGAATTGTTTAAGTCATTACATTTTCTATCTAAGGAAAAAAGTCTGCTTGTTTCATGATAAGGGATCATTTGTACAAGTACTCGTTTCCTTGATGTACTGCAGATTCTAATTACACATCTAATTATTTCTGGAAAGTGGCTTCACCTCTTGAGATGACTAAATGACATAAGGTGCATTTATCTTGGAAGGTGATTTAACACAAGTCCAACAGTAAAGGGTGTTCTTTAAACAACTAGAGAGTGACACTGTATTAAACATGCATAAAAATGACCCAATAATAATATTTCTCATTGCATTTGACACACATTTTTACACTGCTTGACAAGGATCCCTTGAAAAGATTTTTGAGAAACACACTAATTTGCTTTCTTGGTCTGAGAGGATCAAACACCAAACAAGAGGTATGGTAAATAGCCCTGTTATGTTTTTATTATTATTTAAAAGACACATAGGTGCTGCGTGATGCTGTTGTGTAAACCATCAAGTTTGTCATGCTTTTTTTTCATTCTGTGATGTCATCATGCTATTCAGAAATCAAACAGCAGTATCAGGATACTGTTTTGTTGATTGTAAATAAAAATAAAGATGGGGGAAAGAGTGTCTTTGTATAAATGTTAAACTGTTTGTTGAATTTGATTAAGTATTTTATTGTATAGGAAAGTAGATAGTGGATTTTGGAGGCCAATACTTGTGTTAATACTTAAAATTCATTTTCACAGATCTTTTTATCTTTCACAAAAAAAGGAAACAAAATATTTTAAATAACATCTAAACTATATGTTATTACTGATCATTAATGATAAACCAGAAAAACTGAGCAAGTTTATCAGTCAAGCTCTGAAAGTAACAAATGGGTTGATGCTTTTTGCCATGTAATATGTCAATGCAGGATTTGGAGACAAAAATAAAAATATATAATGCTATCTGACTCCCTAATTAACAACTCTTATAAATTATGAGGTCTTCACTAAAACCAGAAGTCCCAAAAATAATCTTAATTTGTACAATCTCCTGCAGATGGAATACAATTTGAAATAGGGTAATAATCTCATCACATCACTTTTCTACCATGAGGAAACAATCTGGAGCCAAATATAAAAGTTAATCTGTCCAGTCAAATATTCATCTAGCAGCATAATGCAATTTTGCCAGCTCCTCCAGCTCATCAGCCTTGTATTTCTCGAGCAGCTCATAATTTATAATTCCTCAAGATTACTGGCCATTAGAGCAGGTTAGCAATTGACAACCATTAGATCAATGGAATCTGGGCTGAATCTTGCCACAGCAAATATGCAGCATCTCAACCACTGACTCATTAGTAGCATGTAGCTGATGGAAAACTGAGACTAATGCAGGGGGACACTCTCTTGGGGCTAGAGCCAGGATCATTACTGGCATAAAGGCAGGTTCATTAAAGCCTGTTTGTTGGTTATTTGGACTGCAAAAAAAGAGCCTTGGTAAAGGTAGAGAGCATGTCCCTGAGGTAGGCTGATGTGAAAATAAAAGAAAGGAACATAAGGTCAGTGTTGGTTGTTCTCCAGTTCCATTTGCTGAGTCAAATTTCTATGAGAATGACCCTGCAGGGCACCAACAAATTACAGTGAAGGTCCACATAACAGAGGCTTTGTTTGTTTCCCAACTGTCAGCAACACACAATTGAAGATATCATCTTTATACAAATTCCTTAACCAAAATATTTTTCCCCATCATTGTCTTGTTTAAACAATATGTGTGACCTTGCCTTTGAGACATCTGCTAAAGGTTTTAAAGGACATGTTTTCTTCAGTCTGTACAGTGAAACTATAAAGACAGTCTGACATAGACAAATGAGAAAGACAAAGGTTCTTTCAGAAAGCTGATTAGTCTACTAATAAAAAGCCTATTAAAAATGGTTTAACAGATCTAAAAATGGCTTAAAAATACTTTTCAGGTGAATAAAACCATCATAAGCAGGTTTACATTTAAGAAAAAGCTGGTATCCAGTGTTGTTGGCTATTGCTTAGCCAAATCTGTAATTAGAGAACTCCCTTTGTAACTTTGCACATTAGTTTGTCAGATTTGAAATCATAGATTACAAAGTACTGAGGTTACAGGACTATCTGTTGTGGTGAGTTTTAACACACTGGTCATTTATAATCACCTGAAGTGGATGATGAAAGTGAGACAGCTAACGCTAGCAAGGCCCTCTCTTTTGTAAAAGCAGGCCATAAATAAGCACGGTTTGGAATGCAAAGTAATGTCAAGTGGGCGTCAGTGCTAACATTATCAGGTTTGGTCAGCTAGCACTTCTTTTCCAAACATCATGTTGTAAGCTACTTGGACTAGCTTTTTAGCTTCCACTTCTTGGCGTAGAAAATGTTAAATGATATTAAGAGGCGAATGACTCCCTAACGGTACATATCATTAAACGATTAAGGCTATGTTGATTTTATATAAAAAAGGATGAAAATCAGTGTATTTATGCTATACACTGTTTTAACATGCTCCAGCCAGTTAAAGTTGGCAGTGTGTCTTCAAGAAACACCAACTTCTCAAACGCCAATTAAAATGTCCCGTAGAAGACATCCAGTCAAAAAAGTTTTATCTTGTTTTGTTAAATAGAGAGATAAGTCCAATATCAATGCAGTTTATATTTTCTTGCACAAAAGAGGAGAAGAAATCCTATTTCAGTTTAACTGAAGGTGCAAAGCAAGACCATTTCAACTGGTAAGCATACACATTTCTTAGCAAAGTGGGCTTAATGCAGATATTGAGAAAGGAAATAAAGCTATTTTGGTTCATCACACTGAGATCAGACAGCGGTAAGAGTTAATATTTGAGCACGAATCAGATTTAAACATGAGGACAAAGCACTTCCATGTTATGTCAATAAATCAGAGCAGTTTTTATCTACTACAGATGAATATCACTGAGGCACTATACAGTGAATAGTCTGGTCTGCATGTGACCACAACCCTTTAAAAAGTCATCTATAATTCATTTTTTCATAGTATTTCAACTTTAGCAGAAATTAAAAAGCAGAAATTAAAGCAATAATAACCCCGCTCAAAAAGTATGGCAACCCTCCAACAGCATCCTTTACTGGCTTTAATCGAGGGCCAAGCAGGGAGCACACCGAACAAAGCTGAAAGCACAGCACTGCTCCCCCTCTAAGCTAGTTTACAGTCAGGCTTCTGGTCTCATTACAGTAAGCTACAACTGGAGTTTAGTTCAAGTGTAAGTACAGAGAACAGAATTTAGTTTTGCCTCAACGCTTGAGCTGCCGCATTTTTGTGTTCGAGACACTGACATAAGCACTGTAACGCCTGTGGTCAGCTGTAAGGATTTTTTTTTATTTCAGAAACATGTATGAGATGTAAAGGACAGTAGAGCAAATACTATAGAGAGGACTTCTTTTTTTAAAAAAACTCGTGAAAATATTCAATATTGTTTGCTCATATCTCTGTTATGCACAAAACAAAAAATGTGACCAAACTGATATGAACTGACAAATCAAAAGAGTTTTTAAAAGCAGATTACATTGGCGTTTCCTGTCCAGCAAAGCTATTAAGATTTCCCATCGGAATTCTGGCTATAGTTCCTTTAATTACAGGATCAAATCTAGCCTGAGGTGTTTCTCACACTGAAAGATTTATGTGCAGCAAGAGAAGCCAACAGTCATTTATTTTAAGCAGAGCCAGCAATTATAAGTACCTGTTACTGTGGAGGCAGTGAACTGATGTTGCCCACAGCAATGAGTGCAGAGACCAACTTAAAGAATATTAGCAGCTATTACATGGGTCTTTGATAAAGTTCCTGTTGTAACATACTGTACTCTGCACCACATCTTCTTTAAATCTTGAGAGGTGGAAGCTTTAAAATCTATTGATTTTTGTACTTTGTGCCTTTTTTACTGCCATACGTGGGTCCAAATAAAAAGGGTTTTCTATCCATTGGTGTCTTAGTCTCTGTACAAACAAGAGTATGGGTTAGGGCTGTAAATAATGATTATTTAATGACTCTCAATTAATTAGCTGATTACTTTCATTAAGTGCTGTCTGATGATCAGCGCTGTTGGGTTGCATGTCATGTTTTTTTATGTTTCGTGATGCAATCATGTTTTTTAAGGGTCAACACCGAGGCGGTATTGTGTTCAGTGTATATCAAGTTTTTTAACCACAACCAAGTCCACAAAAATCTTTCAGAAGGTTTTTTCTCCTCTAAAGTTTTGAAGAGCACAGGTTCACCCCAGGTCTAACCTTAAATAAAAATTGCTCAGTACATTAACATCACTCAAAAGAGCACCATAGCATACCTGCCAGTAAAACTCAGCAGCAGCAGAATAGATGAAGCAGGAACCAACAGTGAGAGTCAGACACATTTCCATGCAGCCAGTCAATCAGCGCTCATTGTACGGACCAATTTCTGTTTGCACTGGGTTATTGTAGGCTGCATACTGCACAGAGAGAAATTTACATAGCCAATTCCCACTGAAGGGGGTTTATAACAAGCTTTATTTCATGCCAAAATTACTGACTCTATCTGTGAAAGGTAGTCAGAGGGGGCAATAGAGAGACAGTTGGTAGCTGAGCGAAGGGAGACTGTTGACGAATCATTTAATGTGAAAACAAGAGCTTTTCATTTATTGAGGGAAGCTCACCTGAGACAAAGGGGAAAGGAAATAGATGCAAAAGCAGGAGCAGAGGTTTCATGACTAACAAACCCACAAGAGAAAAGTTAAGAAACAGGGAAGGGTTTGACAGGTAAGTCAGGAGAACAAAGATGGAAATCATCTTGAGCTCATAACTGTATATACCTGACTTGTTCATTAGCTCAGGGTCATTTTAAAGGCAAAATGCCAAACAGCTATTGATGGGTACAACTGCAACCAGGACTCACAACTTACTTAAATACTGAATGACCTGATGCAAATTCGCAGGCAAGGAACGAGATTCTGGTATCTCAGTTTTTAGCAGCAGTATTGACTGATTATGTTTAACAGACTTTGGTTGCATGCAAGTAAACAGGCCGTGATGAAAGCAAAAGAGGCAGAATGCACTGGTTGAAATGCAACATTGGTAACTATCATCTAGTGACAATGATGCACATGTGCATTAACATGCAGATTCCTGTTCATTGAAATTAGCCAAATAGTTAAGTTTGGCAGACAGGTTCTAATCAGACTAGTCAAGAAGTCGTCTCAGCCCACATCACTGCTATTTGTTATCTGGATATCTACTGGCCAAACCACAAGCCTCCAAACACTGGCTGTTGCACCCAGAGGCTGAAACTGGCATCAGATCATAGCCGATGGGTAGCCGAAGATTGCCTCGGTCTACTCCTACATGAAGGAAGCACTTAAATGTGGAAAATACAAGTTCTTTCATCTTTTCAGAACAGAACTCTGCAAACAGGAAGATATTGGCTTCTTTACACCATCATCTCAGAGAGATGTGCTACACTGCAGCAGGTCAGTCAAGGTTTAGTTATATAAATCTAAACTGAAAACATTGCTTTGCAATGGAACAGCCTCAAGCATTAAAAAATACTTTAGAGATTATTCAGAGACTTTAGATTTTAGGTTTTTTTTTAATATCAATGATTTACTTTTTTGAATGTAAATGATTCAGAAAAATTCCCTGACTGACTTTAGAAGGATGAGAAAAGAACAAAACTGGACATCTTGCCACAGTCAGATGACTGTAGATATTGTTTCAGGCTGCCAAGGACTGTGTCCAAATGGAAAGCGGAGCAGAGGAAATATTCATAGCACACCGTGTTTGGGGACGGACGATAGAGTCTGGTTTGGATGATGGAGTGGCTTGTCTGGGAGAGGTAATTTGCTGGTTGTGTCGGTATGATAGCTGACTGCACAAGACCCCGTAGAACTGGTCTGATAGTTTTGTAACTCACCGATGTTTAACCTGGCTGTAAGACTCAAAGTAATGTATGAACGTTTTCAGGACCACGGACAGCACTACATACTCAGCTTAGGAAGAATGATCGATGATTTCACCTCCACTGTAGCATGTTGAACTCTTGTTGTTCAAGTACTTTTATTCAGCAAAGGTGCCAAAAATTCCCTTTATACAGATTTGTCGAAAGTTGAACATTTCCTTGTTATGTTGCCAAAATAGTCTTTGGGTTTAAGGAGGTTTATTGGACAAAACAAGCAATCTAAAAATGTTATCTCTATGGCTGAAAAGAATCCTGAGGCAAACACTATGATTTGATCACATAATAACCTGAACAACTGATCTGCTCATCAGCTTCCATGTTTTATCTATATAAACTCCTGCCTTAACAAATGCAATTATCGCTTTAACATTTCCAAACTCTGTGGCATTTACATCTTATCGGAGCCGGGTCCATTGTGCTGATAGTGTCAATGAAATGTCAAGTTGAGAAAAAGTGCTCTTATCGGGTCAGGGCATCAGAGTTAGCAGACAAGATGTTTCACACAGTAAACAGAAACTATTGAACAAGAATAATAAATACAGCTTTAAAATGAACAGAAAAATAACCTCAGTCAAATCCTTGAAAACACGTCATTCTACATCTGTGCATCCTCTGTTTAAACTGCTGTAACTCTTCACACTAAGGCTGCAATTACAAGTTTATTGCCAATGTTATGTCTATCTAAATAATTTGACAAATATTCACTACTAAGACTCTATGTTCTGCAGACTCATGCTGGAGCTTTGTCCTCCCCAGTAACTCCCAAGGATAATATCTCACCAAGGATGTGAGAGATCAATACCTGCAGGCAGAGGGAGAGTAGAGATCACTATGACTGATGACTGTAAGATCTCCTATGATTCCAGGCTTAATGAGCTATGTCTCTGAGGGATGCTATGGCGTCACACATGTCACACCAACACTGCCCTGTGTCTAAATCATCACCTGTGTAATAATCATTCACTTCTCATTCACTCGTGTGGCCACAACTCATCAGGATTTCATTTAATATTCATACCATGAGCCAGAACAGTTGAAAGGTGTCCACTGCCCTTCACAAATGAGGAGGGTAACATTATTAACTACAGTAGGAGCTCAAATCCAGCTCCGACATTTATATTCAGTTCCATTTGTAGAGTTATGCGTGTTTTAATCCCAAAGAATGTGTATTTACATGTCTTATTTTAAAACTTCATGTGTGCATAGCTTGATAGTGGACTGCAGTTTGCAAACTAAAAATTAATTTCTTATTACATACTTTTTTCTTTTTGTAAATATAAAGAGACTGACAGATTATTTGCAGACACAGAGAACGAACTTGCTGCTGTAATTGCATTAAGTGTGACTGAAAAAATCAGACACAAGCAAATTAATCTCCCTCGCCAGACCACTTTTATATTAGAACATTAGAACAAGTACAAAAATAAAGGTGTAATGTACAATATCATATATGATTGCTGTTTATTCAGGTGATCTACGTCCAGCGACTTGTTGTTGTTGTTGTGCATACAACCAATAAGCATTAAGCATCGGGACTTCATGGAACTGAATCATCAGCAACTAAGTTTGCATCACCTGTGTTTCTCTTGCTATGAGAAAAGTCAGTCAAAATGTCTGTGCTGGAAAAGTGTCTGTGTCCTTCTCATAAGAACAATTTTTTTTGGTGTGATTAGATAAAATTTTTTTGATGAACAGAAATGCAGACACATTGTTAAATGTGAGCAAAGGGTATTGTTTTTCTCTCTATAATGGCAGATAGCTCACTGAGGGAGCTCTGAGAACACTGCAGATCAAGACAGAGGGAGCAGACGACCCTGTCTGAACTCTTCAGACTACACATGGTCGAGCCGTGCAGTGAGCTCAGCACGTGACATGACTGGTTTTCGGGACACGACGAAGGATGACGTTCCAGTTAATAACTTCCATGTAGCAGTTGAGCACTTGCTGAAATCATTCAGTTCTTTATCTTGCATTTGTATAGTTAGAAACACTAAAGGAAATGTCTTTTTTAACCCTTTTAATTGTATTAATAAACAACAACAACAAATGATTACAGTAGCATTTTCACAGTGAATGTTCTTTTCTCACCACAGTAACAGCAGAGGGCACAAATATGTCAATGTAGACTCACCTAGCCCCTGACCTTACAACAAGTTTATCACTGGCGTTTTTTCGGCATGCATACTTAATAAGAGCAAGAAAGGCCAAGGTCAGCATTAATTTGTTTTGGGCCTGTCACTTTTTCAAAATCTCTCATTTGAACAGAAGGGAACCTTTCCTGACTGATAGTACCTTACAAAGCATTAACAGTCTATGTCATGCATTACTGAGCTACTGGAAGCAGAAGATGAAAAGAGAATCAAGCCAAACCTGGTCATTATCAAGCCAACAAGGGAATAGCGATTTCAAAGAAAGGTCATCCAGTAGATACACTGCTGTGATTCTTTGCTGGGCAACTCGGCACATGTTGCTCCAAGTAAACTGGCACATACCACCATGTAACCATTGCTGACATTTAAATGTGAGGTTGTCTGCCTGAATCACATGTGTTCCTTGCTCCAGCCAATTAAGACAGGTTCTCTCCCTTTGCCCTGGAGTGTTTAAGAACATCACAGACTGCCCTTTTAGCGGAGGCAGTCGAAGGAGGGTGACATTTGAAATACAGTGTGTCTACAAATGACCCTTCCCCTTAGTCAATTCCTTTACTTTTTTCCGAATGGTGGTAACTGTCTAAAATCACAAATTAATGAACATTTTTCTAGTTCTAGTAAAAATTCAACTCAGTCCGGGTCTTGCCCATGTAGAACTGGTAATAGTTGGTGCATTTGAAAGGAACGCCTGAGAATATGCCAGTAATTTTCATTTTTTATATTTTGCGACACAGAAAGTATGTTAAAGCCTTCAAAAAAAAAAAAAAGAGCCTTTCCATGAGCCAACAGAAGGGACAGTGCCTCTTTATATAACAAAAAAACCAACCAGACAGGAAAAAAACATGATGAAATCTTCTCTGCTCACCGGTGCACTTCAGTCAGCTTTACTCTCAAGCATTCTAAATGTCATATTTACACAATAATCGCTGCTTGTGTTGTGGGAACAATGCCTGGTGCGAACACTTCAGGCCAACTTGATCCTTAACTATAATAGTGCAACATCAGTTTGAGGTTGGTCTTAAAATTAAGACAGCAAATAAATGTTAATCCCATGCTACTAATACGATATTGCATGAAAAAGCCAAAAGCATTGTTCAGGCCTTTCTGATTCGACGATAAAATAAGTTAAGTAGTTCTGGCAACTACTTACTTTACAGAGAGAAGTGAACGAAGCTTGATAGATCTTATCTTTGTTCAGAGAATATGACAAACGATCAGAAAACGGTGCTATCAAATTTCCACTTCATAAGAGGCTAACCCTTACACTGTTAAGAAAACTCAATAATTTTAACATGACAACACAACACATTATGAAGTGGGAAAAATGTATTTGAGATCCCTAATTGCCCGTGCAAGACAGCTTATGCTCAATATTCTTTCTGATGAAAAACCTCAACACATCAAATTTTATTAATGTGCTCAATGTCACCCATTTCAAAAGTTTCAACATATTCTCAACATTTGCATTCATTAAAATATCCAGGAAAACTATGCTTTTCGGATACCACATTCCCGCCTTTTAAATTAGCCCTTCTTCTGTATAAAGGAAGAAACATTTTTCAGTTCGACTCTGACTCAATCATACAAAAGACCTGACCCCAGGTTAATTATAGCAACACAATTTCCAGTTTGCTTCCTGCTGCAGTCGTCATATCTAATACGCACAAACACTCATGTGGTCATTAAAATTATGCCCTGCTTTTGCCATGGCTGCTGAGTATAAGCTGTAGCAGGAACAACTGCTTTCAGGATCTTGTTGTTGTGCCTTCTTGTTGAGAAAAGAAACGTCTCCGGGTTTAAATACCATAAAATCTTTTATGTCATGTATCAGAAAGATGTATATTTAAGATTTAAAAAGCAACTTTGTAACCTAGTTTTCTAAAAGGGGTCAATATTTTTTGTCAGTATACTGTGAACAGCAACTTTCCCTTGTAGTTTACAATATGAACAATATGAATCATAACTAGTGATTAAAATACATGATCCTTTGTGAGAATCAACAATGATCGCTATTCATTATTGATCTCATAGTCTCTGTATGAGACTAACAGTTGAGAGGCAACACAAGAGCAATGTTTTTTATTACTGCAGTGTTTCTTAAAAGGGTCATTAATTCATGACTATGCTGACTTTTTTGTGTCTTGATTTCATCCTTCTCAAACACCCAACTGAGATTTTATCATCCAGCATCTTGAGAGTTTTAATATGAAACTGAAATTAAAAAGACATGTGGTAAAAGCTGTAAGTTTAGGCAAAACTGTTTAATACTATGCTTTAGAGGGTATGGAATGTCCTGCATCTTCTCTTCACACGCAAGTGCAGGAGAAAAAAGGAGTAGAAAACTATTTCCAGAGCGGCATGGCAGAGCACCTCTTGGACTGAGCGGTCGCCCGTAGCTACAGAGTTACTTAACCTCAAATTTCAACTGAGTTAATAGCTGGATGGCTTGTTTTTCGTCCAAGTAACAGGAGATAGGTCTTCATTTAAAGGATGACCGATCACATGGACATCCAGATCATTTGATTAACTTAAATTGAACAAAGTCTCATTTCCTTGTTAGATCTATAGGTTGAAGGAAAGTGGAAGCCCACGCAGTGTTGGGATGAGATATTTCCATTAAATTAAGGAGTGACACACAGTCATTACCTCCAGCTGAAACATGACCTCACATCAAACATGGCTTGTCACATGCCATGCTCCATGTAAGCAAGCTCATTCTTTTGAATAATCATCTGTTGAGAGGCTCTCGACAGATTTCAAGGACCACTTATCACCTGCTGGAGCATTAGCATACTTCAGACTCCATTAAAGAGTTTTATCCAAGCAGTAGGTGCAGAGCTCTTAAACATTAGTAATCATGTCCCCTGGCCTATAAGAATGGTTAAAAAAAAAAAGAAAATGCAGGAAGGAGATTGACATGAGAGCTCAAGGTTGTGAATATCAGGCCATGTGCGCAGTGCTGATGGTTTCATCACTCTATGGATCTCATTGCATATTACTCATTGACACTTACTGACAGGTGCCAAAATCTGAGTTGTAAATTGAGTTGCATGTGTTGACTTTTCAGAAAATACAAAAAAAAAAAACACAATAGGGAGCTTATCAGAAAATTCTTAATAGATGATGTTATGAAAAGGAAAGAAAGAGTGGAAAGAGTTTCAAACAACAAAGACTGCATAAGCTTTGAATCTACACACACACTACCACACACAGTACCACACACTAGTCCTCTGAAAAATGAAACTGTTTCTGTGGACAAGAAGCTTGTGTGATTGGAATTACTGACAGTGTATGGCTCTCCAATGCAGACAGATAATATAGCCACACATTTATCTACTGCTGTGAGGTTGTGTTGGAAATCTAACTCGGCTTAAACCTCTCTGAGTTACTGCTGAGACCAGAGAATTAGAAAGCCTTGGCTACAGCGTAAATCGTCTCTTTTGGTTTGTTTTTGCTTGACGGACTGTTTCGCCCCCCCCCCACAACATAATGTCTGTCACTGTGGAAGAATTACAAAAAGCAAATCTACATGTAACACATGAACTAACATAAAAGATGACCAAGCTTTCCTGAACATTCCTATGCTAACAATTTGTTTTCTTTTAGTGAGGGTGAAATACTAAAATACTTCAAAGTGGCAGTAATGGTTACTCCTCCTCCTTACCTCTTTGTCCATGCTCTCCAGATCCTCCTTGCAAAGTGTGTACAGAGGCATTGTTTCTGACATGCTTGGTTGTCTTTTCCGACGAGACGGTCCCGGCTGCTCGTCATCTTGGCTCGACCCTGCCGCGTCATCTTGCTGACTCGTTGAGGTCCCTCTGCGGCACACCAAGACAGATGAACAGGCATTAAAACACAATAAATGAATCGACTATAAAGTCATGATCAACAACATTAATGCAATATGAAAGTTTCACTTATCATCCGTACGATACACCTTTATTTTGACATTACCATGACAACTCTGTGTTACACTTTTTGCACTGGGCAGATAATGGTTTGCAGCCACGTAAATAGTGTCAGGGACATTATCACCTCTCACTGGAACAAATCAGCAGTGTGAGAGTCTTTAACATTGTAGGGAATGAACAGGTCAACAGCCAGAGCACATGACATAAGCAAATATTGTACCAGAAGATAAAATACTCAAGAAACAGAATGAACCTGCTGGGGCAGCTTACTTTGCAGTCCACTGCAATCCACTTGTTAACTTGTTGCTATTGCTACTTAAATATAGGCTGCTCTGTTTAAACAATGAAAGGCTACTGAAAACATGCATGCAGGCTGTGTTCAAACGTGGAGTTCTGTTGGGGAGATGCTGAATGATCACAATAGTACTGTGGCAGACTTAGTGATGTCTGCAAATATTGGATAGTATGCGCCTAAGTTATATGTTGTTACAATGTGATTAACACTTCACCTTTCACTTCATTACCTGGTCTTGTAAAGAAATTAATAATAATGAGTCATTAAAGGCTTTTCAAAATAACAGCTAATACAACAGCTGAGAACGTATTCCCTTTTTCTTTTCTTTGATGCTGACTGCTTGTTCTTCAAACACGTTCCAGTGTTACAGTAATCTTTACAGAAATTGCAGGCGAACAGCACATAATTTGCCAACACTGTACACACTGTAATCAGCACATTTTTCCAAACATAGACCAATCTGCAGATGTGGAAAACAGGATAAAAGAGTTAAAGGTGGAGGCTGGAGTTAAGTGATGGGGAATGCAAGGGCTTTTTCTTTATAACTAAGATCCCTTAGATGTAAATCTAATGCAAGCAGGAAGAGGAAGTTTCCACGCATTTACTTGGCAGTGCTTAATTAAACTGATCTTCTTTGATGATTAAATCCAAGTTAATGCAACTTCCAGATATCTCCACAGCGCCTCTAATCCATAAATTATGTAGGCCAATTATACACTTGTGATTATTAGTCAGAGTATCACTGCAGACATTTCAAAACATTTTAGGCCACCATGACAGTCCTGCAAAAAGCTGGCAAAAGGTGGATTCAGTGCCTCTACATTTTTGAAATAAACCACTGGGCCACTGCCCTAATAACAAACAAACACACACAGAGTAAACATACTCTTCATTAACATATATGACTGATGCATGAATGACAAACAGAGTGAAAGATCACAGAGGTGACTTTGAGGGACTGTGAAGCTTTTCCTGCATCTGTCACATCTCTCTAGTCAAACTGTAGCTGAAAATTAAATAAGGACATGACTGGAAAATCAATTATTTATATTACTAGATAAGAATTAAACACTTTTTAGGACAGAATTTTACACTGTTGATGATAGACTTTCCAACCCAATAATATAGAGTAACCTGGATTTTGTTGTGTCTTTATTAGGATCCAAAATAGAGCTAAAAATAACACAACACAAGCTTGGAGGCTCGTCCAAGAGCTACACCACACACTCCGTGATTGACAGGATTCCCCTGCCACTGAACACCATAAACAATCCATACAATAAAGGGTCTGTTGTTTGTGGGGGGTTTATTGAGCACCAGTTGATACCTATAGAAAATGCACGTCTCCACTGAGGGTAATTCCTGTCAGTTCAAAGTGGTGTACCAATATACCAAACAGCTGTTGTAGTTTACAGAAAGGGGGGAATGAAAATAAGGCCCAGAGGGCAAATCCATATGTTTCAGATCAGTTATGAGATGACATTTTATTTTAGATGCAGGGGTCTGATATAGTGCTGGGTGGTATGACCAAAAATGTATATCACGGTATTTTTCAAATTTATATTGGTTTCGCGTTAAATGACAGTATTTTCTTTTTTCATGTCATGCTATGCTTGCAAAATGTAGCGGCAAACTTGAATACGCTGTTTTACAAGCCACACAAAAGCTTAATGATGTGACCAGTGTCAAAAATCCAAACATTTTTCTTGAAGTGTAGTTTTTTGTGTTGAAGCTTAACTAGGATCCTTTTATGCGCTTTACTTATCTCTAAAATCTGTCGTATTCGTAACAAAATCTATGATTTCCATTTTTATTATTTCTGGATCTTGTTTTTTACTTGAAGTATTTTGTCATATGTTGCTAAGTGATTTAAAATTTGTTCAGTTAGGTTCATTTTAGACCACAGCAAAAGCTGTCAACTGACCTGATGAGACGGCTTAAAAAGATTTTATATTCTAATAATATTAGTAGCTTTTATAAACAGTTATTTTTACTCCAGACAAAACTTTCCAGTCAACCAGTTCACTGTCGGTTTAACTTTCTGTTTCTCTTGTACATGTACTGTATGAATATTTTTTTACTCTGGGAAAAATATACCACACTTTAGCTTTATCGTTCCTCTTGTACTCTGCTACATCAATTACGAAAATTATTCTTTTTCTTCTCTGCTCTGTCTGGTTTTTTATGTTTGAATTATGGTTCTCTTTCCCCAAACAATCATGAATGTGTGAGGAGCTGAGCAGTAAAAAAATCAGCGCCCAAGGGTAATGATAAGGTATAAATGAATATTTCCAGTATTTAATAATAATGTGAATAAAAGTCCAGCGTTTAACAGCAAATAAAAAAAAAACAAGGTTTTATCATCAACATTGTAACTGATATTAAACCACTCCATTTCTAGTTTCATATAATTGGAGCAATAAAAAAGCATTTATGTACTGCTTAAACTAGGACTTTTACCTGAGAGAGGACTGCTCTCTTTGATCAGAGTGTAACATAGACCCTGACGCCTGCATGTAAGCTGATGGCCGTGACACCTGAGGGCCCCTGCGGATCAGTTTCCCTGTGACGGGGTCGTATGTCCGAACTTCAGGGACTGAAGATGGAGGTCTGTGCTGGAGAGTGGCTGGATGAAAAGCAGGCTTCTGCAGGGAGCCGAAATTATCAAGGAATGCTGCTGGACTGTTGCACCTTCAACGGACAGCAAAAAAGATCTCAGAATTAGAATTATCCTCAGAAAAGGTTTTGTACAGCAGTGAATACATTCACAATATTAGGTGTTTTTTTTATAATGAAGGTTCATATTTCCAAGGTTCGGAGTGGCCTGTGAGACCACAACACATTTAACAGCTCCTTTACCTTGGTGTCTTAGAGTAGTCCTCCTTTAGAGGGTACAGTTGCTCCTCAACCCTCTCCCAGCGCTCCAAACAGCTCCACAGCCAGTCCGGGTTGACAACATGGAGGTGCTTGCAGCCTTGTGCTTGACGAACCTTCTCGGTGCCTGGGTGACAGAAATGAATGAGGAAAAAGGTAAAATAAGAACAGAGTCTGACCTTAAAAAAATTCTCACCTACAGAAGTTTACTTAATAAATTGTCATTTGGAGTCAGTGTCAGTGTCCTTTCACTTCTCTGCAAAATCATTAGTTTCTTAGAATCCCAAAAAGTCATGTTTGTTTGATTTATTCCACAGAGGGTAGTGTTTCTGCTTGAGTAAGAATTATTGATGTCTGACACAAAGAAAGTCTTGAGCTCATTAACCCTCAGGTTATTTCAGCCTTGCATGGCTTACCACTACATATTGTTCACAAATTGACATCCAGGGTTTGGTCACATGTGCTGTTCAGTTTTTGGACAATATGCAATGAATGTTTTATGTTTTGCTTCTAAACTGGCAAATTGATGAAAGGGGTACCTTTTTTGGTACTTTTCATTCTCTTAGACAGCAAAATAAATAATAATATATCTATCCATTTCCGTTTAAATGTGTCAAATCAAATTTAGGGCTTTTTTTGTTGAACCTTTGATTCATTTTCAAGATTATGCAGAGAAACAGAACTGAGGATCAACAGCAAAGCTTGTGGCACTGGGAAATCGCATAAAGGTAACATGCTAGTGCACAAGTATACAAAGTGCAAAAGCTAAGCTAAGCTATTGTATCCTTCTTGAGATTGTTCAAGTGACAGACTGATATCACCATTCATAGTGCCACTACGCTAACACAGCTTAAAACCGTGATATAAAGGAGGAGAAATATGCTTTATCATCACAAAAACAACAGAATTAGAGCGCCTTCTTTCAATCATCTCGCTGTGAAATAAAAACAAATAAAAAAACATAACAAAAGTGTCCACAAAAAAAGGGAATGATCCCATTACATTTTATTACATGCTGCTTTTCTACATAAGTTAAAAGCATCATTATATCTGAAGCCACTCACTGAATTTTTATGACATGAACCAAATGAATACCTCTCATTATGCAGTACTGACAAGACAATGAGGATTTCAAGCAGCTTTTTTAAGACTACAACTCCTCATACTGTCCTGATTCCATCTTAGGTTGATTTCCTTTTTCTTTCCGTCTGACGTACAAGATAAGTGATTGCAAAGTGCTGCTCTCAACCAGGGTGGCTCCCAAGGCAACGGTGCCTCTTCCTGTGCTTGTTTTCAGAGGGTACTCAAGATTGGTAGCAATACAGGCATGAATTCACTTTGGTGCTCAGATAAAAAAGCATTTTCTAAGCAGAGTAGAAACTGTATTGTTTGTTAATTAAGCTACCAGAAATGTATCAAAACATGTTACATATATCTGCAGGCAGCTCTAACACTTTTGTCTCACATACCAAAGGTGCTTAATAAATATCTGGTCTGATCAAAACCAAATTTGCAACCACAAGATTGGAAAATTTTATGTTAGGAGTATGCTATTTTCAGTCCCTGATTAATCAGCTTACAGGTGAAAAACTGATGCTTTTTTAATCAGCTTTTTGATTTAAAACCCTCAACATTTCAGGAAAAAAAAACAACACAAAAACACAGCCTTAAGCGTTAATGTGGTTTTGTAATGTCAAAATGCATTGAACTGTGTCTCTGCCGGTCAAGTAAGCCTAATTAGAGAGAAGAGCTTTCCCAATTACATACATGAAAATCAATTTTAAGCATTTTAATTTGAAGACCCAGTGTGTGGGATTTAGGGAATCTATTTGTAGTATATGAAACAAAAGATATATAGTATTTATAAGAATGTTTTTATTGGTTTATGATCATTTGAAAAAAATAATTCATGTCTTTTCATTACCTTAAAAAAATCATTGTATACACCACTAATCCTACACTGCACACTTTAATCTTCATGAACAAGTTTCTGGTCACGTTTCATAAAGGCTGGTGGTTTTGGAGCACAGAGATTCAGGTTCCCACCTGTTTGGTCACATAGGAGCTGGACAGCAATGTGATTCAAGCTTTACACCCAACACTTACAGTCCCTAGGATTTTCATTACATTAAACCACACAGCACTTCTCTACAACTGAGATTCTATGTATTTCGGTTCCTGATTGCAAACCTGATCACAAGGATTCACTGGAAATCATACATGTTTAGAACAAAGTACAATTTTTTCTACCCCGCATCATGGGACCAATGCAGATCCAAGGGTATTTGAAGCCTAGTTTTTATCATCTTTGCAGCTTTATCTATTTATTGATCTATTTTAAAATTAAATTTTATATTAAATATTAAACTTAAGGGACCGTTAAAATGTTGTTTCTTTACTTTACTATTATCCATAGATGTTAGCGGTGTACTAAGAAAACCATTAAACTGTTCAGGAATCAAACTAAAAGAAAGGGTTATAAAGTTACTTTTACATAATTTTCAGCCCTCAAAATTCAGTAGAAAAGAGGGACGAAAAAGGGTTTAAAAACTATGTTATGTCAGAGTGGTCAATATATTGTCAGATTTGAAGCTAATGGTATAACTGCTGTATATTTGGCAAAGAGCATAAACCCACTTCTACCTACCTGCTCTTGCTGCGATGAGGTGAGTTGTCCGACTGGGATCTTGGGGGCTAAGAAGCAGACTCCTGCCAATCTTGGCCCCCAGTGCTTTGGCATGGTAGGACTCTCGGGTTCTCTCCATGGGGTAGTTGGTCGGGTACAGACCACTGAACACTATCGTCGTGCCCTCCAGTGTCTTGCTTTTCAGTTCGGGGACAATCTTGCGGATGTCTGGCATTTCAGTGGCCTCCTTCCTCAGATAGGCCTCATAACGTGCGTAGTACTCTGCGTGGATCCTTTCCAGCACTTCCTCCAGGTAGATCAGGTGGTCATCCTGGTCGTTATCAGCTTCATCCTCCTCCTCCTCCTCCTCCTCCTCCATACTCTGATCCAGCAGCTCCTCCCCCATGGTGACCCCAGACTGTTCACTGTTCTGAGACTCTGTTTCTGGCTCTCTTCTATCTGAGCAGCCATTTCCAAGGTCGGGGTCTGGGAGAAGAACTCCTGAAGGTTCTGTTGGATCAGAGCTGGTTTCTCCATCACTTCGACCTTTACTGTCCCCTTCCCTGACCCCATCCCCATCCCCAAGCTCTTGCGTGATTCCTTCCTGCCCCGATTTCTTAACTTGGCAAGATATACCTTCGCTATCGCTTTCTGTTGAGGGAGGCTTTTCTGTAATGGAGTCACTGTCACTGTCACTTGAAAGGTCAAAGTCCAAGTTATTGAACTCATGGCTTGGTGCTGATGAGTTTGCATTTTCTTGTGCCTCTTGTGTCACCAGTGTCCTGCTGCTATCATCTTCCTTAGCATTTGTTCTGTCACTCACCTGAGTTTCCCTCAACTCTGCCCGACTCTCTGCCCCCGTCTCGGACCCTTTCTCCTGTCCCGATTCATCCTCCATAACCCCTGTGGGATGAGTCCGTTCATTTGCTGGTACTCCCTGAGATGACTGAGATGTTGTGGACTCCTCTTTTCCAGAGGTGTTCAGGTCTTTTGTCCTTTTCTTAGGTCCATTATTTTGCTCATCAGCACCAAGTGCCGCTTGTGTTTCTGTGCTTTCTGATGATTTACTTGACGAGCCTCCTGTTGGAAAAAGACAAGGTGATCAAAAAGTACTCACAACACTTCAACAGAGCCAATAGGTACAACAGGAAAGGTTAAAGACTAAAGAATTTTGCTGTCAATCAAGCAAATTTACATTTCCCTGTACCATGAAGCTCCAAAATGTCTAAAATGAAGAAATTAAAAAAACAAAAAACAAAATCACATTTAAGCCATTTCTTATTTTATATTGTCACTTTTCATGACGATGGTGTCATCACTATCGTCACTATTTTATTTATTGAGCTTAACAATGATGTCCATGCAAAATACATAGCTGGCTAACTAGTGGCTAGTTGGGGTTTTTAGCTTGGTTTTACTCAACACCAAAGTAAATGATCAGCTTTAACAGCAGCTGCTGCTCGGATAAATCAAGAGTAACCTTGGTCTCTTTTTGAAGGCACACAACTGATGATTACAAAGATAAACTTTGTCTCTTTTTGCTAAAGTAAGCAGGAGCTAGCAATAAAAGCTAATGCGGACCCTTCTCTTTTCTGCAAAATAATAAGCTCACCAGTCAGGCTGACTAACTAGGTATCATAGGCAGCCTTGAGAGCTCAAGCTAAAAAGGCTTAGATAATTGTATCTTTATTTATTTAGGCAGCATTTTATTACTTGGGGAAATTGAATTGTGGCAGCACTCTGTAGTTGGTTGCTTCACATTGGCATAGCTGTAACTCTAGCTAACATGAGCTAGGCCGGCTAAATTTAAAAGATGGTATGTGCTTAACTAAAAGAATGAGAGGTTCCTGGCAAAAAAAAAATCAGTGTCAAAAGATGCAAGTAACATTTTGATATTATATGTATTATGTAAATTAGAATTATAAAATACATAAAGCTTGACATAAAATATGTAACTGGTAACATGCAATGACATAGATTTATTTAAATTCAATTCAATTTTATTTAATCCAATTCTTAATTAAAAATCTATCATTAAATAAAGTAGATATCGAATACAAATAAGTGATGATAATCATCGCAAAATAATAATTATGTAAACTTAAGTTTTTTATCAATGAAAAATGTGTTCGGCAAAGAAGCTGTTACAAGCGTCACTCAAAATAATTTCTGAAAACATTAATTAAAAATTCTGTAACTGCAACATTGTACATAAAATGCAAAAAGAAATATACAGTTTTATATTTTACTTTGACTCAACAAAAAAGGAGCCAAACTTATCATTCTTTCCATAGCTCTTATAAGCTTGTGAATAAATTTTGCAGAAGTCTATTATTACATACTTCATATCTTTTAAGAACATCTGTGTCTTAGCATTAGTTAAATTACTTAACTATCCTTTATTTAAATTTTTCCATTTCCTATTTCTACCAACCAAAAATCCAACCACATTTTCTTTTGTGCCAAGCTATTTTTTTTCCTACACTGCACTGCAGTGCATGCAATGTTAATCCTTTGAATGCAAGACTTCATCCCACTGTAGCATCATTATATAAACTCTTGTAACAGAGAGTAAAGCATTTTAGCCTGCAGGCTGATGATAACTAAGTTACGTGCTCATGGAAAGGTTTCCCTCTGTCCTTTGGTGCTTCATTTAATTTATACAAATGTCTCACCTAATGCCAATAATGTCAACAACATGAGAAAGGATATATTTCATCAAACACAATTACAAAATGTACAGGATGATACAATAAAGGCTTTTGTTCTCTCTAACAGTTTTTGATGAAAAGAGCAGGTGTGCTTAAACTAAAAGATAATGTCGTTAGGATAGAAGTATCATTTCTACAAACCTTTCACAGCATGAGCACACTGAGTTTGTTTGCAAAACTTGTACTAATTTGGTACAGTTTATACATTGATGCAACAGCAGAACAGTTTAATACTTACAAATTTAATCTTCACCACCTCTGATCACCACACCGATGATATATTCAAGTAAAAATCAGGAAAAGTAAACACACAAACATACAACTTGCAAACACTGATAATACATGATTCTTTACACTATCTATTCTGATACGTTCAATGCAGTTTAAAATAAGGCCTTTTAAAAATAATATCCACCTGCTTTTGATTTTTATACACTATTTTATCTCCAATAAGCTCACTGGCAGTGATGGTAAAGGCTCTTTTCACCATGCACTCAACATTAATGCATGTTGGAAAGTTTTTGACCCTATGATAATAAACCTCTTGGCTATAACCTTGCTAATGTTTTACAGTAATAAATTCTAAGCAGAAGATCACCCATATTCTAGTTCAGTTGTGTAACCCTGTTGGCAAGCACCTCTTGGTTTAAATCTTCTTTTACAGCGAATCAGAGTCCTCTGAGCACACTGAGTCTTTCCAGAGCAAGAGACTATTTGAGCATGAAATAAAATCAAGCTATAACCTTGTCAACAACACAGAGTAATTCACAAGACAGTTGCACTGATACTTTGAGAAATTTTCAAAAATAAGAACTAAGGGTTTTAGAAGCCATGTTTCTGAATAAGTTAGAAAAATTCGCTGTAATCTTTGCAAAACACCTCCATCAGTAATAATACGGTTGACATATTTTTAGAAGTGTACTGTATAACTTTGAAACATGGTTAGATGGACAAGGGTGGGCAGCTAAATAGTCCATGGAGGCAGGGCAGGCTGGATCAGGCACGGGCCACTGCACACCAGCCTTCAGAATACAAATGCAGCAAATTAGACTGTGGGCAAAACTTTCAACACCATTTAGTACATTCTCTCAAATACAGAGCCTATTTAGACTTCCACTGTTTGCAACAACAAACTATGAAAACATGGTCGAAAAATCTAAAGGTTTGTCTGGTTTTTCAAGTATCTAACTTGTGTTGATGAATAATCCTTTACCTCTCTGTGTAGCATAACAAAAATGCTAATTTTGTCTCAGTCATACTTAGTTTCAAAACTCATGTACATTTAAAGAACATGTACTTGAATGTTTAACTTGCAAAGCAGCAAAAGGGTTGCTTGAGGGAAAACATGTCATATATCAAATTTGTAGAAGCGTTGTACCAAATCAGCTTGAGGATAACTACAGCTTGTGTTTTAACCAAACAACAAACTCTCCATTCTATCTCTGCATTTATCAAAAACATAAGGGCCATTACTGAGCCTGGCAGCTGTTGTAACATGGGATCGGCACAACCAGGAGTCATCATTAATTGATGTGACAGCCTGAGTGTGGGTGTAAATAAGGGGGGTCCTGCAAGAGTCCCAAAGGACACACACTGGCTGGCTCGAAGCAGCTTGTTTCATGCTACTTTATGATAATGGAGGGAATGACTGTCTTTAAGAGGATTTCTTCCGTGAGCTCAACACAGGGAGACACAGAGGTCAAGGTATTGAAATCCTTTAAGATGCTCTCCCCTTGCTCCTTGACAGGTACTTTTCTTTGATTCATAATGAATTTTTGTGGACAGAGGTTTGTAGGCTCATCATGTGGACTCAGGATGTCGATTGCACATGCACTTGATGAGTTCATTTATGGTTTCTGTCCATGCTGAATTAGCTCTGTAATATATTACCCTTGAGTAACCTAAAAGAGTAATAATTTACCAACTATAAAGCAAGCCTGTTATTATATTAATTTGCCTGTTTTAATATTAATTTAATAAGTGTTTTCATTTTCCCATTCATTTCCCCCGTCCAACACCCTGCATATCTCAGAGCCTGTTAAAATGTAGGAAATTTCTTTCTACTCCTCCTGTAGTTAGTTTCTTCAGGTTATCACGCAATTATCAACATATTTGAAAAGAAAATAGGTTCTGAAACAGGAGCCACAATATAAATCTATTGTATCTCAATGATATCAATTATCTCCCTAAACTCTGAGCTATTTAGCTCCGCTTCACTGCTGCTGTCTTCAGCTTTGGTTTAATACTGACACAATCTCTTAAAACTGCACTAAAACAAAGGAACCATACCTGTCTAGTTATGCTGTGCAGCAGTGACGTGGTGTGTGCAATGCATCATCATAAAAAAATATGCAACAATACACTGTGCAAATAAAAATCTTAACTTGTTGCTTGGTCAAATTTACATTAATCTGAAAAAAGTGTGATTAAACTTGGAGACTGACATTTCTGATGCATGTCACCAATTCAGTTCTGTAAATTTACTTAGAAATTAGAGACAGAAGGTTTCTGAATTAGCTTTTCAATTATCCCCTTATTTCATTTTCTTCAGTTTTAAAGTCATCAAGTGACAGCTGTCTGTACATACATGGCTACACTGCAGGCTGGAACCTATGGGAGCTTATTCAGAATAATTTTCATAGCATCAATGTACTTTTCAGCACACTGCTCAGCTATTCGGCCATCATTTCTCCTAGCTAATCTGACCAGCAACAAGCTAGCCGCCTCGCCACCAGTGATTAACCAGCTTGGACAAGTTACCTTCAGCAGGGTTGCAAGGTTGGTTCAAAAACAACATTATTGGCTAGAACACTGAAAAACCTTTAAAATAAAACAAAACCCATCAACACTATGATTACTGATTACCAGGGTGAAATGTTGTCAAGCCACCCAAGCTAATTTTGAAACTTAGAAGTTATCCAAAAATGTGTAAATAAATTGCAAGAAAATTAATGAATAAAATTAATTAAAAAATAGTAAAAACACCTCCCAATCTGGCAACACTTCTTAAAAACATCAAGCACTGAAGCCAAACATTACTAAAAACATATCAGCATGGAGCAGATAAAAGTGCATCTTTTGGTACACAGAGACTAGAGACAGAGCTTTTTCATTTATCATTATATGTCTCTGTTATAATGTATGATTTACTGTATGTGAGAGTAATGTGTAAGTATCTATATACACACGACCACAATAACAAATATGTTTTTCATTAAAGTATTGCATCATATGAATTCTCAATGGCTATAACATAAAAGCAATTAAGAAACTTTAAAAAATATATAAACACGTAGTTAAAGCAACTTCACATAAATACATAAAAGAGATGAGATTTTGCAGAAATAGATGCACAAAACAAATCTTAATTCTAGTGTAATCCAATATTTTGGTAACATTTACTCGTTATTGTAAGGTGGCATTAATGATCTCACTACTCACCAGTAAAACTGTTCACTACCCCCACAACACAGCGACTGCAATGATCAGTTTACAAATTTATGCTTGAACTTCATTTAATTTTTAACTATTTGAACAGAATTCTTCTTCTCATTGCAATTCACTCAGAGAAACAGAGTTTACTGCACTGCATCTCGCTGACACTGAGCTCTGGTATCAATTCCAACTTTGTAAAGAACTGTGTAACATTCAGCATTAACACTATGAACTGTGAAAGCAGCCCAGGATCAGTGAATCCTCTGGACTGACTTGCTTGTTAACTTCAGCTAAAAGCGCCTCTTGCGGGGAAAATGTGCTCACAGCTCACTGGGTAGTGCATTCTTGTTTGTCCGTTTGACCCTCAGCATTACATAAACTGTCAGCAAATTTAAAGATGTGTGGGCACTATACCTTTTTTTGCCATCTGAGCTTCCCGTGATCCAGGTGGAGCATTGATGTCCCCTGTGCCCTGGAAGTAGGTGTATTTCTTCACAGTGATGAGGTTAGGTGCAAACTTCCAAACATCCTCTCGGTCATCGATTATGCAGACCATCGAGTCACCACAAGGGAAAAGATTCCTGTCAGGAGAATCGTGCACAAGACACTGCTCAGCAAAACTGCTCCACTTTAGACAGATGTCCAAACTTAAGGCCATTACAAATATCTCTTTGGCTGTGGTGATGTGGAAGAGACAGATTGTGTGTTTTGCTATGAATCAAGTTAGTGTCACTTCATTTTCTTACATCATTCTTCAGGTTTTTTATTTGCAAGTAGATGTCACCTACAACTTCTCATAACACTGAGGGAGATGATAAATTTCGACACTTTGTGCTCATCTACAGTTGCTGACAGGCAGAATGACAGGGCTGAGAAAAGTACAGTTAAAAACAGTCAATGTCTGGAGAATGGACAGATGCGGGGCAACCACAGACTTCACTGCACACAGATTGATCAAGTTGTCAACTTTAACAAAAGGCAGTTCCCACCTAAGATTTCCCGTCTTGGAGAAAGGATCAATGCATTCATCTCTTGATAGGATCCGGTGAGAGAAAAGCTTCTTTTCAGGATCCAGGAAGCCTAAAACAGAAAGATTAAAGGGTAGAATGAAAAAGATGTATATATGAATGCTGAATCTGAAGTCATTAACTTTCTCTCCAAAGCCACAATACCAGTACATATAGTTGAATGGAAAACTTTAATAGTGTAATATAGTACAGCTTTTACCCTAGAATATGTTGCTTTATTCCTACACCATTTCTATGACACACACTAAAACTATCCACTCACGCAGAATATTGCCTTTTCTTGCAATTTTAGACATTTTCACTAACTTTTCCCCGGCTCTTTTCTCATAAAATCAACTTGAAAAATTAACTTTTTCAACTTTTCCTACTATATCTCAAAAGAAATAAACAGCTTGATGGATCCTTGGACGGAGATAGAACAAGACAGCCCTGCCAGAGTCTCCCATAGCCACAACAAAAGTTGTATCGATAGCTTGAGCACTGCTCTGAAACCTGCATCGGGGCCACAAGTAAAATCCAATTCAAAATGCATTAAACATTCATCATATAGAGGCAGAACAGTACTGAGTTTTGGCTGCTGCTATTATATACAGTATGATGAAAGACTGCGGCCTGCATACCAAGAAGACAGCATATAAACACACTACCCACACTTAATCATAATTCAGCCTTGAAACATAAAGTGAAATGTGTTCATTTTCCAGGAAATGAACACCAGTCGGATGCCTGCCAAATGCTGCTGTAACGACATTGAAAATGGAAGGACTGAACCGTGTTCCTGTCCATTCCAACAAATCAGAAGAATCCACCAGTTGAAATTTTGATGCAAAACACTAAAAGACTTAACCTGCATTTTTTTAGCACCCCTGCTGCCTGCATATGATACATGGAAATATTACATGCACATCAGTGAACCGTCATAAGACCAGTAGGGACACAAAACATGTGCAAACACTTCCCTCTTATGGACACGGAGAGGCAGTACAAGTAGAAGACCACACTCACAATCAAATAATTTGCTTAGTGTTGCTTTTTGATGTCAGAAAATCTCTGCAGATGATTGTAATCATGGACCATAATAAGGAAAAAGTGTTGTAAATGTACAACAGTGAATACATTACCAGCAATGGTGTGTGCATAAAGGCGGCTCCCAAATGTGAAGACGTGTAACTCATAGAGTTTTGCAATTTTCTCCAGGAATTCCTTGCAGTGTGGGCGTAGTCGTGTGTGCAGCATAGGCTCTCCTCGCCCGAGCTGGAAGTGGAAAATGCCCTGAAGGAAATAACAAGAGTATTAACGATGACACGGTCGATTAAATAAAAAAATACAGATTCAGGTTTTAACATTTGATCTTAAAGAACAACGTTAAATGAGAGTATTTGTTTAAAAACGGTCAGAGTATGAAATCTGTCGAGTTGTAAATTATAAATCATGAAATGATAACTGAAGAATAACCCTGTGTAACAATCACAACACGTGCTTAAATAGTCACTTTTATAGTTGCTTTGTTGTTATAATGGCAGGCGGCCCTTCGATGGAGCTCAGGAGAATAATTCTGAATCCATCTGCAGCGACATTAAAAGTGGCACCAAAAAAAAAAAAAAAAACACCCCTCTGGATAGATTAAAAAGGAGAACTTAAGAGAGAAGCTCCCTTCTTGCCACCACACGCTATGCTCTTGGTCAGTTTTTCAAGATCTTTATAAAATGTCAGACAAAGATTTATTCTGACATCATGGTGGCTTCGTACCTCAAAACCTCAAACCTGCATGTCTGCATGTTTGACTTGTGTCAGACCGGCACAAGCGAATGCTCTACAACTAACTCCACACATCAATGATTTCACAAGTGAGTGTCCATTTGTTTGTTTCATGCATGTGTATGTAGGCGGCACAATTTACATCTTGACATTTGTTTCCCCTTCATCCGCTCATTAACTGCAATGCATCAACAACAGCAGTGAAGAAGACAACTGTTCCTGTGGCAAGCAAAACGGGTTGTAAAATACTGTTCATGATATGTTTCATTTTAACTGGCTTTTGAATGTTTTGAGAGGAAAAGCTCCATCAAACACATTTTTAAGCCGTAGCAATAAGTTATGTTTTTGATTAAAAATAATTTTGAAATTGTAAATCCTACTTTGTTTGTTTACAACTTAACACTTTACAACACTGAGGTGCACTGATGTACACTGTAGCCAAACATGTCAATACTTGGTAATAGATCTCTTCAACTTTACGCGAAACATTTATGTCAGTACATAAAAACAAGTTTCAGGTAAGGCAATAAAGATGGAGGCATCAGCTATGAAAGCGAGCAGTACTTTTTATGAATCAGTACAGTTGCTGGCATAATACAAAACATAAATTCTAAGGGTTATTGAAGCTGATGTTGCCTCTCCTTCACAGTGCTGACAGTAAAAAAGAGTGACTTAATAAAACAATACCTTATTGGACATACGCTGACAGTGCTGTTCAGTGGTGTGGATAAGTGTCTGGTCCAGATCCACCATAAGAACCAGCTTTTTGTTCCGATGGAGTCTCTGCTGATCTTCTCTACCCAGCTGTTCAGCTTGCTGTTGGCATTCATGGAGATAATGAATTTCATCTGGTTATTTATGACCACTTTGACGTAAACTTTTATTAAGCACAATTAGGTTGCTATCATTTGTTTAAGAGTTATATACTCTTGCTAAGGTGCTTTCAAAGATTTTCTGGCCTGAAAAAGTTGAACCTTCCAAAGAAACAGTTAATATTTGTCAGATATTTCAACATGAACAAGTGTTATTTTGAAGCACAATTTTAAAAAAGTCCATATAAAACATTTAACGAAAATATTGCAGTTGTTGTGAGTACTGTGCTTAGCAACACACACACAGAGGTCTTATGATGGAATGGCTGTGAAGTATATGTGCCCTGCTTGCCCTGTCTTCCAGGTATCTCCATTATATGACTCACCTCTGAGCTGACCATCAGCTCTGGGACACTGTGCACCATGGAGACTGTTGCTGTGGAGATGGGAGTTTGCTGGTTCCCATTCGTACTCTGCAGCCTGAGAGGAAGAGAAAAGAGTGGGAGTCATGCATTTTTTGGTTTGTGTTTCTCTTAGGTCCTTCAAAACATTGTGAAAGAGAAGTAAAGTGGCTTCTACAAACATGCACACGCAATTTATCAAACTTAGCTTCCGTTATTGGTTTAATTTGAGCAAACATTCCTTGTGAACACAGAAAAATACACTGTTTGGTGAGGCTATTTGGCTGACTGTCAGCAGCTCTAACTTGTTCAGCCTCACTTTTTTTGTTTATTAAATAAATTCAACATGTTAATACATGTGTGCTTACTACATGGCACACAAAATTAGTCTGTGCTATTTAATATTTCAGTGCCAAGGAGCACCTGTAGTAACACCCAAACGTTCCCCTCACAATAACAATGCACTGGCCCAAGGCTGTTTTGATATAATCTGCAATAAACAAAGCTTGTCTTGGATTCTAACCGATGTCTAAAGATTTTGCACTTCTATTAAACTGACAGCAAAGAGAGTGCAGAGTGTGAGCAATTGATTTATGACCCATGTTGTACTCAGTTCTCACTGGATGATCTCTGGTGCCCCCTGATGGTACTAAATAATACACAATCCACAGCAAACACTGTTTGCTAATAACCTTACAAACACCACTTGTCAAACAGTTCTTAGTTGTTTTGAACCCTGAATGATATTGAAAGTCATTTAAAATTGTGACTGCTTGAAATTGTAAGCATCAGTATTTACATTCTTTGACAAGCATGCTGGGACATCAGCTCGGTGCATTCTGAGGGTCAGTGTGTGAGCAAACATATCATCAGAACTTAACAAAGTGCATAAGATTTGGGGCATTAGTGCATTATTATATTTAAATAACATTCTTCTTGGATTTGAACCTTTTCTATCTGAAAACCCAGTGGCTCCTATTCCACAAAGTCCCCCATGTTGCAACACCGTGCTGCTACAGTAGTTTGGAATCGACAAATGAAACTCTGCCTCTTGACAGGGTCTTTCCTTCCAATTGTTTTTTAAGGTTTCACATAGTTTTGGCTGCTGTTGTCACTCCCACAGGCTTGGAAAGGGAGGACAGAAGGATATCAAGTCAGGTGCAATCTGCAGCTTTACCACTATATGCCCCTAAATCTTACACATTGGACTTTTGAGTATAAGGTTATTGTGTATGAAGTTCTTACTGAGTCAGGTCCTGGCCACATTCAGCACATAAACCTTTCATTACCACTGGATGGCTGCATTGTTCTATTCTGACGATGACACCCCTGGAAAAAAAAAAGAAGAAGAAAGATTAGCCTTCATACTCGCTCATCCATAAACTACTTATCTTCTGCAGGATTCTTATCAAATAAACCTTTGCTTTGCACAGCTGTTGTACTTTGTAATTCAGACCCCGCAGTTGCCACTACTGTTTTAAAAACATCATAAATAACCAACCTTTTAGAACTCTAATTGCTTTGCTGATTCTCTGTCACAGATGTCCACCTGTTGTTGCATACCTGAGCATCTAAGTTCCATTTTAAGAGCAGTCACCTTTTGACTTAGTCCACTGTGATATTATTTCAGACTATGGGCACTTTACTGCCACAACAAGCAGGATGTACTTTCAAGGAGTTTACTAGGAGCCTGAAGGCAGCAAGAGCCTCCCTGTCAGAGGCGTGGCGCCAAATCATGTTAAGTTTAAGGAGAGAGGCTCTGATGTTCTCTGAAAACAGAGGAGTGTCATCTAAATCTTAGTTTATTGCAAAGCTGATCCCTTCTATTGTTGGATTTTACTCGTAATCTACTGACACGGCGACCAATGTTAAGACTAAATCTTAAAAAAGACAAGTGACACAATGTGTTCCTGACAAGCAGACAGTGAAAATGTCTCATGTTATTCTGAAATAATTGGGCAAGCAGAAACAGGCAGAAGAACAGCCTTCTCTAGTTCACGGGGTCTGGGCTCGGGCCAGTCCTCTACCTGTCAACATACACAGCGTGTAGACATGTTGTTCACGCGTGGGACGGCTGCGTCAAGGCAAACAAAACGAGAGTACACTTCACGTGCGGGTGCCTTCAAAATATAAGCACAGTAAAGTTTAGACGGCACGTTTGATGGCAAGAAATCTAAATGATCCCTCAAAAACTATATAGTGTTTGCCAACATTCTGCTCACAATTGCCTCTCAGTCCCATAATAATTGCAACGACTGGCGAAGCTTAAAACACAGGTTATCTTATAATCATAAACGTTTACTTTGAAAGTTCTGGCATGGGAGTCTCGTGTGTTTTCAGTGACTTGACACTGATACGAACGAGCGCTTGAGTGATGGCTTGAGTACGATTAGCAAACAAGCTAGCGTTAACTAGCACCTACATGTAGCAATGTTAGCTGGTTAGCTAGCTAACGTTATACTGCGGTGTAAGTCAGTAGCTGGCAATGCGATACCAAAACTACAGCTGGCATAGTACCTATTGCCTTTCCAGGCACCAGACAGACCAACAAATACTAGTGAGCTGTAGCAAGCAGAGTGACTCACCCGGGAGGAATGACTTGTCCAACTTGACAGCATAGCTCCTTCACTACTCCGGCACGGTCGGATTTCACCTTCTTCTCTGGTAGCCTCGCAGTCTCTGCCCCCTTCTCCTGGGGTATAGGAGCACACAGTGCTAGCACTGAGTCCACGTTCACAAGAGACCCGGGCTTGATTTTCCACTCCAGAAGCCGTAAAGGGAGAGCCCCAGTTGGCCAGCAGATATCTGCCACCTGCACCGCGGGGCCCTCCGCTGCTGCACCGCCGCCACCACCGCCAGAATCTGCAGGGGGATCCTCCATCTGCCCCGCACACTCAAATAATTCCGATAGTTTTCAGCAACAGTCCACTTAAAACGTATCCGCTGTCCCTCACGATGCCCCGTGTATCATTAAAAAATGCAAAGCATAAGCACCAGCGAGAATTAAAACAAATGTGCTGTAGATTTAAACCCTGTAGCCTCCACAGTCAGCTACGTTCGCTCTTCCCGCCCGTAAACAGGAAAGCGCAACACCGCAGCAACACAAGTCGCTACAGCATCCGGTGGAGCTCGCAGCCCGCTAGGTGAAAACACACTTTCAACAAAGATTTCAAAATAAAATTCCTAATGAAATGAACAGATCGGAATGGTTTGTAAAACAAAAAAGTTTTAAGAACTGCAGTTTCGCTTTAGACGTTGTTTAATTATCCCTTTGACTGTTTCAAGTGCTCTTTGTAATGATTAGTACCTGAAGCTAGTTATCTTAGTGCAATTTTGCAACCGTTTTTAAGCCTGACCCATATTTCCTCTTTCGTTCTGACTAAATCCGGTTTATTGACGCTGGTATTAATTCTATATACTAATAAAACATTTTCGACTGAAATCAAATAACATAGCTTTAACATTAGTAATATTGTATTATATTATAAACAATAATTTAAAAAAAAATCGAAGAGTAATGACTGAAAGAATTAATGTCAACTTTACTTGTTTTTCTTTGACACAACTTTCCATTAGGCTCAGCTTGAGATGAGAACTGTACCCATAGAGACATTACTGATGTAAGATGATGTAACAAAAAATAATACTAATGTAATATCCCATGTGGCATGTCTGCGGTAGCGGGCTTACCTATGAGTGTACGCAGCGGCCCTTCGCTTAACTATCTACAGCCTAAGCAATTATAGCCTGCCTGAAGTTTATGAAATATGTGAGTTAGGGCTGTGTGGGTTACTTAACTGACTTTCAATTTTATATACAATTTTGTTCTACATGACAGGCTTCTGTCACAGATTATGTATTTTGTTTTTTTTTTTGTTCGTTTGCATTTTGGGTTTTTTTCCTTTGAGTTTTTGCCTTTACATTAATGGCACCTAAGTACAATTAAGGACACTGCCATGACTCGAACCACTCCGTATAATCAATGACGTATCATTGTGGTACCTCCTACCAGAGATTGCATTGTCAAGATATATATCGGCCCGCTGATATGGGATAAACTTACTTACACTTGTGACCGCAGCTTAAAACTAAATTTTATTACACGGGAATCTGGCCAGAAAAAGGCTCATATTTCATATACTGTATACATGGTTGATAGGAGTCAGATGACTTTACTTGCTCCTCCTTTCAGCACTGAAAGTTTTGACAAACCAATCTAAGCTCCTGTTAGGTCACAACTTCTTTTTTTTTTTTTACATTCTAACTTTACTTCATCTTTTAACTTCGTTAACTCCGCATTCATTTTAAAGTAGGAAATTTGCTGTGTGCTCACCATACTAAAATATTTGCATATGGATCTTTTGTAACTTTGAAACCAATTTAAATGCAAATAGTGGTTTAGTATTTATGATGACCGTTCTAAATGTTTAATTTGCATTTGAAATGCGTTAAGTAACCAAAACCTGGAAAATAAAAATGCTCACTTCAGGCTCCATATATACGAATGTCTGTGTAGAGAAAACAGTCGGACCTAAGCAGAGCATGAAGCCCTTGTTAAGCCTTAAAAAGTTTTTCGTCGCATCGATAACCAAACGAAAGCTCAGTTTCAGAGATGGGAGGGTACCCTCTCACTCTCTTGTACTTACTCTTCGGTAACAGTAATGGTAGGTATGCTGGTTGGTCACAGCCGCTGAAAGGGAGGAGGTGGCACCAGTACATGGCCACACACTACACTGAAAGGACACTTTGGACATTTTTTAAAATTTATTTTTATTTATTTGATACATTATTTTGGTCAGAGGTTTTCTTATTCCAAGAAACATGAGAGAGAAGACGAACAGAGTGGTAAATAAAAGATACTTCCACGTCCTTTTAGTCCGATTTGATAGCGTTAACCTTAGCCTAAGTTCGCTGGTTGACCACCAGCTAGCTATATCACCGTTACGTTAAGTTAGCTGTGCGTTAAGTAGCAGGTCATGTTAGCTACAGATAAGAATGTAAGGTGTTAAAGAGTTGAGCCTGTGTTTTGTGTAAAAGATAAACTGAGCATGTAACATTGTATTTATTTATTTATTTATTTGACATTCATAGAGATGTTTGTAGTCTAACGTTACTGCACCCCATTGCTGTCTGCAGCTGTATGTGAAAAGGGTTAAAAGGTAACAGTATAATGTCCCCCTATAACTAGTAACAACATATTACTCTTTTAATGTTTTTGTGTGGATTCCTTCTCGTTCAGCGTTGTGTCCTTCATCGGCTGATAGGACCCACGTGAAGCTTGTGTGTAACTGACAGAGAGATTGTTTGATATTTTAGCGCTCGGGTCCCTGACATTATTGCTATCTGTACATCAATTTTGTCAGCACAAGAGACATTTTGTCCCTCAGATGCAGACAGGAAACAAAAACAACCAAGTACCCCGGCTGGTCATATTGGCCTTGATCTAGACCCCCTTCAGAACATTCACACAGAGACTCACACACACACACACACATTTGCAAATGCTGCTATACTCTATCTGGGTCTGTTTAGCTAACCAAGACTGATACATGTCAGATCTGAAGTGATATCTGGTAGATCTTTAAAAACAAGATGATACTGGCTATTAAATGCACCACATGTCACATCTTAGCACCAAGTACAATTCAGTTTCTTAAAATTCTAAAGTCTTTGGCCGAAAAATGTCAAATCAACAGCGTCTAATTCATCTAATCTTATCAGTAATGATGACGAGTTACAAGTTATCCATATGCAAATATCTTACAAAGTCCTATCTTACGATGTTTATAAGGCACAAATCCAATTTGAAATAGCTGTCAGAATACATGGCTTTCAGCCAGACAGCCTGAGTTGAACTTTGTCCTAATAAAAGTTGGAATTTTCTTAATGACAATAATAGTGATAGTGATATTATTGTAAACTGAACGCAAACTGTTTCATTGACACTGGCTTATAATAGCACAGTTAGCAACCTTTTTTTAATTAATGCAGAAGTCTTGTCACTGCGATTTTTATATATCCATTGTGCTCACAATGTCTTTTTGAACAAAGTGCTGTATAGGTTACATCGATAATAACAATTAATTCAGTTATATTTCACTATTAATATTTATGCTCCAGTTGCTGTGTGTCAAGTCTCCTTTTATAGCCTCTGTTAGATGATGAATTGGTTAGATTATGAGCAGAAGCTTTAGGATTTTCTTTTACATTATTTAATTTGGTAAGTGGAGCACAATCTGAAGCATGGCCAAGGTTTAAGTTTATCGAAAAATGAAAACAAGCTAGAGTCCAGGGTACACTTGCTGTCCCAACCTAAAAATCAATTCATAGATCCTTGTTATTTATTATTGGTTTTCACTTTAAAACAAACAAAAACAGATACATCAAGAAATCCACAGGATAGAAAAAGGACATAAACTAAACAACTAATACAAAATACCACCTCCTCTTTATACACGCACCAGATTTTGAAATAATGTTGCACAAGAGGAACAATCAAGATATCATGATCATGATAACAAATCTTAGTCAGAAAAGTTGTTAAATAAATCACAAATGTTACTTATTGGTGTCCCTCGATTTGATATTAAACACCAAACATCATCTGCATAAAGGCTTATCTTCTAATGCTCATTATCAACTTTCAAAATAATTGCCTGAGGATTCTCTTTCAGGATCACACCCAATCAAAGATATGTGTCTGATTCCAAGTT